>OY856186.1:96688263-96921038 GCA_963693315.1 Diogma glabrata
TATATATATATATATATATATATATATATATATATATATATATATATATATATATATATATATATATATATATATATATATATATATATATATATATATATATATATATATATATATATATATATATATATATATATATATATATATATATATATATATATATATATATATATATATATATATATATATATATATATATATATATATATATATATATATATATATATATATATATATATATATATATATATATATATATATATATATATATATATATATATATATATATATATATATATATATATATATATATATATATATATATATATATATATATATATATATATATATATATATATATATATATATATATATATATATATATATATATATATATATATATATATATATATATATATATATATATATATCTATATATATATATATATATATATATATATATATATATATATATATATATATATATATATATATATGTATATATATATATATATATATATATATATATATATATATATATATATATATATATACATATATATATATATATATATATATATATATATATATATATATATATATATATATATATATATATATATATATATATATATCGGCCAAACGGGAAGACCCCTCAAGAAAAGATACAAGGAGCACCTGCCTTCTCAAAATCACACGAAACAAATTTCTAATTATATGCTCAACACTTGATTGACGAAAACCACAACCATAGCTGCTTCAAAAACGATGTCAATTTGATCCACAAACGTTCTAAAGGCAAATACATGGATACAATAGAGGAATATGAAATTTACAAAATCAACAAATATGACAGCGACCTTCTATTGAATGATAAACTAACCATCAAACACAATATTTTATTCGAAACAGCTTTACAACAATAAAAGCCTTGACCTAGCTAATATTTCATCACCGGAACAAACTTTCCAATACAAATGCCACCAATAAACTGGTCATTCAAATACATAAACAAACTCATATTCATTCGTACCCAATACCTCCTAAGGCAATCATCTTTAATCATTTTAAATATTGTAACGACTCTTCGTTGGTTCTTTTAGATTATTGAACAAACACGACAGTAAAAGACAGATCTTTAGTTAACAGAATCTCAAACTTTATTTGTCATCAAATTACAGCAGCTTCCGTTTTTCCTTACAATAAATTCCAGGGTCTCCAATTTATGTACACTAAACTTCACCGCTTTTCCACAATTTGAATCAACAATATTCGGAATCGTAAAATCTGTATTTACTATTCCACTAGTTCAGATTCTTTCACTATTAGTACCCAGGCTCAAGTACCACCGATTATTCCTTAAACTTGCGAATATTTATAAACACTTTTAATTGCAGAAGTAAAACTGACTCTCTGATATTTTGTTCGCCTCTTTTATATTCAAAAACAAATAAGCAGAATATTCTGGTACTCACTGTAGTTGTTTCTAGAAAAAATAGGCCACTCCTCCTTTTAATTTCATTAATGTAAACAAATTTAATTTACATTAATTTATGCAACTTGTATTAGTGAACTTTTACTTCATCTTTGAATGTAGAAAACATTTAGGCGGAACGTATTGGTTTTTTATGATTAAATGAAATTAACCCATTCTGGACGAAGTTTATTACAATATATATCAACATACGGATACATCTGCAATTGCATGTTTTATTTATTCTATTTATTATGTGATTTTGTAATTATTTTTTCTACTCATTACTGATGATGATAGTAAACCTATCGAAACATGTTTTTAATTAGCTAAATATATTATTTTATAATTTTAAATTTATATTTTACTTCACTGACGGAGATAAATTTGTTTCACAATTATTATAAGTTTTTTAAGTTTATTTTAATGTGTTAAATAAATTAAATCTAATAGAATAACCGTGTTATTAACAAGTTATGAAGGTAATACTTAGGTCTTTCATACCGAAGTAATAATAAACTTTCAGCGCTCACAATGATACTACTTCCATCACTCGATGAAAATTATTTGAAAGTGCATAATTTAAAATTTGAGCTTAAGCCAGGGTTCAAGTTGAGCGCCCAATTTTGTTGGTTCAAGTGCGGTTCAAGAAACTAACCTAAGCTCCTATCGGGTTCTACTAAGCTTTAGCTAAACTGCTATTGTACAACCGACCCCTAGTTGTAGAACTACATATAGGTTTCCAGGACGATTATTTTAATAGCTTTACTTTCAATCATCATTGTCAAAACTACAAATTTTGGCCCCAGGACGTCAGTCCAAACTTGGTTTAAGCTTGGGCCGTTTGAAAATGTTAGGCCTGGCCCGAACCACAAAATCTTCGGCGCAGGCTGGCCTAAGTTTGGTCCCTTAGCTCATTCTTACCTGGGTTTCGAATATATCAATTTGAAAAGTGTTTACAGTGGCATTAATTCTTATTCTATTTGTACTACTTGTATTAAATCTTTTGACCTTCCTACCATTGAAAGCCTTTCTGGTTCGAAATACTTTGCTTCAAACACCACTATTCTGAAAACTCCTGAATAAATACCCCAAATTCAGTCTTCAGGAGTTTATATAAAAGAATTTGGTTTCAAAATTCAAACCCAAAATTGTCAAAAAACTTTTAAGGGTGGGTTAAACATCAACAAAGCTGAACAACATCCAAATTACTATTCCGAGCGAATTTTCAAAAGAACTTGCACTCCCTTTAAGTAAAATGTTCTACAGATTTTATAAATGTATAGTACTTTTTTCTTTGTGCTAGAAGTCCAATATCAGTCGATCCACAAAAAAGGAACAAGATGTGATATTTCAAATCATTGATAGACCAACAGCTTTACTCCCAGTCCTATCCAAAATATTCAACTATTCATGCACATATATAAAAAATTTTTGGAAGACAACCACACAGTCGAAAAATTACTGCAAATTTCAATACAAGCTTAGCTATATGGGTTATGTAAAGCAAGTTATTATTAAATTGCAAAGCAAGTTATTATTAAATTGCAAAGCAAATTTTGCATTAAAACTTATTCTAACGCAAAACTACAAATTTTAGCACAACTCTAACAACATAATTTATTTTTTATGAAAATGGTAGGAATTTTAAAACAACTTGCTACGCTAGAAGTTTGAAAACAACTTGCTAATGCAAAGAGCATTACATTTATTTTTAAAGCAAGCTTTGCATTGTTTTATAATGGTGACTTCCGTAGGACCTATATATATGTAGCAAATTGCATTACATATTCAGCTCATTTTAAACTGTGTGTGATGGGACGAAACAATGTAGCAAGCTCGGGTAACATTGTTTTGATCTCCTTAGAAAAATGATCATCCATAACGTATTTGTAGAATATTGCGAAATTTACAACATTTACTAAGATGGCTTTTCTTTTGAGTCTAAATTAATTAAAGCTGGTGCACTCTAGTTCTAATTTTGTCCCCACTCTATTTTTAATTTATATAAACGAACTGTTGTAAACCCATCAGTAACCCGATAAATAGTTTTGCAGATGGTAAAACTGCACAAATTATTGCTCACCCAATCTTCAAATGATAAAATAAATCGCCCCCGCAGATATGCAGCACTAAAAGTAAACTAGTAGCTCAAAATTCCGATTGTGGTAATCAAAATTTGATCAAGTTTAATTCCAAAAATGCAGCTATTTTTTCTAGTTTAAAAACTGAGTTTTCCAACGATATTTTAAACAATATGTGTGGAGATTAAATACGTTAATGCGAAAGCATTCGTTTATTGGGACCATTCATAATTGCAGATGACTTACTATAAATCGTTCATTTAATAACAATAACAATGAGCATGTGTAAAGTTAAAAAATATTTCACTCCACATTATTGACTTAATACTTATAAGTCCTATATGCGTCCCTGTATGAAGTATTGAAGTCGAGTTTGGGCGCTGCATCTGTTTCCCTAATGGCTGTATTAGAGTCTGTTCAAAACATCATATTAGTTTTGTACGTGATCGAAATTTAACAGCAAATCTTGATGCCCTTAAACTTCATCGCACTGTTGCTGATCTCGTTGTTTTTTATAAATATATTCTCTTGCCAGTTAGTTAGTGCCTGATTAGTAATTGTTGAGATCACAGCTGTCATAGCGACAGAATGTAAAGGGATCTTTTGCACATTGACGAAAAAATATTAATTTGAACGTTTACATAAAATTTAGAGTATCAAAAAATTTTTAAGAACTGACATTCAAAATATAACATTAGATAGATTATATTAATATAAACTATGTCGCTTACAAAAATATTTTAAATACTTATAAAGGAGACATAAGTAAAATATTAAGAATGCATGCAATATAATTTTTATTTTTATAAAAAAGTTTTTGTTAAAATAAAATTTTTCCAGAAAATAACAAAAATTCCATGACTTTCCATGACTTTCCCTGACCAAAATAAAATCCCCTGACTTTCCATGACTTTCCAGAATTCCATACCTGGTGGACACCATGTATATATTAAGCGTAAAATATAAAATATTATTCTTAAGTCGCTCAAAAATGAAGCATAAAAATTGCCACACCGAAAAAAAAACGTTGGTAGAATCAACTACAAAGCTTGTTTGATTTTGCGTCTAATACGAACGTAATTATTTTAACCAATGTAGCATTGTCAATTTATTTTATAAAAACGTAACAATTATCATTATTTAAATCAACCACGGCGTGATCAATTTTTCTTGTTCATATTTTTCAGTTCAGATTGTTCATGTTTTTGTTTGAAAATTATTGTGTTTGTTAAAATAAAAAACTAGGAGAAAAGAAACTAAAAAATAAAAGAATAGAAAAATAAAAAGTTTATATATATTTTAACATGGCTGGTTTTATTTAACATTTTACTTTAGGAAATAATTTAGATGTGTTTAATTGATTTAAATAATTTTCATATTATTTGCATATAAAATTATGTGCGAAAGAAATTTTTCAGTTAATGTTATAACAAAAATATCGTTAGTGAAACAGGCCCTTTCTATAATTTATTTTGGTGATTTAAAAAAATTATTATATTTTTTTAATATTTTTTATTTGTCTTGTTTCATGTCCATTTATCGATATTTTAATTTAATTTTTCATAATAATGAGAAAATTATGGAACATTAGTATAATTTTCTACACATAATTCAAATATTTAAATTTTTTGATTTCTGAATTTTGGTCTTTTAAATCGTATCATTAAAAAAATGGCGAAAAAATGGACGCATCCTTTACAAACAAAATCACACTCATACATTTCCTATTTAGAACGTAAATATACGAACGCTAGCTTTATGCATAAAAATGTTTGTCGGGATTGATGCGAAATACATACTTCTAATATAAAAAATTTCAAATATTATATTTACGAAAAAAACGAACCCATACAAACATCGATAGCAGCAAAAACAAAACAAAGATGTACCAAACCAAAAGATTTAATACGGCGTATTGCTTGATTCTATCACAAACGTATTCAATATCACTATTTTTAGTCTAAGTTTTAAATTACCACGTTTGTAGTCAATTGAAAATTAAATCATAATTGACTCAACTACAAACATGGTTAAATCAAATATGTTTGTGATACTTATAAAAAAATATATCAACAACGGTTAAATTGTTAATTTAAATACGGAGCGTTGGTTGATACAATCACTAACGTATTTAGTTCCCCAATTTTCACTTAATTTTCGATTAACAATGCAACATGTTTGAATCAAGCAAGATTTTTTCTTTCGGTGCAAAATTTCCCATACAAAGTTGTATGAAAAGGTTAACCTATTTTCGTATTTGTTTTACGGACAGAAGAAAATAAAATATTTTATATATTACGCTTAATATATAGTCAATATTAGTTCATAAACAAATTTAAATTATTTAATTGTATTAAAATGAGAAATTTCATAGATAATTTTTAAAATTATTCAAGTTGTGTTTTGTATGGAATCCCATATAAAATTTTTTGAATTTTCTCGCTTATCCCCTTTTTGCAGCGGCATTGCGGTAAACACTGGAACAGAAAAATCGCTCTATAGGGCGATTTTTCTGTTCCGGTATTTACCGCAATGGCGCTGCAAAAAGGGGATAAGAGAATAAATTCAATAAATTTTATATGGGATTTCATACAAAACACAACTTGAATAATTTTAAAAATTATCTATGAAACTTCTCATTTTACTACAATGAAATAATTTAAATTTGTTTATGAACTATTATTGACTATATATTAAGCATAATATATAAAATATTTTATTATCTTCTGTCCATAAAACAAATACGAAAATAGGTTAAATTTTTCATACAACTTTGTATGGGATATTTTGGCAATTTTTACGTTGCGTTTTTGAGCGACTTAAGAATAATATTTTATATATTACCCTTAATATATAGTCAATAATACTTCATAAGCAAATTAAAATTGTTCAATTGTGGTAAAATGAGAACTTTCATAAAAAACTTTTAAAATTATTCAAATTATGTTTTGTATGGAATTGTGGCGTATGTTTAAACTAAAAAATTTAAATTTCAATTTCAATCAAGTAGTTGATAAAAAAAATGAAAACAAAAAGTTTTTCAGTTTTCTTTTCAGTTTAAAAAAAAATCTTTTTCATTATGTAATAAGTTAGATTTTTCAAATTCATGCAAGAAAAAGTTTAATGTAATTTTTTATTCATCCTTATTGTTTTTCTACTAAGTAAATAAATTGCTATAATGTTAACAATGAAATTAAATGTTAACAATTAAAATAACATATTATTATGTTATTCAACATAAGTCAACATTACTACCTATTTTTAAGTTTGTTTTTAAAAACATTTTGAATATTAAAATCACAAAAACAAATGATTTAAAGAATTTTATTTGAAGTTATTGAGTTGAATTAATGTGGGATTATAATTCAAATTGTTTTTGAATATATGTATATATACTAGGGTGTTCCTTAGCTTTATGGGGAAAAAAAAATTATGATATATTTTTGGTCTCACCCCCTAAATCGGTGTGTATACATATAAAAATGAACTGCAAGAAATTTTAGGTCAATCAAATAAAGTTAACCCGTGCCGACTTGAAGTTGAACTTTGGTTCCATATGAAATCATCGAAAAAAAGAAAAATTTTTGCTGTACTGTTTTAGATTTTACTCAAACTTTGTGGAAATGTTCTTTAGGGTTCAAAAGATCAAAATCCACAAGGATTTAATTTTTGCACGCGCCACTTCCGGTCTACCCAAAATAAAGCACTTGAAAAGTCGTATTTTTGTGTTTTGCGGTTTTAGCTGTAAAACTTTTTCTATTGAAGATATTGATTCGATCAAGGTGACATTATAAAGCTGAAAGATGGTGGTTTTTAAAACAAAAATAAAAATGTAAGAAACTGTAATCTGTAAGTAAGAAGCTGTAAGCTGTAAGAAACAAATGTTGGCTTCTCTTTAAACGGCTGTACACCCGCGTCAGGAAGAAATAAAAAAACAAGCCTTAAAGTTTTTCAAAGTTAAAGGTAAGAACTGAATACCTGCTAATTTCAAATTTTTGTCTTTTACCAAACACGTTCAAATTGTAGCCTGAAATATGCAAATTGCTGAAATTTCAAAATTTCAAGTAAAGAGTTTTTGCATTACGAGTTGACCGAACGAGTCGATTTTAATTGTTTATACTATAACAATATGTGCACTTTGATATTTAAGAATATTTAGACTTTTATACTCAACAGTGCAGACACTGGTGTCAATTGAAAATCACAAAAAATCAATAAAATACACGTATTTTTAATACTCTCTCATCTTTCAAATATATAAATAAAGTCAATTTTTATTTTTGTTTTAAAAACTACCATCTTTTAGCTTTATAATGCCATCTTGATCGAATCAATATCTTCAATATAAAGTTTTATAGCTAAAACCGCAAAACACAAAAATGCGACTTTTCAAGTGCTTTATTTTGTGTGGACCGGAAGTGGCGCGTGCAAACATTAAATCCTTGTGGATTTTGATCTTTTGAACCCTAAAGAACATTTCCACAAAGTTTGAGTAAAATCTAAAACAGTACTGCAAAAATTTTTCTTTTTTTCGATGATTTCATATGGAACCAAAGTTCAACTTCAAGTCGGCACGGGTTAACTTTATTTGATTGACCTAAAATTTCTTGCAGTTCATTTTTATATGTATACACTCCGATTTAGAGGGTGAGACCAAAAATATTTTGAAATTGTAAATTAAGGAACACCCTAATATATACACATGATTAATTGTGAGTTTATTGTAAAAGTCACATCAGAGCCCAATAGAATAGGCCAAAATAAATTCTACAGCTATACAGCGGAATTGACTTTCTGTTTTTTTGTGAATGTAAAGCAGAGCAGAATATGGTTGAAATTTAGATAGCGTGAATGACTAGCTATCATTGTTTTACACAATTTGAAATGTATATAGCGCGAATGACTAGCTATACGCAATTGTTATTATATAGCGCGAATTAATTACAAGCTATATTTTGGTGACCCCGAAATTTCAACAGGAACACAATATTCAAGAAACAAGTATTTAAAAAGAAATTTTAATTTTATTATTTGTTTATTTCTTTTATTTTAATTTAACTATTGAATAACCGTTTTAGTAATGATATTATTACTATAATAAATATTTAATTCTAAATTTAATTTTTAAAAAAATATTAACATTTAATTTTGCTTATCCTGCTTATTAAGATATTTTTGATCTAGATTTTTATTCTCTTTTGGTTTTCGCAATATTATTTTTATTTAAATATTTTTTAACATGGTTGACTCGGTTCCTCCAGTACCTGGAGAGACTCCTAAAATGTTTTCGCAACGCGAATTAAATGACGCGATTGCACGAGCTGTAGCACTAGCTACCCAAAATCAAAACCCTCCTATTATCGACGATCAAGAACCTTGTAGCAGTAATGCTATACCTCTTCCTAAAAGCGACAACGATATTAATGCCGTAGGTTTTAATCCTACTCCCTTTTGGCATACTCAACCTGATTTATGGTTTCTCACGCTCGAAGCTCAATTTAGTAGCGATCGAGTCACGAGTCAAAAGTTCAAATTTAGAACTTTTTGTCGCGCTCTTACCCCAGAGTTGGCCCAACTAGTTAGCGATATCATCGCACAACCTGATCCTAATCGTCCATATGATTCAATTAAACAAGCAATTCTCACTCGGTTAGGAAAATCCAATACTGACCGCCTTCGTACCGTGCTCCGTGGGATGGATCTTGGCGATAAACGCCCATCCGAGTTGTTGCGAGCAATGCGGAGTGAAGCAAAGGAAAACTTTTCTGATGACACACTGAGAGTTCTATGGAGCGAAAAACTCCCTCCTCTCGTGAAAACCGCCATTGCTCCTATTAATGACGTTCTTGACGCTGTAGCCGTCACTGCAGATGCTGTATTCAGCGCTTTGATGACTCCATCAATTTTCCAAGTTGCACAACCTTCGCAACACATTGAATCTTCCAATGAAAATTCTGCAAAATCAAATTTGGAAATCTCTTTATTGCAACAGCAATTTAAAAATTTAGAATTACAGAATAAAAAGCTGGAAATTCAATTATCGGCAATTAGTCAAAAATTATCTAATTCTTCTAGATCAAGATCTAGAACTCCCTCTAGAGGTAATGATCGCAGATCGCGATTTAGCTCAAGATCTCCACAATTTTTCCAGGGTATTTGTTTCTATCACCATCGATTCGGTGACCTTGCTAAAAAATGCCATCCTGATTGTTCCCGATATTCAACATTCTCTTCTAATTCAAAAAACTAAACGGCTCGCCGCATTTAGCGGAATGCGGTGACTGCCACAATAATTACCGTTTGATGGTTTATGATACCATCACTAATCTAAAATTTCTTATCGATACCGGTGCCGAGGTATCGGTAATACCAGCTACTTCCGCTCAGAAGCTCAGTGTGAAATCAGACTTCACTCTTATTGCTGCAAACTCTACTACCGTGTCTACTTATGGGACGAAAACTTTAACGTTGAGTTTAGGTCTTCGACGTTCATTCGTTCATTCTTTCATCATCGCCAGTGTCTCTGTTCCGATAATTGGCGCTGACTTTTTGAACAAATACGGTATTCTGGTTGATATTAAACAGAAACGAATTATCGACCCACTGTCTGATATTTTCACATCAGCAGTTACAGCTCCTATCTCTACTCCTTCATTGTCCGTTCTTATCAATGATAAATTTTCTCGTGAAATTAACGAGCTTTTAAACGAGTTCAAAGAATTAACCTTTGACTCGGGTCTCTCTTCAGCTGTGAAACACAATGTGACACATGCGATTATAACTACTGGACCACCAGTCTCCTGCAAAACTCGCAGACTAGCAGCTGACAAACTTAAAGCTGCAAAGACTGAATTTGACTATATGCTAGAAGAAGGAATCTGTAGACCCTCTAGTAGTCAATGGTCCAGTCCACTTCACTTGGTCGAAAAGAAAACAGGTGGTTTTCGTGTTTGCGGTGATAACCGTGGCTTAAATAAAGTCACAGTCCCCGACAAATACAACATTCCTTTTCTTCAGGATTTTTCGCAACAACTTGCAGGTTGCACTATTTTCTCGACTATCGACCTAGTGCGAGCTTACCACCAAATTCCTATTGAGCCGTCTGATATTCCTAAGACAGCTATCACTACACCATTCGGACTTTTCGAGTTCACACGAATGGGATTCGGTTTAAGAAACGCTGGTCAAACGTTTCAGCGACATATGCACACCATTTTACGTGGTTTAGATTTCTGCTTCGTCTATTTAGACGACCTACTTGTCGCATCTAAGTCCTATGTCGAACACTTAGGACATCTTAAGGTCATCTTTCAAAAATTGCAAGATGCTGGTATGATCATTAACCTTAACAAGTGCAACTTCGCACAACACGAAATTAATTTCTTAGGTCATACCATTGATTCTAACGGCATTAGACCAACGAAAGAACGAGTGGATGTTATTTCCGATTTTCCCACTCCTCAAATGGTCAAACAACTACGTCAATTTCTTGGAATGATCAATTTCTATCGACGTTTCATTCCTCACGTTGCTGGTGATCAAGCCATTTTAAATGATTTCTTAAAAGGCTCAAAAAAGAACGACAAACGACCTATTAACTGGTCGGATTCCTCTCTTCAAGCTTTTACAAACTGTAAAAAGCAACTCATTCATGCTACGATGCTCGCTCATCCTTCTTTAGATGCCCAACTTGCTATTATGATCGACGCTTCCGACAAAGCAGTTGGTGCTGTCGTTCAACAACTAGTCACCGATTCATGGCAGCCTCTCAATTTCTTTTCGGTTAGACTAACCGAAACTCAACAGCGCTACAGCGCTTATAATCGTGAACTTTTGGCAGCTTACTTAGCCATTAAACACTTTCGTTACCTTCTAGAAGGGCGAAATTTTATCCTATTCACGGATCATAAACCTTTAATTTATGCATTGTCGCAAAATTCAGACAAAGCTAGTCCTAGACAATTTAGACATCTGGATTTTATCAGCCAGTTTACAACTGACATTCGACATATTTCTGGAATTGACAATGTTGTTGCTGACGCCTTGTCACGCATTGATCAAATCCAACTACCTGAGAGCATCGACTATTCGGCCATTGCTGATGCTCAAACTACTGATTCAGAGTTGAAGGAACTACTTTCGGAAAATAGCACGACGCTTAAATTCCAACAGTTTCCTCTATTCCTTGACTCTAACAAATTTATTTATTGTGACGTTTCAACGAGGAAACTTCGTCCATTTATTCCAAAACAGTTTCGTCAAAGCGTTTTCGTGCAAATGCACAACATTTCTCATCCCGGAATCAATGCTTCTATTAAATTACTGACTGACGCCGTGGTCTGGCCGTCAATAAAAAAAAGATGTCCGGGAAATGACTCGAAACTGTTTACAGTGTCAGAAATCAAAAGTTTCAAGACACACTCGATCTCCTCTATCTAATTATTCTTCAACTTCAGAACGATTTTCCGAAGTTCATTTGGATATTATTGGACCGATTCCTTCGTCAGAAGGACAACGGTATTGTGTAACTCTGATCGACAGATACACAAGATGGCCCGAAGCAATCCCGATCTCAGAAATTACCGCTGCAACTGTAGCCACTGCTGTTTATTCTGGGTGGATATCTCGCTTCGGGGTTCCAAATTTCATTGTGACCGATCGAGGGTCACAATTCGAATCACAACTATATTTTGAACTTTCAAAGCTGTTAGGTTTCGAACATCGACGAACCACAGCTTATAATCCTAAATGTAATGGCATGATCGAAAGTTTTCATCGAACATTGAAAGCGGCCATAATGTGTCACGATCGACAAGATCGGACACGTACTCTCCCGACTATACTTCTTGGACTGCGTACAGCTTTTCGGGAAGATTTTAAATCTACCTCCGCAGAATTAGTGTATGGATCTACCTTACGCTTGCCGGGACACTTTTTATCGGAGCAAACGACATTGGTTCCACAGTCGGATTTTGTAGCTAACCTCAAGCTACAGTTCAACAATCTCCGACCTGTTACTTCTTCTCGTCACTCGAATGATAACGTTTTTGTTTTCAGTGATTTGAAAACCTGCTCACACGTTTTCCTCAGAGTAGACACGGTCCGAAGGTCATTGCAACAACCCTACGACCCTACGGACCCTATCTCGTCATCAATCGTGATGACAAAACTTTCACTATAGATATTAGAGGAAGAATGGTTAAAGTTAGTATCGACAGACTTAAACTCAGCTATCAGGATAGCACTAAGTCTGAACGATCCCTGATCAACCATTCGCCGATAATATCTAGTTTTCCTCAGCACTGTTCTTCGATACCTGTTTCGAATTCTACGGAACAGGATCATATCTCTAACTCCGATCCTTCTTCAATTTTAATTTCGAGAACTCCGATCAAAATTAAAAAAACAGTGCGATTTAATTTACAACCTCAAACTTCTGTTACCAGGTCTGGACGAATAACGCGTCCACCTTCTAAATTATTGACATCTATTATCAAATTAACTAATTAAAATTTTTGTTTAACGCAATAAGTTTTTTAATGCAAGATTTGCAAATATTTCCAAATTTATATTTTCTTACGTCACATTTTGTAAACACCTATTTATCGTTATATTTCTGTATATCAATATCACTGGTAAGGGGGTGTATGTGGCGTATGTTTAAACTAAAAAATTTAAATTTCAATTTCAATCAAGTAGTTGATAAAAAAAATGAAAACAAAAAGTTTTTCAGTTTTCTTTTCAGTTTAAAAAAAAATCTTTTTCATTATGCAATAAGTTAGATTTTTCAAATTCATGCAAGAAAAAGTTTAATGTAATTTTTTATTCATCCTTATTGTTTTTCTACTAAGTAAATAAATTGCTATAATGTTAACAATGAAATTAAATGTTAACAATTTATGTTATTCAACATAAGTGATCTATGTAATCATTACTACCTATTTTTAAGTTTGTTTTTAAAAACATTTTAAATATTAAAATCACAAAAACAAATGATTTAAAGAACTTTATTTGAAGTTATTAAGTTGAATTAATGTGGGATTATAATTCAAATTGTTTTTGAATATATGTATGTATACACCTGATTAATTGTGAGTTTATTGTAAAAGTCACATCAGAGCCCAATAGAATAGGCTAAAATAAATTCTACAGCTATACAGCGGAATTGACTTTCTGTTTTTTTGTGAATGTAAAGCAGAGCAGAATATGGTTGAAATTTAGATAGCGTGAATGACTAGCTATCATTGTTTTACACAATTTGAAATGTATATAGCGCGAATGACTAGCTATACGCAATTGTTATTATATAGCGCGAATTAATTACAAGCTATAGAATTCCATATAAAATTTTTGTGAGTTTTTCTCTTATCCCTTTTTTGCAGCGCCATTACGACCAACACCGGAACAGAAAAATCGCTCTATAGGGCGATTTTTCTGTTCTGGTGTTTACCGCAATGGCGCTGCAAAAGGGGGATAAGAGAAAAAATTCAAAAACTTTTATATGGGATTTCATACAAAACACAACTTGAATAATTTTAAAAATTATCTATGAAATTTCTCATTATACCACAATTGAACAATTTTAATTTGCTTATGGAGCATTATTGACTATATTTTAAGCGTAATATATAAAATATTATTCTTAAGTCGCTCAAAAAAGAAACATAAAAATTCCCAAAATTTCCCATACAAAGTTGTATAAAAAATTTAACCTATTTTCGTATTTGTTTTACAGACAGAAGAAAATCAAATATTTTATATATTATGCTTAATATATTGTCAATAATACTTCATAAACAAATTTAAATTATTTAATTGTAATAAAATGAGAAATTTCATAGATAACTTTTAAAATTATTCAAATTGTGTTTTGCATGAAATTCCATATAAACTTTTTGTGATTTTTTCTCTTATCCCCTTTTTGCAACGCCTTTGCGGTTATCACAGGAACAGAAAAATCGCCCTATATCGAAAATGCGATATTTTTTGCCTGATTTATCGAAAATTATGAATGATATATCGATAGGTCGATATATTAATCACGATATTTTCGATATTTTAATATGGCAGCTTTGTATAAAGAAATGAATAGAAAACGGATAAAATGTCAAAAATATAACAGTTATTTGCAACTATTATCTTGATTTTGTACATAAAATTCACCCCAGACGAAATAGATACAATGTCGTCTGCAATTTATGTGGGAATAATTACAAAACCAGTGGCAATACCATAAATAAATTTTTTTGTACTAAAATGACATATTTTTCATAAACTTTTACTGCCTAATTTGTGGATTATCGATATTTTTGGGTGATATATATTTGGACGATATCGATATTTATTTTTTTAGCCGATTATATCGAAATCAATATTTTTAAAAATATCAACATCCCTAATACAAAGAAAGGACGATATATATCTTCTATCAGCATTTATACAATCGGCCCTCAGTTTTATCAATTCCATTAGTTTTAAGCGTTGTAGCAAGTATTACAAATGTATTGGTAACAAAACTACACTTTCGATTAAGGGTTAAAATAAAATAATTGTGTAAATATGAAATATTTATACACTTTACATTTTATATGATTTTATGTTTAATTTTATAAAACTCACCTAATAATCGCAACGAACTAAAATGGCGTCTAGCTTGTTATGGTTTTTTTATTTGACATTTATGTATGTGCGTCAGTGATATTTGCAAAATCAAAATTGTACTAAACCTGTGTCACCAAAACCTCCGATATTCATAGCATGATATTTTGATTATCCTTCCCATGTAGTACGTAATCGATTTATAATAAATATGGTATCGATTACATGTAATCATGTAGTCGAAACATGTTTCGATACCGTATCGATTACATTTAGAACAACGTGTTCGCCCTAGTAAGCGAATATGTGATCAATACCAAATCGAAACTGTAATCGATACCAAATCGAAACATATAAACGAAACTTAATCGAAATCTGTTTCGTTACAAAATCGAAACTACTAGTGGCAATGTCGAAAGTTTAGAGTTATTTTTGTTTGTGTTAATTTAAAATATGTTTAATAATTTTTATTAATAAATTTATTATTATAATATAAAAAACATTTTACATATTTTTGTATTTTGTTAGATCTAATTACAAAAACTTATAAAAAAAAATATAAATGTGAATGTGAACCTGAAATGAGAAAAAATGCCATTAAAAGAAATAGTATTTAGAATTATAGTTATGTATGTATATCAAAATGTGAACCTGAAATCAGAAAAAATATCATTAAAAGAAATATTTTATAGAAATATAGATCTATTTATCAAATCAATAAATGCTACAGCTTCAAATTATAGGTTATGTTATAGGATGAAAATAAAATTAAAATATTTATAGACAGAATACATATTTTTTTATATATATACATAACATCAAAATAAACTTACTGTTGAAATATATTATATTATATTCACAATATTTTAACTTTATATTTATTTAATTTATCAACAAATACATGTTACGCGCGACTATATCTATGAAAGATATATGTGCGATTTTGAATGTCAACACGCCATATTTCTTAATTAGAATGATATGACAATATTCATTAGGCATTGAATAAATATATAAGGAAGAATAATTACGTGTGGCTACACGAATATTTTTTGAAGTATGTAATTTGTATATCTGTGCGTTCTTCATCCATGACATTTGACATATTTCGTTTTGTATTTTAAAATAAAATGATAGCTGTTATATTTTTATGTGGTTGTCTAATTATGAAGATGATACACTTATTTTATTATATACTTTATTAATATAAATTTATGATTTGTGTACATTTACTTATTTTAATTTACATGTTGTTCGCCATCTTGACATCTGACAATCTTCATGTGAGCAGGGTTGTCCACTTATTGTTATGTGGGATATGTGGATATAATTTACGTTCCACATACAACATCTCCCTTTTTATTAATTCAATTTTCTCATTCATCAATACTACAATGAATATAAGATTTATCTTTAACTTGTCTTAAATTTTGAAGTTATAAAACATAAAAATTTAATTATAATTTATACTTCACGTATAGCAATTACATTAGAATTAATAATAGTTCTAAACTATACTGAAAATTTATCAAATCCAAAAGTAACTTAAACTTTATATTACTAATGATATATAATTCATTTACTCAATTAATTATTTTTAAATCAAAATTTTACTTATAAAAATATCAATTTATTTTTACTACTAATTAAACAACATAATTTTATATTTTCTTCCTTTTTTTTTTTTTTTTTTTTTTTTTTTTTTTTTTTTAACTCATATCATACTCATTAAATCTTTGAGGGAGTTTAATATGTCTTCCTGTTCTTGTTGTTCTAGATGTAGGACTTGAAACATTTTCCGAAACTGAAGGACCCGAAATATCTTCAGTATGAGTACTTTGATTCTCATCGGTAAAATTGTTCGATTCCACATCGTTTGATTCCAATTTCTTTTTTAAACAAAATTTGTTTCCCGACTTTCTTAAATGATAAGAATTTCGTCTAACTTCGTTACCATTTTCATTTATTAAAAAATATGATCTAGGAGTGTCTGCTTTACCCAAAATTTTACCAGATTTCCAATTTTTATCCTTACCACCTTCTTGATAAACCACATCTTCTCCTATTTCGAATGATGCTCTCACATGAGCTCTTTTTATTATAATTTGATTTCATTTTGTTTTGTTTTTCAAACAATTCCTTTTTCACATCCTGAACAGGTTTAGGATCTAACAATGAATTTTTTATCGGAAGTTTTGTTCTTAAACGTCTACTCATTAAAATTTGTGCTGGCGACAAGTTTAATCCAGCTAAAGGTGTGTCACGATACTCCAACAATGCTTTCCATAATGCTGTACCACTTTCATGGCATTTTTTCAACATTAGTTTTGCAATGTGAACACCTTTTTCCGCCATGCCATTTGACTGCGGATAACGTGGACTTGAAGTAATCACTTCAAAGTTATTTTCACGACTAAATTTAGTGAATTCCCATGACGAGAAAGGCATATTATCCGAAATTAATTGCTTTGGTACCCCATGAGTACTAAATATAGACTCTAGAACTTTAATAATATCGTAAGCTGATGCACTATTCATCTGACGAACTTCCAACCATTTCGAAAAATAATCGTAAAGAACTAAATAGTATTTTGACCCATATTGGGCAACATCACTAGCGATTTTTTCGAACGGTCTGTCAGGAATCTCATGAGGGATTAACATTTCCTTTTTATTGGCTGATCGAAACTTTTCACAAATTCCACATTTAAAAATTAATTCTTCAATGTCAGAATTTATACTAGGCCAAAATAATAAAGTTTTCGCCCTAGCAATAGTTTTGGTCACACCAAAATGACCTTCATGTAACAAGCTTAACATTTCTTTTTTCAACGAATTTGGTACTATTACTCTATCCATATAAAATAAAATTCCATTTTCGAAATAAATTTCATTTCTTATTTTCCAATATTTTTTTAAATTTTCCTCAACTTTTGTTTTAGAAGTGGGCCATCCATTTACACATTTTTTTATAATTTCTGACAGAATAGGATCTTGACTAGTTTCTCTCACAAACGTAGTAAGTTTGTCTGGTGTTATATTTATGGAATGAACTACTTCCGTTACAAATGTCTCCTCATAATTTTCAGCATCATTTTTGTTAAAATTTCGAGACAGTAAATCTGCCAAAAACATATATTTACCAGGGACATATTCTAGCTGAACATTATATTTTAATAATTTCATACGCATAATTTGAATTCGTGCGCAAAAAATATTATTAATATCTTTTTTGAAAATCGAAGTTAGTGGCTGATGATCGGTTTCCACTACAATTTTCCTACCATAAATATAATGATGGAATTTGCGACAGGCATACACGATCGCCAAAAGCTCTTTTTCGATCTGCGCGTATCTCTTTTCCACGTCCGTCAAGCTTCTTGATGCATACGCAATGGGTTGCTTATCTTGCAATAGACATGACCCTAAGCCGTTTTGTGATGCATCTGTTTGTATTTTTACCGGCTTATTAACATCAAAATGACCTAATACGGGCTGGCTTGAGATTAAATTTTTAATTTTATCTAGTACGGTAGAATGTACATCTAACCATTTAAATTCAACATTTTTCTTCAAAAGCGCATTTAACGGCGAAGTTAACTCAGACATATTTGGTATAAACGCTCTTAAATAATTAACCATGCCTAAAATTCCTTGTAACGCTTTTTTATCAGGCGGAGCTGTTATTTCTTTAATCGCCTTAATTTTATCAAAATCTGGTTGTATACCTTGACCTGATATTACATGACCAAAATATTTCACTTGCGGAACACAGTATTGAAATTTTTTAGCATTAAATTTTATATTTAATTCACGTGCCCGGGACATAACTTTATCCAATATTTTGTCATGTTCTTCTTTTGTTGGTGACGCAATCAATAAATCGTCGATATATTCTTCCACCCCATCTATATCACCAAAACTTTTCTTAATTAATCTTTGAAAAACCATTGGTGCGGTTTTTAGACCAAACGGTAATCTTTTAAACCTAAAGCATCCAAAAATCGTATTAAATGTACACAATTTACTAGAATCATCGTCCAGCTCTATTTGCCAGAACCCTGATTTAAGATCTAGTACGGAAAAATATTTACAACCGCTTAAATTGCTAGTCAGTTCTTCCAAACTGGGTATTGAAAAGTTCTCATTTCCGATATGTTTATTCAACTCAATTGGGTCTAGGCACACACGAATAGATCCGTCATTTTTTTCTATAAATGTGCAATTATTAACCCAATTAGTTGGCTCGTCTACTTTTTCAATTATTTTATTCTCTAACATATCATTTAATTTTTTCCGTACACGTCCTCTTAAATGAATCGGGATACGTCTAGCTGGTTTTATTATAGGAGTGACATTTGGAGCTATTATAATTTTATATTTAGCTGGAAATTTACCCATTCCATCAAAATTTTCTTGATATTTTTTAACAAAATTCTCTTTTTCCAAACTAGAAACATTTTTTACGGAAATGTAGCCCATTAATTCAGCAGAACCTAGTCCCAGAATAGCACAAGCGTTTTCTTGTACTACAAAAAATTCAATATCAAAAATTCCCTGACTATTTTCACATTTTAAATTTATTTTCCCAACTACTTGAATTTTATTTCCACCATACGCCTCTAACCTGACATTAGTTCGAACAAAACTATCCGGATTTATATTTAATTCCTGGCTAATTTTAAGTGGTAAAACATTCACTTCCGATCCTGTATCAATTTTAAATTTAATATTTTTATTTTTCAAAACGATAGTTTCATTCCAACAATTTTTTCCAGAATTTTCAACAGATGACACAAATAATATTTCATTAATATCTAAATCTGTATCAACAGTACTCACCTGATTTAATTTTTTAACCATTTTATTACAGGCTACCTCAAAGTGTCCCGGAATCCCACAGCGTTTACATTTTTTCCCAAATGCTGGACATTCACGTAATTTATGCCAAGTCCGACATCTAGAACAATTAATTTTTTTAACACTATCCGAATTATTATCTACATTTTGAGTTGAACTTTGTTGACTGTAGACATCTTTGTTGAATTTGTTGATTTTACTGCTCTCACTTCGTTTTTTCTTCTTGTTTTTATATTTTGATTGATTTTTTTCTGATGACTTCACATTTAACTCGTTGACGTGTGACATAACCTCTTTAGTAATAATTTTTGTATCTTCAGTTGTTTTTGCCTTTTTGATAACATTTTCCAACGTTGGATCATCTTGTTTAACAAAATATTCTTTTAGTTCTTGGTCGCAGATTCCAAAAACTATCCGATCACGTAACATTGCCTGTTCCTGAGTACCAAATTCACAAGGAGTAACTAATTTCTTTAAATCACGATAGAAATTTTCAAAAGGTTCTTCACTTGCTTGCTTTCTATGATAAAATTTATTTCTTGCATACAAAACATTAGATCTTGCTTTACAATAATCATCCAATGCTTTTACAATCGTCTCGAATTCCTCCAAATCATTTTCATCTAAATCCAATGCAGTTTCTATCAAATCGAGTGCTTCATCGCCAATTAAATTTTTAAGAATTGCGGCTTTCACATCTTTTTCAATCTCACCCATTGTAGAAGCTTTAAAATAAATTTCCAAACTTTTTTTAAATTTAGCCCAATTTACAGCGAGATTGCCCTCTAAAGACATTTTACAAGGCTTATTTGGATTTTCCATATTTAAAATTATTTTATTTTCTCCGCTTCAAATTTCAACAACCAAAACTAAATAAATTTTCAAGTTGCACGAGGTTCATAGAATCTTAATTTTTTATTGACATCCAATAAATCCTTTTTACTGCGCCATGTTATATTTTTATGTGGTTGTCTAATTATGAAGATGATACACTTATTTTATTATATACTTTATTAATATAAATTTATGATTTGTGTACATTTACTTATTTTAATTTACATGTTGTTCGCCATCTTGACATCTGACAATCTTCATGTGAGCAGGGTTGTCCACTTATTGTTATGTGGGATATGTGGATATAATTTACGTTCCACATACAACAATAGCTTTTATCCGAAATTCTACTTTAAGATTTTCAAATTAAACAAAATTTATAAAAATTAAAGTTTAAATTAATGTTTTACACAACAATTATTAGTATTTGTGCAGTAGTTTATTCATAAAAATGAAGTGTTGCATTAAAATTTGTACAAATAACTTTAAATACACTGAAATTTGAGCATCGAATTTCATATCAATAATTAGAATATTTTAACTAATACTACGCATAAAAAGGGTTTAGAATGATGTTTTAACAAAAACATAAAGTATTTGCTTTACAAAAACTGTTATTTTCTAGTTTAATTTTATATTTTATTACCCTACATAAATGTAATTTTTCTAAATCCATCGTTGTCAAACCATATTTCAAACGTAATCACAGCCGAATATAAGGTGTTCTTAAAGTAATTCAACATTATTAAAATATGTGTTGTATGGACAATTAAAAATATTTATATATGAAAATATAAGGAAATATTTTATCCAAACATATTAGGCTTTCAAATTTATATGTAACATTTATTATTTCTTTTATTTGTTTTGAAAATATAAATATGCAAATTGTAAACAGTACCACCCAGCTAGAATGCAAACACTATCAAACTTCACCAATACTAAAATTTAGATGCTTCACTCAAAATGTCTAGTTACTCTTCCTTAGATATTTATTCAATGCATTAGGTATATGCCTCTTTTTCTCCAATTCGAAACTATCGATTACAAAACGATTTTGATTACAGTTTCTTGCCTGGATAATGATAATTATAGAGCTTTTTAATTACCCACTAAATTTTATCTTACTCGTAACACGTACGTGTGTTGTCATTCATAAGAGTGTGTGGCGAACATTTGAATTAAAACTTTCAAATTTTAAAATAGAGCAGGCGATGTTTTAATCTTTTCAACAATTAATAGAAACAAAATAGTTCAGATTGATTTTTTTCGTTTATGCAAAAAGTTTAATTTTATTTTCTTTCCTTAATATAATTGAGTCAGTCTTATTTTTCTTAATTTGTTTATTAAAAGTTATATTCATGTAATCTACATTTCTCACAATTAAAGTTTTTCTCATATGAAATGTAAATATAGCATTTTATATGTATATATAGTAGAATTTTTTTGCCAGCGAACACAAAATTTGTTTGTTATGCGCATATTGTTTGCACATGCGCATATTGTTTGCACATTCAGTGTCTCGATTCAAATATTAAAAAAAACTATTGTGGTCCCATTGAAATGGACAAAAAAACGCATAACAATTAATAAATCACTATTGAAATTCAACCAATTATATTAGAAAACCAAAAACTAGTAAAAATATTAATGATTTTGTTGGCAATGTAACAAAATTTTGATAATTAAAAATAAATATAATAAAACTAACGACGCCTATGGAAACAAATATCACAACAAACAAATGGTACGAACTAGAAGTAGAAATTTAATAAATATAATTGTTTTGAAAACAAATTTATCCCAAAATAAATAATACATCTCTGTTTTACTTTTTGTCTCATCTATTTGTCTTTTGCTGCGTCCTAGCTGTCAAAAATTCGCTGGCAAAAAAATTCTACTATAGGTACAGAAATATCTGTTGGAGATTTAAGCGTGGTTTACACGAAGCGAGCTAATAGTGTGCCATTAGACAGTAACTTGCCTGTTCACTCGCCTCTAAAATATTGGTCAGTAGCTGTACTTGCCTGTACTGTTCACACGATGACATCTACTTGCCAGTTACATCCGAGTTGATTTTTGGTTGTTTTTGTTTTTAAAAATATTTGACAGATGAATAAAAGAAATGGAGGTTAATATTTGGGGTTTTATACCATTTATTATTTAAAAACTCAAATTTTTTATTTATTTAGAAATTAAATAAACAGATTATTAAATAAATTAGGTCATTTATTTATTAATCTAGCATTTATTAATATTTTATAGATTAATAAATAGATTGAATAATTATAGATTACTCATAATAAATTAAAAAACATTTTGTAAAAAAACTATAATCTAGAAATAATCTAAGAAAAATTTTTACTATACTAAACGACATATTTTATTTTCATTAATATTTTTAACCTATTTAAAAAAAACAATATTAAATAAAGACCTGAAAAAACAACATTTCTATAAAATCAAAAATTGTCTATCATCTCACAAAATCTTATAAAAAAATAAAACGAAACATAAAAGAAGTCGAAATCAACCGAATACCATAATTTTTATAACGACCATAATTTTCCAATGTGGATGGGGAAGGCGAGTGGCAATTGTAAAAACAAAACAATAACATTACAATAAAAACATTACAATAACAAAATATTGTAAAAACAAAACAAATATTCAAAACTAAAAATTCTGAAACTCAAAAACTCAAAAAAACTTCTATTTTACGTTCTTCAATTTCACAAAAACAATTAAGGACGTTTGAAAAAATTATTGTAACATGAAAGATTGAGGCGACTAAAATATCATTTAAAGTGACATCTGTCGTATAAAATGACTTGAGGCATGAAAAACAACTTCAACAATACGAAAATTGATGCGATGTGACTTTAGTCATTTAAAGTGACATGACTTGCCTTTGGTAATCGGGGTGTAAATAATAAATATCAGTCAAATAAAAATAATCGCAAACAAAACAATGACAATAAAAGAAAATGTTATTACGTCTCGTTCAATGACGAATGGTTGAAAAATCAAAACTATGAGGGGCTCGAAAAAGTTAACGAGTTTACAGGAAAATTCAGATTAGGCTGTATTAATTTCACTATAAAGCATGATGGAGATTGAATTAAATTTTTATCATATATATAACACACAAGCCACGAAAAAGCGTAGCCATAGGAAAGAAGAGAATACAAAAAGGTACAAAAAATCAAAAAAGACTAAAATAAACAAAACAAGTAAACGAAATTTTTTGAATTTCTTCAAAACCCCCGATATAGAAGCCTAACTCATTTTTAGCACAAACAAATCGTGAACTTGTAGCGCAATTTTGAAATTAAAACTCAATATAAAAAAATTCCAAAAAATCGCCATAACGCCAACTGGAAAAATAAAACTCCATATAAAAAAAATTCAAAAGGATTTAATCAAAAACACATATTTTTGCATATGGCAATGTTCATTGTTTATTGCAAATGGCTTGCGTCAGTAAGGCTATGATTTAGGAGGTTTTGATTTCTTCCAAATTTTATTCTCATTTCAATTTCAATTTATGCTTTGCTTGCGGATAGCCGTATTATTTTGGATTGTGATTTTATTTCAGACTTAAAAAAATATTTGTTTTAAAATTTGTGCAAATGAACAGGGGTCGAATTATATTCGAACTAGTTGAATTATATTTTTGTATATTATAAAATCTCCGGGTCGCGCGCTTTCAAGAGTTGGTAACCCTATAAGCCGGACATTCACATACAACAGAAACTGAATTTCATATAAATTTGACAGCAACTGAAACAGAATTTAGAAACAGAAACTGAAAATTCGTTTGTTTTGTCTGAAACAGAAACCATTAAAATTTAATTGTTTCTGTTCAGAAACTGTCACATAATATTAATTATTATTTTGATAATAGTTTTGAATTTTGAATAATTTTCAGTTTCTGTTGTATGTGAATGCCCGGCTTTACAATATGTTATGATTTTGATGCTTTTAAATGTCGTTTATATTAGTAATTAAAGGATTCTATAAAAATCGAAGCAATAAGAGTTTTATAAATGCATCTGTTTATTTCTATAGCATTCAAATCTATAAAGACTTTATATACATTATTTTACAATAAAAAATTTAAATTAAATGTTTTATAATCTTATTGTAAAGTTTTAAATTATTATATATAAAAATCAAACTTAATTTTTCCTAAAGCTTTGTAGAATCGGATATATATTCTCTAAACTTTCAGTTATGTCAGTCTTTGTTTTGCTTCCGGTAAATACAATTTTACCATTGACAAATATTAACAAAACCACTCGAGGTTTAACCATTCGATAAATTAAACCAGGAAATAATTCAGGTTCATATGAACTAAACTGTCCATGAACCTGATTTAAATTTTCCAAACGTATTGGAAAACGTAAATCAACTGTTGCTACTATATTTTGAATTTTAAAATCAAGAAATTTTACCTGAAAAACAAAAATTGATTAGGCAAAAAATCCCAAACGGGTTTAATATTATTCTTACCGGATAACCTAAGAGCTGTATTATTCTAGCAAACTTTCTTGCACTGAAATGTGATGCGTCTTCACTCCTAGCGCCAGTACAAATAATTTTACCTGTTTTGAAAATAAGGGCTGTGCAACGTGGATCACGAATTCGCATTACAACACCATGGAATCTTGATGGATTATATTCTGAATTACGTGTTCGAAAGTTTATCTTTTGCAAATTCAACTCACATCCCAAATTTACTGTACACACACAGTTTCTGAAATAATTCACCAATGGTAATAATTTGTTTTATTAAAAACAGAATTACACAATAATAAGAAATACTCACTGTACTTTTATAGTATTTAAGGCTTCTTGAGGGCCAGTAGTCATGGGTGACTGTGCGACTATGCTGCATTGTGGTGGAATAGTTGTCTAAAATAAAATAACAATTAAATTATAATATTAATAATACATTTCATTCATTTGTTTTACTTTTGTTATGGTCGAACTTGATATAGAACGCGATATATTAGGCGAATTTAATAATGTTTTCAATGGTGATTCCATTATAGTGTTTTCCATTTTTAAAAATTAAAGACTGACACATATGTTTTTATTGTTGTTACGATTTCATTTTAATATATTTTCTTTATATTTTATGACAATAAAAAAATTGAATAATGTAAAAATTGAACAATTCTACTGTTTGACAATAATAGCACAGCGTATAGCCATGTGTACACTCTAATTTTCTTTACAACGAAAGTCCAACATTATTAATTTCATAAAATAAAAATAAGTCTTTCGTAATCACATATTTTCCATTATTTTCACAATTCAATGTTGGTATTGCCAAAATCAAGAGAAGATAAAACTTTTGATACAATGATTATGAGCTGTCATTTTATATATACAATCCAAAGTTAAATTAATTTATAATTGGTGTTATAGTTAAATATTTTTGCTTATTTTACCTACAATAATTCAATATTATGTGTTTTTTTATAACAGTGCTGTTAATTAATAAAAATAAAATAATATAACTATATAAAATATAATTTTGATAATACAAGTATCAATGTTACCAAAAGCAAAAATGCCTGCATTAAAAGATATACATATAGTAAAAATTGCTGTTGAAACAGAAAATCAACAAGCACAATTAATTGAATTTGATCAACGACAACCTTTAACTGGAATAATACAAGACTTATGCAATAATTGGAATATTTCTGATTCTGAAAATTATGCTTTACAATTTTGTGAACAAAATTATAGAAATTATGTTACGGAAAAGAATCGAAATGAAGTAAAAAATGGTTCTGTGTTGAGATTAGATTTTTCACCCTCCAAAACCGCTAATGATATTTTGGAAACATTAAAATCAGGTAATAAAATTTTTTATATTTTATATTATTTCAAGTTTAAATATAGAAAGACTACGCCCGAGCTTGATGTTGTATTTGTTTTTTTTTAAGTGAGCTTCCATCAATATTTGTATTACACACCGAGCAAGGCTTTTGAGGTAATGCAAATTAAAATTTGTTTATATTCACCTTGCAAAACGAGGGATTAAAAAAATTCTCAATTAAACATGTAAGATGTTGGAATCCTCTTTATTCTCTCTACACTCAAATTCTTGTGTGCCTAAAACTTGGGGATTTTATTGGTCGAATACACGTATTTGGGACTACATATTTAATAGTGAATTCTTTTCTACTTGTTCGGTACAAGTTCCGACACCGAATTTGTATTTCTTGTAATGCACTTTTTACAAAAGAATACAAATTTCGATAATTCGGTGTTGGAAATTGTACCGAACAGGTAGAAATGAATTCACTATAACACTCTTACAGAAGCATATCCTGTTGTTTTGTTTTTTATTGGGCTGACCATATCAAATGGTTTCCTCGAAACTTTTTCAAGTATGTTTAGGCATTTTTGTACGTTGGCATTTTATTTAGCGTATGCTTTTTTCGTGACAACAAATTAAAATCAATAAAACTTAAACAGAAAAAAAATGAATGAGCTTACCATCGATTTGATTGCGCGTCTTTTAGTTAAAAGAGAAAAGGTAAAAAAAATTGGAGCATTGGACATTATTACACCTGAACATTAGATATTTACATCAAGTGAGTCTATCGTCGAATTGGACACACAGTTGCAATGTGTTTTATGGTTTATTGTGGAGCTCCGCAGTCACATTTAGGGGACTTTGAAATGCCCCACTTGTAGAAAGAGTTAGCACAACGTCCATGAAAAGTTCTTATTCGGTTTAGTGTAGTCCAGGTATGACTTGGCAGGTCGGAACCGGATTGGGTAGAAGTTGGGCTAGTAATAGAAAGACCAGGTGTGTTGTAATGATTGCAGGAGAAAACCCAGGCATTGAAGATATTAAAATCAGTTGCCAGCAGGTTATTGGCAGTTTAGTGGGGAGGCTTTCTTGGCTTCAGTCGATAAAGGGTATAGTCACCGTAATGTTCATACAAGGGTAACGTGATGTTGTTGGTTACCTTGTTATGTTCAGGCATGAGCGCATGCGAGCGTCTGAGTGCAGGTGGAGCGATATTACTTAACACAGGAAGCCAAAGTAAAGGAGTGGACCTGATAGTACCACTTATAGTACGTATCGTGGCAGGAAGCTGGCAGTACACTTTTTGAGTATATGTGCTATTCAACCAGGCTGGTACTCCGTATTCAGCCACTAAGTTTACCAGACTTAAAGCAGTTGTGCGGAGGGTAGCTGGAGTAGCACTCTATGTCGAGCCTACCTTTTTGTGTAGTATATTTTTTCTCGTTTTATGTTTTTTTGACGTATTTTCTAGGTGGAGTTTAAAGAAAGGAGTTCTATCGAGAGTAATTCCCAGGTACTTTGGCTGTATATTATATTTAATGACAGTAACGTTAAATAACACTGATAGTTCGTGTTTTGCCAGTTAGGAAATAAGCTCCAGGTTCGGAAATAGTCATTCATTATTGCCAGGTCAGTTGAAAGCAAATCTTCCAAGACGCTCATGTCTTTGTTTTGAGTGGCCAGGCTCCAATCATCGGCGTAACCAAATTTCTTCGATGTTGTATCAGGAATGTCATGAATGTACAAGTTAAAAAGTAATGGTGCCAGGACGGAACCCTGTGGCAAACCATTGTTAACCGTTTTGGACCTACTACAGGAATTGTTTAGATGTACTTTAAATACACGATTACTTAGCATGTTGTTAATTAAACGTGAGATGGTGTTACAAGGTATTGCATTGAAAAGCTTATATATAATCCCAATTCGCCAGACCGTGTTATATGCTGCAGTGAAATCGATGAATATTGAATACTGCACCTGTTTTTAATTGTTTTTGATACCCAGCTTCAATATAGGATGTTAAAGCGAGCAGTTGGTTTGTGCAACTGCGATTGGGACGGAAACTTGTTTGTCTGGAATCTGGTCATTCAAAATGGGAGCGATACGGTTGTATATGAGTCGTTCTAGCAATTTATAGCAGGTGCGGAAAAGAGCGATTAGGTGATAGCTTTCTGCTTTATTGGATGGTTTACCTGGCCTAAGTATCGCAATCTATTTCGTGGTCTTAAAATGTTTTGAAGATTGCCGGTTACTATGATATTCGAGAAAAATTTAGTTAGCCATTGTTTTACATTTTTCCCACATTTTTAAGAAATTCTGGAGAAATACCATCGTAGCCAGCTGCTTTTCCGTTTTTCGTTTTGGACAGAGCTGAAACCAGTTCTGCGCTACTAAAAGAGTTCGCATACTTCGATGGAGACGAGAAATTGCGCTTCATTTCTCTTAAGTTATGTTTAATGGTTCTCTTATGTAGGCGATTAATAGAAGAACGAGACATGTTTACGATATGATTTGCAATGTCCTCTGGATCTATTTCATTGTTAGCGCGAGTAATGGAGTTTGAGCCACCCAGCTTCCGAAGGAGACCCCATGCTCTCCTGCTTGGATGGGAAAAATCAATGTTTTCAACAGCGTTAATCCACTTTTGCTTCCTCGCGGTGTCCAGTTAGTATATTAAGTTATCAGCCACGTCTGCTTCACCACTAGTAAGCTACTCCTCATATAATATATCGCTTGCTTTAGTCCAGCCAGGAATATATTCTTCACGGAAGCCTCTTGGGATGCATTTCTTTGCAGTTGAAATGATGGCTCCAACGAACCTATCGTAATTTTTAGAAATGGGTTGGAGTCAGCTTTGTTAAAATTCCATCTAGGTTGAGGAGTAGAGTTAACGAGTGGGATTTGAATACCTGCCTCAAGAGTTACTGGGCTAAGTTGAGAGCGTGAAAAACCTTGTAAGACAGCCCTAGATATTGGAATAGGGTGACGTTCGTTTTTTGTGGAAAAATAGAGGTCGGGATTGTAATCACTTTGCCATCTAGCAGATCTAAAGGTTTTAATATTTTTCGCATCACTGAGTGTGATGGCTATTGAAATCCCCAGGGTATATTGCTGGGTGGTGAAATAATGGTAGAGCAGCAGCTGGCCACGCAGTATTTGGGGGCTAGTATACGTTAACAATCTTCGTGTCCGATATATCAACAACAATAAGATGTATATCGTTGTTCGTCTGTGTAAGTACACGGGTGGAATTCATGATTTCTGACTTAATATGTATACGTGGCAGATCCATATGCTTGATGGTAAATAGCACTGATTAGTTTGTAACCAACAATATTTCCTCTAGAGGTAAGTTGCGCTTCATCTGCTGCATGCATTTCCTGCAGAATCACAGCGTCGATGTCGTAATCTTTTAACATTCTATCCAAGTGTTCAGTTTTTGACTTGCTAATGCCTTCAATGCTCAATTGCAAAATACGGACTGAGTGTCCAATATTTTTTGTCTTATGGTGCTGAGAAATACCGTTGTTATTGTGGTTTTGATTTTGGTTCATGTTCATTTGTTTGTATCACAGCCAAGAGTGCGAAATGAAATGATTGGCTACCAAGATTGAATAGATGATGTGTCACAACAACAAATAAATACCCTTTAAGACCAACGTCCCACAACAACATGGGTTCTAATGTGTTGATGGACGCTTTTTTTAGTATTAATGGATTGAAGCCACTTGAGACTAATGATTTAAACAAACCATTCCATTTTTACGATGTACGGACAAAGAATCCCCTTTGCATTTTGTCACTGAGTAATCTCGACAGTTTGGCTGTTTACATAAACCGATAGGACGAGTTAAACGGCAAGAAGAATATGTTCGTTAGTGCTTCTGGTGACGTTATATCCGCCGAAGTTGTACGGAATCGATGTCTGATGTTAAATTTCGAATTATAAGTTTGGAAAAATTGATGTGGATTGAAATATTTTTTATACCTATTGAGGAGGCAGAGTTTTCATGACGCGGTCTTTGCCATCGCTATTATTATAGGTTCATTGCAGAGTAATGCTCTCACATTCGTCTGTTTGTTCGTCACGCATACTAATTGAAATATCGTTGGAGGTTTCGTTCTTCAATCTGGAAAGATTCTATGGCTGTGTTTTGGTGGAATTGAAAATGATCAAATTTTTGTCACCCCAATCGGTGACTTTATATTTCATCGTTTACATTTAGGGCAGCATCTCTGAGCGGAATTTATTTGATCATGCTTTTTACTCTTTGAAGATAGGGTGGACGAATGATGTCTGCAGTGTACTATCATCTGCAAAACTATTGGATTAATGTAATAGAGTGGGGATCAATCTGAGCCATGGAGTACACCAGCGTTAATTAATTTAGAATCAGAAGAAAAGTCATCTGTAGATATCGAAATGAATCGATTAGTTAAAACTTTTTAATAAAATTCACGACTTCGGTATGAAAATCGTACACAACGAGCTTGTTGATCAAGCTCAATATGTTCGAGAGTTCGATCAAATGCTTTTGATATGTCTAATGTGATTACGTACGTTTCACCACCTTTATCAAGTATCGTTGAAACGATGGGCTATATAGTATTTTTTTAATAGATCGATATCAAATGATTGTCGTCCACAATTTTTTTATATGGGTAATTCTTTTACAAACCGAACACCTTTTTGACCGACATATTTCTTATTTGACTGAAATTTTTTTATGGTTTTTATGTCGAAAAAAAGATATACTATCGATAGTGAAAATAAAGTTAGAAGATGCAAAAAAATTAATAAAAGTTATTAACAAATTCCTGTTTTTATAAAAAAATAAAATGTTCAAATCGATCTTTAGTCATTGCCCCACCCACGAAATGAGTTTTTAGTATCACCATCGTATTCTACGTTTCATTTCCTATAAAAAACGGTTTTTTTAATTAATTCTGCATTATGATGATTTTTACTGTTAGAAATAAATTAATTTATCGAGCGCGGGACAACAAAAAATTCCATAAATGGGTCATTCTTTAACATACCGTTACCGGACAGATTAGGACAAATTGTGACAAGCCATTTTTGATTTGATTGAATTTTTTTTTCTGTTTTATTTTAAAGATAAAAGATGGAATTTAACCAAAAGTGTCATATATAAAAATTATTAACAAATTCCTATTGTTATAAACAAATAAAATGTTAAAACCGATTTTTAGCCACTATCTAACAAAACAAAATTAAAGAGTGTTTAGTATGAAAATCGTATTCCACATTCAATTTTCTAAATGATTTTTACTGTTAGAAATAAACTAAATTATCGAGCGCGCGACGACAAAACATTTCATAAATTTTTGTCATGCCTCGCTGCAAAAATTTATTTATTTCTAATAGTAAAAATCGTTTCCCAATTAATTAAATATACGTTTTTTATAGAAAATTGAATTTAGAATACGATTTTCATACTAAATACTCTTTAATTTTGTTAGATGTTGGCTAAAAATTGATTTTAACATTTTATTTGTGATGTGATTTGACTGTAAATTCAATTGTGTCGACTGTCGGCACTTCAAAGATTAAGTGATTGTATTTAAAATGTTTAGCTAACTTGAAGACCAACTATCATTTTTGTGATAGAAAAAAAAGGTATGACATTTGTTGTTTTTCTCAAAACCGTTAAGTGAGTCTTGAAAGCTAGTTGTCACAATCGTGAGGGTTGAAATATACTAATTTTTAACTATTGGTAAATGTTTTTTATTGGTAAATGTTTTTTAGCAAATTTGTCTCTTTTTCGGATGGGGTTCCATCTTTTTGTCGGTTCTTTATTTTTTATAATAACAAAAAGTTTTAAGTTAAATTAAATTTTTTGTTTGACAAACGCCATCATGCAGGGAGCGCGAAAATCTTCTCAACGTAAGTACTGAATTAAACGATGTAAACGCAACAGTTTAGTTCAAATTTGTACATAAATTGATTTAGGAATAGTTTATAATTAAATTTATTGTAAATGTTTTTTATATCTTCAATGATGAGTATAAAAAAACTATAAATAAAAAACTACTATCACGATTATCACACCTGGACTCCAAATGTTTAAATAAAACTATTGTGCTTTTTAGTGGTGTTTGCTAAAGGAATCTGGTGAGTAAATAAATATGAACTGAAGCAATTGCTTAATGAGTCGCAACCAGAAGATCCCGACTAGAACTTTGGCCAGGCATGCCCTATTTTGATCCGGACCGGATGAGGTTGTAATAAAGCAACCCCTAATAGGGAATTCACATCCGGCGGCTATTCCGGCTTCTTTCAGAAATCATAAGTGATTTCTCTATTAGACTAGACCCTATTTGTCCTGATCTGAACCCTATTTGCCGTTCGAAGGCAATCATTATAGAACAGAAATTCAAACAAATAAAAATATATAAGAATAGACCCAACTCATACAAATGTGAGCGAGGTTTTTTGAGGAAGTTATTTATTTTCCTTTAAAAAAAATTATCGACCCTGGTTGTTGGTACTTAGAATAGCAACCTACTAAAAATGAACATCAATATTACAGGTTTGAATTTCGGGTGATCTCAATGCGCACAAAAATTTAGTGCACCATTTGTGATATTTGATCTTCAAGTTATACAAAAATAAAAAGTCGGGTCAAGTGCGAATATAACTCGCTCGCCGAGGGTTCCGTGTATATAATAATATGAAAAAAACAGTGTTGCCAAACGAAAAAAAATTCGTAACGTTATGCATTTCGTTTTTATAACAGTATATTTATTTTTTCGGTACGTTATTTCGTTATGAAACAGAAAAATATTATATTGCGTTATGTTATAACGTTATAGTTACGTTATTTTAAAATTAAATGTTATGTTTAAAACTATAACATATTTAAATGTACAAAAATCGAAAATCTAATGAACAGTTACTTTTTGCATGCAAAATTAGAGAAATATTAATATAATAGTACATTATGATGCTAGGAAGCAAAGCTAAAGATTTTGGACGTATGTGGAGTTTGAAAATCGAGGCGCTAGCCGAGATTTACACCCACATTAAGTCCAAAATAGCTTACGTCTCTGCATCATATACTGTTTTTTATTCGCCGCAAGCAAAATATTTAAAAAAAAATGTTTATTCTAAATTAGTATTATACATTTGCATAAATTTTGAAATAAAAATATGTGGAACAAGTTACCTTTGACAAAATATTTGTTATCTTTTCCAAATTATTGTATAACTATGACAACAAATGATAACAACTATTTTAATTGGATAATGAAGTTTTGAATTTAAGGGTTGCTTTGATAAAAATTTATATTCTATATAGAATTTAAACAAATACAAATGTTTTTTGCTTTTTTGGACGTAGCTATGACAACAAAATATATGGTTAAAAAGTGACACTCTAAGGCCGCAAATCACAGTAATAAAGTAACACTTTAATACATAGGCGAATAAAAATTAATATTTTTCAAATTTTACATGCAAAAAGTAAATCGTAGTAAAATAAAATTAAATGACTAAATACATGAAAAAAATTTGCATCCAGCATAAATATATGCCTTCTTAAAATTATTAAAAACACCTGTGATGCAGAAACGGCTAGTGTAGACTTGAAATTACTTGAAATATGCATAAAATTTTACAAAATGTTTATTATTTTGTTACTGATGTCAAACAATTTTATAATTACCAAAACCTTCAGTTCAAGCGTCCACAGAAATTTAAAAAGAGCAGATAAGTTGGATTTTATAAAACCGATTTTTGGGCTTTTATTTCCATATAATTATACAAAGTATACCACAAAAACGAAATAAAATATAACGTTATCGTTACGTTGTACGTTATTGTAACGCAATTTAATTTTTAAAACGTTATGAAAGTAATTATTACTAATAACGCTATTTCATTTCGTTATTTCGTTTTTGCGTTACGTTTCGAGTAACGTTTTGCAACACTGGAAAAAAACAGTATTTGCTAATGTAGTTATACGTTGGGTTGAATTTTACCCATAACTGTGGCATAATGGTGGCAACATTTTTGAATTTAATTCGTTTATTAGTCAAACATAAATACAGTTTTTCTCGAAATCATTGAGAATTAATGGAATGCGTATACCGATAACTACAGATGTAAAGGTAATATTACCCATGGTAAAATTACAGGTAAAATTGGTAATATTACGTAACATTACTTAGGGTTGGTAAAATTGGTAAAATTGTAGTAAAATTTCATTAACAATCAATAAAAATCAAAGTTTGTGCTTTTTTGTGGAATTATAGAATATTTATTACAACAAGAATATTTATCACAACTAGATGCCTTTGAAAACCTAGATGTTAGACCAAAATGCATCTGAGGTATTGAACACTTTTTTAAACAGCTTTAGATTGACGTTAGTCAAGGTTATTGATTCCAGCAAATCATTTCATTTCAGATGATATGCAGTTCGGCTCAGCATGTATGTCTTTATGCAGTGGCTAGCAATTGATACGAATAAAAAAGAAAGAAATCTTATGCATTTCATCGATACGCTGCGGTGAATTGTTTTTCAATTGCAGTACGTGTTGTGACAGATCGAGTGAATTAAAAACATTCTGTTCGAAAAACAAAATGCTTCAGTTGGCTCTATAGCAGTGTAGACGGATTTCTATATTATTTCTTCGCTTTGAATGTTAGATTGAATAATATTGTAAAGTTCGAAGATAGATATCTTTGTTGTTAAATGCAAGTATAGTTCGTTTTCTCACAAATCGTAATTCTTATAGTAAGTTAAAATATATCTAGAAATAATTTGAAAGTAATTTCGTTCGCGTTGCAATTTTACTTTAAACGAAGCAGCAACAGCAGCAGATCGATGGAATTCTCAAACGGTTAAGAACACACAACGCAACGAAACATTATCAGCCCTTCATTATAAATTTTGGTTTCGAGTTTGAGAAAAAAATTTTTTTAGCCATTTGCCTTTGATATTTTCCTGAACGAAATAATGCACGGATTAGATTATGGTTGTTGTGCGTGTAATTAATGTAACCATCCCATCGTCAGTTGTGGCATATCTGAAGTGACACATCACACGTTTAATGTCGTTGACAATTATCTATGCTGAAAAACGTTGAACCAGGCTCATTTTCCAACCACATGCGATGAAAGTAGCATTTATCTAGATTGGGATGCATCGCTTATAGTTTGAACATATATTAAGTTTCAATGAATATGCTTGGTTTTCTGTAAACTCACTTTTTGAGTTTGTGCGTGGTTAAATGTTTTTATTTCCATTCCATGTGTAATACTAATACGTAAACATTTCCGAATATAGTATTGTCCTTACAAACACATAACTTCGACATAACAGTGAAGAAAGCTGTCATCGTTGTAGCCAGTTGGTCCAGAATTTGTTCCATTTTTGTAGATGTGCAAAAAACGTGTTATCCGTTTTCTAGATGAACTGTTAAGTAAACAACAGCCGATTTTCGTTCATTTTTTAGATATAAAAGAATTTTCTATTGCTGATTATGTATATTCCTGTCTATAAATACTCTGCATAATAGCTTGTCTAAGCATATTTAACTCAATAAAATATATTTGATTTGCATCTAATGTTTTTATAACAGCTATAGAAATGATTGTGATATAGTCGTACATTTTGGATTAGTTAAAAATGCAACCATAATTTAATTTTTTGATCCAGTTTTATATTTTACCAATTTTACCAATCTTACCGGTAGTTTTACGGTAATATTACCATAAAAATAGTTTACCGGTAAATTTACATCTGTACCGATAACAAACAGTTACAATTCTTGGACCATGAAGATTACTAAATTGCAATGGTCAGCCCGAATAATGTTTTTTATGCCGAGTTCATCTGACTAACCATAATCTATTCAATATTATTTTAGAACCCTAATATTATAAAATATTTTCTGAATTAGTTACTAAATTATACATTTGCTGCAAAGTAACAAAATTGATCCTCAAAAAATTGATCAAAGAATAGAAAATTCTACGTGAAATTCTTCACAAAAACACGATTTTAAATCGAAAATGGTGACTTTGAAAATTTCTGAAAACGGTTTTAGACTAGAAACAAAATAACCTTTCATATAACACCCCACTTGTCAAGGTCAAAAATAACTTTTTTTCGAAATTTCTTCTCTCAACCCCCTTCTAGATTAGATTAGATTAAAATTTGGTGGTTATATTTTGTACTGCGACCAAAATGATCTATTGTACCCCACCCTACTACTCCCTGGTGACTACCCAGTTAGAGCACCTCCTCCAGTCCAGCTTCCTTCAGGAACCTCAGGATATGGAGAGGGTTAAGTTTATGCAGGTCATGCCCGTTAATGTAACACTCCCCCAGATGAAACCTTCTCATGTAGATCAAGACTCCACAATCTTTGAGAAGATGGGCTGGGGTCTCTTCTTCCAAAAGACAAAATCTACATTCGTCACCCTGCTCCACCCCAATGTTATTAAGGTGTTTTCTTAGTTTACAGTGTTCTGTAAGAACCCCTGTCAGTATTCTTAGGTTATTCCTATTTAACCTACAGCACATTACTGCTCTCTTTTGATTGAACGATCCAATCAACTCCTTGGATTGCCTTAGACCCTCGGTGTTATCCCAGGTTTTGGACCAATCCGTCATAATTGCTTCCCTCATCCTTTCGTGGATGGCTTTAGTCCCCAGTCCACAAAAGGGCTCCGGGCCAACAAACGATGTTAAAGCACCTCGTCTTGCTAATTTGTCGGCTTCTTCATTACCTGCGATACCCGCATGACCAGGTATCCAGTAAACTGTTACTTTGTTACTATTCCCAAGCTTATTTAGCTTGCTCACACAGTCTCCAACAATTTTGGATGTGATGGTGTATGAGCGTAACGCATTGATTGCGGCTTGGCTGTCTGATAAGATGGCAATTCTCTTATTCTTATATTTCCTTCTTAAGCAAAAGTTTGCGCATCTTTCGATTGCACATATCTCAGCCTGGAAGACGCTGGGGTAGGTGCCCATGGGCTCAAAGTATTTGGTTTTCGGTCCAAATACTCCGGCGCCCATCCCTACTCCGGTTTTAGACCCATCCGCGTACCATTTGATAACATCGTTACCCAGATGGTATGTAGTGGATTCACTGCTCCACTCCGCCTTTTTGCACAACTGCGATGTATATTTCTTATCGAAGTTGTACTGCTTAATCATTCCATCTTTAGGAAACTCAAGCAAGGGATTATCCCTTGAGAGACTATCCCGAAATTTAGACTTTATGATCTTTTCCTTACCCATACCCTCCATGCTAAATCTCAGTATGGTTTCCCTAGCTATGCTCTTAATCTGCAAGTGGAGCGGAACCAGTCCTAACAGCATCTCCATTGACGCGGTAGGACAAGTCCTCATTGCCCCCGTTATGCAGATACAGGCCAGTCTCTGCACCTTTTCCAATTCAGTTTTCCCAGCATTACACTGGGCTCTTTTGCACCATGCCACCGCTCCGTAAGTGATGGCTGGTCTAACTATCATGGTATACATCCACCTTAGGATTCCTGGGCTGCACCCCCAAGTTTTACCCGCAAGGTTTTTGCATACCATTAGAGCTCTTACGGCCTTGTTTACCACTGCTTTCATGTGGCTTCTCCACAGGAGTTTGCTATCAAGAATTACTCCTAGATATTTAGTCTCCTGTGCAGATTCAATTATGGAGCCCCTCATCATGATGGGTTTCATGTTAAGTTTTCTTTTCTTGGTGAACGGGACCATCGTGGTTTTACTCAGATTGAGTTTTAGTCCCACAGATGTGCACCAAGTATCTACCAGATTCAATCCCCTCTGTACTATATCACAAAGTGTTTCTTCGAACTTACCTCTGGCGATAATGACTATGTCATCCGCGTACCCAAGACATTTAATGCCCTGGTTACTTAATATAGTTAGGATTTCATCCATCACTAGACTCCACATGAGGGGTGATAAGACCCCCCTTGCGGACAGCCCCTAGTGGTTCCAAGGCTGATTTTGCAATCCCCAGCCTTGGTTTCTGCTACTCTAGTTCTCAGCATCTCACACATCCAGTCGGTTGTGGTGTTGTCAACCTTTTTCTCACCCCCTTCTAAGGAACATTTGAAATAATGAGATAACCGCTATAGTTTTCCTTCAAACTTTACAAAATTACCTATGACTGAATTTTTTCAATTTTTCGCTTTTGTAATGTTCGATGATAAAGGGTGGGACAGAATCAAATTTTCACATTTTTATAAATAAGTCCAAAACCGTGTTCTCGAAAATTACAAAAAAAATATTTTGAACTACAAAAAAAATCACCTTTCATATGACACCCCACTTGTCCAGGTCCAAAATTTTTTTTTCTTCAAAATTTCTACTCACAACCCCCTCCAAAGAACAATTGAAATTATAACGACCAAAAAAAATTTTTCATTTTTTTTTTGCCAAGTTCCTACAACCGTGAATTTTTTTAAATTTTTTCTTTTGTAATGTTCGAAGATAAGTGGGGGGGACAAAACTAAAATTTCACTTTTTCCAAAATAAGTCAAAAACTGTGCTTTCGAAAATTACAAAAAAAATTATTTTAGACTAGAAAAAAATAACCTTTCATATGATACCCCACTTGACATGACCAAAAATATTTTGTTTTCGTAATTTTCACTCTCAACCCCCTCCAATGAACATGTGAAATTATAACAACCAAAACAAAAGAACAGATTTTTGTATGCACAGTTCCTACAACCTTGAATTTTTTCAATTTTTTGCTTTTGTAATGTTCGAGGTTAAGGTGGGGGACAAAAAAATAAACACACGTTTTTGGAAATAACTTAAAAACTAAGCAGTCGATAATTCATTGAAAGGACTTTTTGAAATATTTGATTTTTTTTTGATTTTTTTAAACCAAACTCGATTCCTTAAAACAAACTTTTGTTTTACTATCTCCTTATCAATGTCCATAAAATATTAATAAAAACAAATATTCATAATTTTCTTGTTGTCAGTAGGCGTGGACAAATACATTGTATAACTGTAAAAAATTTCAAGTTGATAGCACTTATAATTTTTGAGAAAATCGATTATGTAGAAATTCGGACGGACACCGAAGTCTCACCAATAGGGTACCGTTTTTGCTTTTTCGAAGTATGGAACCCTAAAAATGGTTAACCGCAATTTATGTGTTAATTTTATATCACAATAATTGTGAGTTTTGGTCTTCCACTCCCTATTTTTGTCAATTTTTGTCGAGTACCTCACGTTTGTGACAAAGGGACTCGAAAAGGGCTTGTTGGGGGCATAATTTCTGTACACTTTACACACTCGGTGTAGTATATTGGCTTAAAATTTCCTAATTTCAAATAGCTTACATATAATTTTCAATTTTCATATACAAATTTTAAATTTTGTTTTGATTTCTATGTTTATAAAATGCTAGAATCACGTATACCGAATCATGTGTTTGGTGGAAACACATTGGATTGGTGGAAACACATTGGATTTTCTTTGGAATTTATCGAATGATGTTTCGATATCATGGAGTAGGGAAGAGAGTATAAAACCCACGGTAGCGTCTGAAACGGATTGTGTATATTATATTCCTTACTAGCAAGCATGCTAGAAGGAACGAGTTTTCATATAACTCTAAATCTGGTATTTAATTATTGAAAAAGACAGTGCTTCACATGATCAAGGAATATGCTACTAACTGCATTATTGGCAACCCAAATTTAGTTTTTTTCGTGGAAATTTTATTAAAAATTTGCTTTTAACCGTTTTATTTTTATTTCCTTTATTCTTTTATGAAATATTGGCCTATGCCAAACTTTAATATGTGATAGGATTTATTGTCTAGCTATCCATTCTATAATAGAAAATATAAAAAAAACAAACAAAAAAAGATTTACGTCCATCAACACCTCCACACGCATGTTTTTGTGGCACCTAGGTCTTAAAAGTTTTTTATGTGTTGTTGTGGCACATATTGTAATTCCTAATACACAACACATTTTATTAAAAAAATGTGCAACAGTCTTATGAATGAATGTATGCACAATCATCACCTTGATGAAGTTTAAGAGAGATAGATAGGCTTAAGAGATATGGTTTCAGAAATTTTTGTTTCTGTAAGAAAAAGAATATGCGGCATATCATGCTCAAGATGATGTTGCACGTTTTCACGGTTGACGTTAATCCACCAATATTTTGAATTTGTGTGTTAAATCTTTTGCAAAAAACATACTTTGTTTTATCATTAGAGTCATAATTTAATCAAACAATTTTTTTTAAAATGGGTAACTAAACAATAAATCCTATCATATAATAAAATATGGCATATGCCAATATTTAGATGTGAGAAATAAATCTTTTAGGTTATTTAACTAAATTAAAAATTTTGTTTTGCTAATTAACAATTAATTAAGTTTATGTTTATTTATAATTTGACTTATTATATTTATATTATTTTACTATGGTTGTTAAATCTAACACTACTGAATTTTAATTTTTGTTAAATTAAACTAATTACAATTTTAATTGGAATGTGTACATCGTTGTTATGTGTGTTTAATGTTGTGCGTTGTAGCTACAACATTACTCTCTTCTGAAAAAGATGCTGCTTGAAAAACGATGTTTTCGTTATTTGCGAAAATTTGTTGAGCGAGTTCCAGCTAGAACTCCAAAAGCCGTCTTAAGTCGGTCTATGGAAACCGAAGTATTTTTTCCATTTAAATCCAAAACAAATTGTTTTCGGAATCGTCGAAAAACTTTAAAAGGCCCTTCGGAGGGAGTTGTTTAACCGATTCGTACTTAATCTGTGCGAACAAAAACAAACTCGCATGTATTGAAATTTTTGTGTACGAATATGGATGTAGTCGATTGCCGAGGCTCGGAATTAAATTGCGCATTGTTGCACGAGGGTTATCCAAAAGTTCGTTTGTATCTATAGTTGCTGTGGGTAACTTGGAATCAGAATTCATCAGGAAGTTTTAAGAGTTGATACTAGCTCAGCTGGGGAACACTTTAAATCTTCCTTGACAGAGGCACGTATTTTCAATAAAATAATAGACAGTTCTGTGCTGGTGTTTTCACAGGCTTGGGTGTGTTGGTGGTGTTTTGATGTTTTCACATGCTTTTAAAGAATCTTTGAGTTGCCTATGAAACCGTTCTTCCATGCCACTGACTTGTGGATGGTAGGCTGTTGTTCGAATACGTTGTGAGCGCTGAAAATAATTTGGACTCGAATTGGCTACCTTGATCACTTGTAATCTCAAGAGGAGTACCGAATCTTAAGATGTTTTGCTCGATAAATGTCTTAGCAATAGTGGTATCGGACATATCTAAAATAGGGTAAGCTTCAGGCCAGCGTATAAAGCGATCGACAATGGTTAATATATATTTAAAATTATTGGAAGAAGGGGTCCGACCACATCTATATAAATGTGCTGAAATCTTCCTTGAGGAATTTTGAACATACCTTGTTCAGAGCGAGTGTGTCTCTGGATTTTTGATTTTTGACAAGGTATGCAGGATTTTGTCCAATGTGTAATATCTTTATTTAGATTTGGCCCAATTTTTCGCGATGCTCCTTTACTGGGGTGTGAAAGACCATGCAAAGCGTCCGAAGTCTACACATCTCATGAATTATGGCACAAATGGACGGTTTTTACCAGTGGTCGTTTCGCAGTACAAATTTAAACTTGGTGTTTGTAATAATTCCAGTTTAAATTACGAGGTCAATAAAGAAGTTTCTTAAGTTCTTAGTCTTGAAGTTCAGCGTCTGCAATCTTGTGAATATCAATGGACCACAGCAGCAATACCGTGACCGTGATAGTGCATCGGCGACCACGTTGTCTTTACCTTTAACGTGTTTTATGTCTGTAGGAAATTGCCTTACAAAGTTAAGATGGCGAGTTTAGCGTGGAGTACGTTCAGTTTTAGAGCAAATTGCCGTTGTTAGAGGTTTGTGGTCTGTGTAGATTGTGAATGAACAACCCTCTACAAAATATCTGAAGTGCTTTATTGCATTATAAACCGAAAGCAGTTCGCAATCGAAATCAGAGAATTTGACTTCTTATGAACTTAACTTCTTTGAAAAAAATGCATCATAGACCAGTTAGGCCCATAGAATAACGGAAAAAGATAGGGCTTACGTGTTGTTGACGGTTACAGGTCAGAATTTTTTTTTATCTCTGGGGGAGGGTACACACATAATGGACCTGCCGAGTCCACTCACCCGGAACCTGGGAACTGGAGTTATTCAACAAATTCGGCTGGAAATTTCTGAGTTTTTATCTGATCGCAATCTGCTTGACGGCAGTCGAAAGGGTAAAACGTCAGCTTTAATTAACCATTGTGTTGCCTATACCCATATTCAATATTAACAACAATTACAACGGTTCAAAAAACGGCGAAAATTCCTTAGTAGCAAAATTAAATTTCTTAACGAATTTTCAACTTAACGAGATGCGGTTTTAAAATTTTCAAAATGGTTAGAAAACCAAAGATTTAAAAAAAATAGACCTCTCTAACATGATTTGAACTTTTTTTTTGCTTCTTAGAATACGTCGAGAAATGCCAAAAAAGTGGGGGTAAGAATTTCACTTTTGGCTCATGAAGTAAGTCTTTCAGACCGAAGTAATATTAGCAAATAATGAATATTTTTAAAGAAACATGGAAAAATAACTCTTTAAAATCAAGTTAATTCAGTTTTTAATGTTTTATGTTTTTTTTTCACCATCTAAAAGCATAAGTGTGAACAAAAATAAATATTACTGATTTTTTTGAAAAAACTGTTTCCAGCACAGGAGAATTTTCGTGTGAAAATTAGGAACATAATAAAGTTTCCACCAATGTGAAAAAAAAATTTTTTTTGTGGGAGATAAAAATTAAAAACGAAAAGACGTTTTCTATTTTCACGGCAAATTTTAGGTTATGTGAAAAAAATGGCCTATACAAAAGTTATAGACCTTTTTTGACCTACAACTTTTACTTTAAACTTTTTTCGATAGAAGGTCTAGTTTCGCTGAAAATCGTGAAAAACCATTTTCCATCCTTAAAAACTCACCCCATTTCACCCTCGTAAATCGGATCACCTTTAATTTATGTTTCGCATCATTTGCGCAATGTTTTCTTCCTTATCCAATAGTTTTCATGCTGTTACTAATTTTTTCCTCACAAAAAGCTATTGTCACAGGTCTATCAGTTGTGATGTTGAACTGTGAATCGTTCTGTGGGTGTACTAGTAATGTTGCTGAAGCTAATGCGTTTTTGATTTTGGTGAAGGATTTATCAAGTGAATCTGGCCAAATGAAACTTTTTGAACTCTTGGGCAATTAATAATCTTGGTTAATTAAGAGTGTTGTAAGTTTTCGTGTAGGTTTAGTGTAGTTTTACTAAGGTACTATGTTGGTAGTTAAGTTATTAAGAAGTCCTTATAAAGTTATTCGAAAAAAACTGTTGAATATGATTAAGATGTTATAAAAATTCTTATATTATAAATTATAGAGTTATATTTTAAAAATATTTGTATTGTATAACAAAATTTTTATGTTTTTCTATCGATCGATCGATTTATCATAAAAAATCGATGATTTCAGTATGTTGGACAAAAATTTAAAAGTAATTATTTTTTGATTCGATATTGAAGGTGATGTGATGATGTGGTGATAACCAACATTTTGCTGCTGATGTTGATTGAGATCCTTTACAGTTGTTTGCAACGATTTCAATCGTGAACCTTGAAATTGATTTATAAATTAATGCCGTATTTAAGAACAATACGTACCTATTAACTGGTGTAAAACGTACCAGGTTTTAAATCACAGTGCTTTTATCAAATGTTTTTTCATATTGTTTCCACGAGTAAGGACGCAATAAAGGTCACCAATAGACCTCCGTCCATACCTGTTAGATGTCTTTATACAACTAGAAGCAACAGGTGCCCAGAGGTACGCTAGCTTAGTTTTAACCCTCTAGATCTATTCTTCGTGGCGTACTGAAGACGTATTGGATTGGGGAGGGTAAAATAGCATCATTTCAAGATTGGGTAAGGTAGCATCAGTCCACGGCTCAGGGGACTAAGCCAAGGTCACCGCACCGGCTAAACATAACAATGGGCTTACAATATATTTTACGTTTACATAGGTTTACGGTTTGCCCGCATGAAGGGATAAGTTTTGGTTGCTTTGTAAATTTTTTATCGTGGCGTGACAAGCCTACGTACTCCAGTCCCTGCTAGTGACCTACAAGATAACGTGAGATATCACATACCACTGTCAATAGTAGCGAGATATCACTAGCCACGCATCTTTTGTGTTTTGTTCGTGCAAAATTTTCTAAAAAATTTCCTCTTTACTTACCCCTTTTATTTTTATGTTGTTTTCTTTATCCTATTATTATGTGATATAATTTGTTGTTTAGTTATTCATTCTAAAAAAAACATAAAAAAAATTTGCCTTCATCAAGAACGCATGTTGCTGTGGGACCTTGGTCATAAAAGATTTTTATGTGTTGTGATACGTATTGTAATTCGTACTACACAACCATTTTTTTCAGCTCAGATACCTCGGGTGGATTACTCCCGTACCACAATGCCAAAACAATGTGATCAATAAGGTGGCCAATTTTAGTGTTAATTATACTAAATTATAAATTAATATCTCTGAATATCCAAAGATACCATGCTAACAAAGGTTTAAGATTATGAATCAAGTTTCTTTAAGAACTTTATTAACGTTGACTTTAACATTTTGAGTATTAAAATTATCAAGCAAAACCCCCACGCAGGTAAAGCATTCCAGAGATGCGAGACTCTGTTAAAAAATATAGGCGGAAAGCTATAGTTCTACACCTTGTCACTCAAACCCTAAAAGGGTGGGCGGTTACAGTTGCTCTGGTGCGACGCGAGAGGTTTGCAGGCTTAGGTAAATTTGAATTGATTTCTCCGGAAGTATATTTACCCATAATGTACCTGTAAAAACGTCAAACCAGCGACATTTCTTCTTGCAAGAAATCTTGCTCGTTTGTAAGATTTGAATTATAATAAATATTCGGAACGTGTTTTATATTTTTCTATCTAATAAATTTATTAATTTAATCAAAAAATAATAATTAAATATAATGTGTGTATCAGAAAATAAAATGTTCGGTTTCTTTCAAGTTTCAACAGCGTTTCTATGGAAGTTCCTCTTAAATATCCAAGGGTGGTTACTAGTCCTGTTATCTGTTAATATTCAATCTCGGCGGTTTTTATGCATCAAATCAACATATTTAGCTAACTAGTCTAAAACACACATCCTGAACAATGTATAGGAAAAGTCGTCGTCGTCGGAAATCGAACTCGGCACACTTCAATTACAAGAGTAGTACTTTAGCAATAGAGTTAGAGGATTTAATAGGCTACAGACTTGAAACTGTATTCTCTTTCTCCCTCGAATAAACTGCTCATTAAAAACATATATTTTTTCTCTTTTTTCAAACATAATTATATAAACAGTTCACATTCTAATCAATATTTTCATTTATACATTACCAGGCTCTCTTCCAGATAAAATCAAAAACTTAAAAGATCTCAGCACACTAAGCTCTGACCTTACATTTGCATTAGAGTTTATAAAAGAGCAAGGATTAAATTTAATAATAAATATGATTGAAGATGAAAAAGTAAATGGTGATGTTTTAAAATATGTATTACTATCATTTGTTGAACTAATGGAGCATGGCACCGTATCATGGGATGTTTTACAACCATCTTTTATCAGTAGAAACATATTATTTACTAATCAAAGTGCATTGTTTCAGTCTGATATTACACAATCGGCACTGTCAATTCTTGATAATATTGTACAGAATAGTTCTAAATCAACAATAATTGAAAAAGAAGTTACATTTGAAAATTTATTAAGATTATTACGTGAATCGAATCAAACAATCCAACAAAATACAATCGCATTAATTAACTCATTATTCCAAAAAGCTGATGAAACACGTAAAAAACAAATCGCTGCAACCTTTAGTACAAAAGAATATAGAGACGTCATACTATCAAGTGTTATAAAGACTAACATTGGCAGTGAGATGACTCATCAGTTATATGTATTACAAACATTGACGTTGGGTTTGCTTGAACATCGTCGAATGACTAAAATGAATGCACAAGATTCAGATGCCCACGAAAAAATTAAAGAATTAAGGAAAATAGTGTTTAGCGATAGTGGAACAGATTCCCAATCAGATGTTACAATTCGTCGGCAAACTAATCAGTTTTCAAATAATCAAATAAAGAAATTAGGTTTTAAATGTGACATAAATCCAGCTCAAGATTTTATCGAAACCCCACCAGGAATGTTAGCTCTTGATTGCATGGTTTATTTTGCACGAAATTATACATCTATTTATACAAAAGTAGTGCATGAAAATAGTTGTCGTGCTGATGAACATGAATGTCCATTTGGAAGAACATCAATTGAGTTGGTTAAGTTACTTTGTGAAATATTACGGATTGGTGAGCCACCTGCTGAACAAGGACAAGATTTTTATCCAATGTTTTTTACTCATGATCATCCGTTTGAAGAGCTATTTTGTATTTGTATTGAAGTTTTGAACAAAACATGGAAAGATATGCGAGCAACGAATGAAGATTTTAATAAAGTATTTTCAGTTGTCCGCGAACAAATTGTAAGAAGTTTAAAAGAACGAACCACAAATTTAAGTGATTTCAAAACAAAAATTAAATCGTTTCCATACTCACAAATAACATTACTTCGTCAACAAGATCGTACTTGGAAAGAAGAATGTGAATCAACAGCTTCAGCAATTGTCACTTTAAAATCAAAACTAACTCCAGAGATTATGACATTAATAAAATCACAGAGACTTGGATATTTGGTTGAAGGTACAAGATTTCCGAAGTATAAAAGTGGAACAAGAAGTAAAGATAAATTTTGGTATGCTCGGCTGTCACCGAATCATAAAGTTATACATCATGGTGATTGCGATGAAAAAACTGTACCAACTCTAGAAGAATTGTCAAATAAAATTAGTGTTATTGATATAAAAGAATTATTAGTAGGGAAAGAGTGTCCTCATATTAAGGAAATAAAAGGCCGTAAATCAGCGCAAAATCTATTTTCAATTACTTTAGATAATATGGATCATCGTACGTTAGATTTTGTTGCGCCGGATGAAATTACATTTAATTATTGGACCGATGGAATTAATGCTCTATTGAATCTTCCAATGGTTAGCAAACAGAAGCTTGAAGATTTTGAAACGTTACTATCGATGGAAATTAAATTGAGATTATTAGATACAGAAGGAGTTGATATTTCAAATGAAGCACCACACATACCCGAAGATCCAGAGAATTATGATTTTTGTTTTGAGAGTTAATTTATAAAAAAAGGCGTTTAAGTCAAAAGGTTTTATATTACATTTTATTTAATATATATAACTATTATTATTTTATACCAAAGCTAACACAATATATTATTATCTAAACTGTTTTATGTGCATAAAAATTAATTAGTTAATTATCTTGAACGTATTATATTAGATTTAATTATATTTTTGTAATGAAAAAAATATTAGTTCTAAATATTTTTTGACATTTTTAAATTTTTTTATCACAATAACATTATTTTTTTATGTTTATAGTTTTTTTTATTAATTGATTTGTGCCAAAAACGGAATATTTAAACTAACCAATGTTTTATGTTTTTCGATAATAATTATATGTTTATTGAATATTTGAATTTTTTATATGATGGGAATATAATGTTCAGTGCAACTTTACTACGGCTTTTCGCGTATTTATTATTCTTGAGGACATATAAAAAAATATGACGAGTAGTGACTAGCACACTAGCTCACAACATTCCATTTTTGGTATCATAAAAATATATTACAAAATTAAATGAAATGTCGCCGATTTAAAAATATCGCCTGCGTATGGTAGACCTGCAGCCCTTTGTCCTTCATATAACAGTAGCGGCATTTCAACATTATTAATTTTTAGGATCCCTCATCGAATCGAAGACGAATCCCTTCGCCTTCATGAAGTCCATTCCTAAATGACCATTCAAAATGTCTGCCACTAGCACCTCTTGTTGATAGCAGTTGTTCCGTAACTTTATTTCAGCGATCCTTTTCCCTGCTATATCAGCGCATTCTTCAGCTACCGTTTGCAGTTTTAATCCATCTGATGGTTCCAAAACGCCGCCAATCAAACCTTTGCGAACGAATGTTCGAGCAGAACCTGTGTCATGAAGCAACTTTTACCTTCAGGTGTACTGCAGAATATAGACTTGTACCGCTCAAACAATTAACTTGATGCTTTCTTCTGCTCTTCTGAAAGTCATCTGTCTATTTTTGCACAAGTTGTTCCATTTCCCTGTGATTGATCCTTCATTCATTTCTATGTATGTGACATATTTAAAACCATTTGCTGGTATTTTGTAGTCAGTATCCGATCAGGTTTTCCGTACAACTACTTCTTTATAATTTTGATGTTCTCTGTTGATGTTCTTTCCACAACCCACAACCTGGGTGACCCCGAACCTTCTTCCAATTTTCACCAAATGATTGTTTCAGAATTGCTTGTTTCAGAATTGGTTTAATCAAAAGATCCTTTCCTATAAACTATATTATAGTTATATGTGGATAGGATTACAAACCATCGGTGAAGCCTTGAAATTGCAACAGTTGGTGTTGGTTTTCTGGGATCGAATATTTCTTTAAGCCCTTGGTGATCAGTGACAATTGTAAATACATTTTCGTAAAGGTATTTGTGGAACTTTTAAACACCAAAGACAATGACTAGAGCTTCTCGATGAAGCTGCGATTAGTTCTTTTCAGCTGGTGATAAAGAACTTGATACAGATAAAACTGGCCTTTTGACCCCATTGACCATATGCGATAAAATCGCACCTACTCCGTAAGGACTAGCATCTATTGTAAGAATAATCGACTTTTTTGGATCGTAAAGTTCTAAAATATATTGCTTTTGAATCAGCAATTTCGACTTTTCAAAACAATTTTGACATCTTTGTGACCAAATAAAAGAAACGTCGCTTTGTAAAAAATAATACATGTCTTTTAATTCTGACGAAAGATTCGGTATGATTCGACTATAATAATTTAGTAGACCTAAATACGCTTGCAAATCTTTAATATTTTTTTGAGGAGGAGCGTTTCGAATTGCTTCCATTTTTTCTGGGTTTGGGCTAATACCAGACTTAGAGAAAATATGACCTAAATATGAGACAGACTCGAATAACAATTTGCTTTTTTCTAGATTTATGACTTATTTAATCTGTCTAACACTATAAAAAGTGTTTCTCGACATTCTTCTACAGATTTTCCTCCAACAATTATATCATTTGGATGCTAGATAGCATTCGAATTGTTCAATATTTTTTAGAATTTGGTCTATTACATTTTGAAACATTGACGGTGCGCTTTTTACCCCACCTAACCTGGTATATCTGAATAAACCTTTGTGTGTGTTTGTCGTAAGAAATTCCCGAGATTTTTCAGATACATAGAGTTGCTGGTATGCGCCAGTTAAATTAAGAACAGTGACTATAGGACTTGCCCATTGGCTATGCTTCACAGGCTCCAGGACCCCCCCCCCCCCCCCAGTACTTAAACGATCTAATTCTGCCTCGACTTTATCGCGAATTTTTATCGGCACACTTGTGGAATATTGGAATAAAATCTGTCTCAATGTTTATATCGGCTGAATATCCCTTGATCATTTGTTTGTTATTGGGTATTGGTAAAATATGTATAATTTTTTTCTTTATTTCATCTTTTAAATTAGATGAATCAAAATTATTTAATTTTTGTTCGATATTAACTGACCTTTGCAAAAATGTGTATTTGCAAATTGAAAATAATACGTTAAGCCATGACCAACCGATTAACGGCTTAAATTCTTTTGACGTCTCGATAACAATTAATTTCAATTTAAAGATTAAGTTGACATCTACCATTAGTTTTCCAGCGACCGCTATTATTTGACCTGTAACTGTCATTATTACAACAATATTCTAATTCTAAATGAACAAAATTTTTATTATACTTAACTAAATCAATTACAGATGTGCTGGCACCTGTATCAATTTCCATTTCAAGACTACTATTTTCCACCAATAAACAAAATTGAGCTGGTTTATTGTTGTCATCAATATTGTTGATTACTTTTAATTTTTACTTCTAGTTCCGCATACTATTGACGTATGCCCTATTTCGGTACAGGCATAACCCAACCAATCTCTTGCTGGACAGCTGGCTTCATGATGACGATAGATTCCACATCTTGTACATTTCTTTAATCGACCCTGGTTCGATCGACTAGGAGATTTATTCCGACTTGGACCACTGCTTCCACTACGTATTGCGTATAGACTGGTAAAACGACGTGAACCTGGACTAAAATCACGATGCCCTGGACTAGAATCTCGACTTGATTGACTGTAGTCACGATTGATTTCTAGACTTCCTCTTTGACCTCTTCTAAATCGACTTTGATTTCGTGTATAACTCCTCCTTCCTTGTCTTGATTGTCTTGGACTCTTTGTTAGACACCTCCATAGTTTTTGCTTTGGTACAGTGATCGACGAAAGACATATCTTTTTTTCCTTAATAATTCGAACTGCATGGAGTCACTTCGAAATTCAACAATGAAACGATCGGCTAACGCATCGTCTAAAATATTACCGAACTCACACGTTTGTGCAAGCTCCTTCAATTTGACTACAAATTCTGAAACTGTTTCGCCTGACCTCTGGAATGCTTTGCTAAATTTGAATCGCTCGGCTCTTTTGTTGAGTTTCAGATTGAAATGTGTTTTTAAAACTTTAATAAAATCTTCAAATTTCTTTTTCGATGGGATTTCAGGCATTAATAACGATTTTAACGTTTGGTAAGTTTCCGCCCCCATGATTGTGATAAATAACGCTACTTTCTTAGCATCTTCGACAATTTCATTAATGAGGAAAAATTGTGTAAGCCTTTCTTCGTATGAATCAAAGCAATCCCCTGGCATGAACGGTTCAATATTTTCGATTAAAGCCATGTTCGTATATTTTTTTTGTTAATTTTATCACAATTCACTATTATTTAAATATGCTGTTCTTCTATTATTGACTAGAACTTGATGAAAAAATTCACAAATTTCAAAGAAATTCTCACCTGATAGATAGATACTGTTGTTCTATTCTTGATTAGAGCTTGATGAAAAAAATTTCAAATTCAATCTCCAAATCACCATCCTATTTCCAATCGAAATGCAATTGTGTCAACCTCACCGTGCGGCCACATATGGCGAATCCAACTACGAAATTGCTTCAACAACTCTACAATTATAAATCGATGAAGTTGAGACAATCACACGAAATATTTATGTGAAAATAAAATATAGTTCAATTAATCTCAAATACTTAAACTTTAAAATGAAAAATTCATGATATAAGGCCAAAGAAAACTTTTTTCAGTGAAATAATTATTATTTTTATTCAACTACTGTTATATTGGATATAACACTTTATATTTTCAATAAACCTCATTCTTTTGTTAGGAAAATGTTATCGGGTAGTTGTCCCAATCACAGTGAAATTGTTTGCAAATAATTTTTCTTTGCATGAATGAGATGAGGTTGTCATGAACTTCAATTTTTTTTTCAGTGCATATCAGGGGGCATCTTTTCTCTGTGATCTAATAATATTTGACGTATAAAATTTGATTCTTCACAATTAAACTGACTCTACATTTCCGTACGTGAGTACTTCTTTGAAAGCATCAATAACGATTCCATTTGGCCTCATAAAGTCCATTCCCAGGACGACTTCATCACCAAAAAAACAGCTACAACCACTATATGTTTAAAGTAAGTATTCCCAATTTCTCTGTTAACAATTTTAATGCTTTTAATACTTGCACTTTCACTAATACTAATACTTGCATCTACTTGCTGGTTTTATTTTCCCTTTCACAACATCTGTACGGACAATTGTATTTGTTCTTCCTGTATCTAATGTCATGACACAATTTTTTCCATCCATATTAGCCTTAACAGTAAGGTTGTCTCCTCTTGCTAATTTCGATACATGGATGAAGGTTATGGGGCAACCGGTTGTGGGACCTAGCGTACCCCGTTTAGGCTTGCTCGTTTTAGTTTAACTGATGCGGTGCGGTTCCATCGTCCTTCCTAGTTTGCACCCGCTGCATAGGTGATTCCCTTGAAATGTGACCTAATTTTTCGTAAAGTCAGCATCGATTTCTATTACTTCTAAAATTCTTTCCTAGTTTTTTTTATAATTGTTGTCATCAACCGGCCTCATAGCCGCCTTACTTATGTTGAATTGAATAGAATTTTATGTTACATTTCATTATGACTTTGTTATAACCGTAGTAATATATATTATCACGTTTTATTAATATGTATTATTACGAATTGAACTATCTCTCTGTAATGTATCTGCACATTCTTCAGATTCAGATCACTAGAGGAATATTAGCATAAACAGCTTTATTTAATTAAATTTATAATGTTATGGCAACTGTCAATTTAATATTCTGCAACTGGAATTTCCTTCTTTAGATCCAGAAACTCTCAAGTTGCCAGTTAAAGTTCCGCTTCAAGGTATCAACAAGAAAATTTTTTTCGAAAGTAATCTGTTGCGCGAAACTTTCTTTGCCAATATATCGCATATGCATCAGTTTTTCAAACAACGTCTTGAACAAGATCTAAGATAACTCGATGTTTCAGGTATCTCAATGCACATCTTTTCTTCTTAAAATTTGCCTTAAGTCTGCTATATTTCCAGGGCCATATATAAATTTTTTAACATGAGCTTAATATTTTTGAAGTGAATCAATTCTTTGATTTTTTCAATTCGAAATCAGTTTTGAGTTTCTCTTAATAAACCTTAGTGTTTTTACAAATTCAGCTTCTTGGCTATCTTCCTCAATGAATAAAAAAGAATTATTAACCACCATTACGACTGTTGATTGACAATTGTTTTGACCAGCGCCACCTTTAAAAATTGTAAAACAGTTCCCAGTTACCGTTAGGATTCTTTTTAAATAATTCGAATTACTAAAGAAGTAGAGCTGGATATTATAAATTTACAAGTACACAAAACAATGAAATCAATGCATAAATATTTAAATCTCAACCCAGAAAAATTAAAATTTTAAACCATAAATACGGTTTGCCTTTATTCTTATACTTGATAACAATGCCGTCAAGCGGGAGATATGATAGCTTTTAACATCCGAGCATTCAAAGCTTAAACTCAATGAACAGGGAAAGCATATCATTTAACTTAGTAACTTGGGTTATTTTGGCTGGGATAAGACTCTCTTGCTGATTGTGTTGTTCGGGGTCTAGGCCCAACCCTAAAGTAATTTTTAGGCAACATATAAAATCATTGCGATCTGCAATTTCCATCTAAAATTTATTGCAACCCTCTCAAAGGTCAGTTCTCTGAGAAAATATTAATAAACTCATAATTATTTTATTAGTAATAATTATACTATCATCTTTATTTTTAAAACATTTTTTGATATTGATAAAATAATTAAAATTATGTATTTAAAAAAATATTTTTATAGATAAAATTTTTTGCTGTGCATTTTTATTTTTCATTCAAACAAATTAAAAATCAATTTTGATATATTTTATTAAAAATCATTTTATGGTTTATGTAAGTAATCTCAAGAAAAATTCCAATTTACGTTTATTTATGTAAAAAAGGAAAATTAATATAAATTAAATATACATTTCCAATAACCTATTGAATGTGAAATAAACATAAAAAAATTAAAAATTTAAAATAATACATATATAATTTCTTATTAAGTATCGTAAAAAATATTTGAATTGTTTTTTGATTTATTTAAAAACTGTGTGAACAAATGTAATGGAAATTATGAAAACTTCAAGACCAAAGTTGAACCATTTTTTTATCGTATGCAAGATAAACAAATGTACATGATTGGAAAAATTAATTCCAAAGGATGAATCATCAATGTTTAGGTAAATGATTACGTCACGGCTTATTTGCAGCCATTATGCTATTTGAAAAAGGTGACCTCCCAGGCATAATCTTTGTCTAAGTAAATCCTAACAGTAAATCTTTTGCTACATGTTTTGTTACAGTTAACTGAGGCAGAGTTAAGAAGAGAACTTTTCGTTTAAATTCACGTCAACGTATTCCTTGCTAAAATTGTTTCAGCGACATACAAAAATTAAATTTCCATTTCGTCAATCGCCTCAACTCTGGTACGTAAACTTATTTCAAGAAATTCCATTATTTGTATATTTAACGCTCTTTGTTGCTTCGGATTTAATTATTGCTACTTCAAAAAATAAAGCGAATTATAAAATGAACTACCAAACCAAGCATGAGTTTATCTCATTGAGAAATTTTAATTTCACTTAGGTGACTGTAATTTTCAAAGATGTTCATCCATCATTAACTCATGTTCGTCTAAACGATCTGGTAAACAAACGAAAAACTCAAACAAGTTCATTATTGGGCCTCTCGAAAATGGGTTTTGATATCGTCCACGTTTATCACGCAAATATGGATATCGTTTGTAATTAAACATTTCATTTGTTGTTAAGTTCATGCATGCATGAAGAATCTGAAATCATGAAACATATATATAAAAAAATCTTAATTATAAATTAAAATAATGCTTACGGATGTGCAAGTTAATATCCATCCTAAACCACAAAATGCAAAAGCCTCAACCAATCCCAGCACATAGAGTAATGTAAATCCTTCAATCATAACACAATAGCATGCGAAATAGATTGTAAACGAACAATTAATCGCTACACTTAATACAAATAAGAAAAACCACATCCGATTTCTCAATCCAACACAATTATAAATAAACGGGCAGTGATGATCAAAGTACGAGACACAACGATTGCAAACACGACAATGTTTTGCTCGTAACGGACGTAAACATCTGCAACTATGACATAATCTAGATAATATGATATTTCGTTTTTTCCATTTATCGAAATACGGAATTTGTTTGATTGCACGATAGTAGGTGTCCGAGTTTAAAGATATATACCCAGGATCTCGACGATTCGCAACTATCCAACTAATCCACATAACTGCATTCCAATATATAAAACAGTAATGTGATCGCCTAAGTACATTCCATGTGATCGGAATACACTAAAATAGGAAATATAAATATTTCAAAATAATATATTTTTGGTTTGGATTGTAAAAATGCTTACCCTTATCATATACATTGGGTAGCCCCATAATAAAACTGAAAACATAAATAACAGCAATGGTCCTTTTGAATCCCCTGCACCCCCAAAAAGTAATCCCCATATCTCGGAAATTGGTGGCATCCAACGAGATTTCTTTTTTATTTCTTTGTGTAACACATTCACAATGTCACTATGCCGATGGCTCTGAGCTAACATTAATGGTGTTTTTCCATTTTTATCTTTTGGCTCTAGATCAAGATTACTTTTTTCACATAGCAACCGTACGCATGTAAGATTTCCAGATAAACATGCTAAGTGTAATGGAGTAGAACCAAAATTATCCGTCTTTTGTAAATCCACACCAGAATACATAAGTAATCTTATCAAGTCAGCATGTCCTTTATATGCAGCCCAATGTAATGCAGTATCACCATTAATATCTGTTAAATGATTATGTGCTCCCATTCCTAGTAAAAAAGCTGCAGTAGCTGTACGACCATACATACACGCTGTCATCAATGGTGTTAATCCTTTAAATCAGCTGCATTTACAGCAACACCTGATTGTAATAAAATTTGAACAACAGCAGCATGACCTTTCCGACATGCCCAATGTATTGGACGTGGTCCTTGTGTTCCTAAACATGGTAGATCTACCGGTGCATTCCGTTCAACTAAATATCTCATCATTTCTACATTTCCATCAAGAGCAACCCAATGCGCTGTGTATAGCCATGTTTATCTCGAGCACTTAGTGCTTCCGGTCCTAATTTTTCCACAAGATTTTCGACATCAGATACTTCTCTGTTAATATATAAAGAAAAAATTGAAATAAATTTAAAATAATTTGTTTTTATGTAGTAATTAAAAGGAGTAATTTTAAGTTCATCAACAGCCTTCAAAATTAAAATAGAAAATTGGAATAGCATCGAAAATTCTTTGCAGTACTCAATTGTGTAAAGAAAAACAAGTTCAAAATCAATCGGCGGGGATGCACTCCGGTTGAGTCTAGAGTGAATGATCATATCCATAGTTTTATTTGAATCATGTAGTTGTTTTAGAATGTCACAAAAACATAAATCAAATGTTTGCCAAAATTTGTGAAGAATAATAATATATGTTGTAAGGGAGTTATGCTTGAAAAATATTAAAGCCTATCACCATCTTGTTACGTTCTTTTAGTATGTTGTGTCTTGGATGTAACTCACTGTATTAAATACGCTGAATGATAAATCATTGTTTTGAAATTACATTGCCTTATACAAATGAATATTTACTGCGAGTTTTAAATTTTATGGTTTTTAGCTTCTGTTTTATTATTCTTTTGCATTCAAGGCGTTCGTGTAACATTGAATCAGCTCCAGAAGTTTTTAAATCTTCACATTAACCTGGAGAGTAGAATTTAACTGTTAAATTCCTACCTTTTCAAGTACAGTATAAATTGAATAAAGATCTTTATTGCAGGTGAAATTCAATACAGTCAAAATGATAATAACCGCAGTCAAAAACAGTCCTTAAAAAAAATTTATTAGAAGAATTTACTAGTCAACGCAGAGAAAGCTCTTTTGCAGTTAACTTAATCCAATTACAAATTGAGACGCCTTATACTTTTATACTTTTCTCGTATTGAGCGAAATTTGTTACATTGTTATAGGGGTGCCGATTATAATTGAGCAAAGAGCATGTTATATCTACCTTTTCAGTATACACTAAAAACAACAAAACGGAAATTTAGAATCTGTGTCCAAAGATAAAATTTTTATTTATTTTATCTTATGATTGAAATTTTAAAAGTGGAAAAGAGAATTAAAATTTTTAGGAGTACAAAAAGCTTTAAAGGTGTACAGGAAATCTAAGTAGTACAGTATCTCTCAAAGGAGTACTGTACTCCTGAAAGAAGAAAGAACTCCTGAAATTTCAATGTGGAAGTTTATCTAAAAAACGAAACAAGAATGTATTGTGAATTTAGTTTGTATTGTTCAAGAATTTAGTTTGTAGTGTGAAATTTTGTGTAATTTATTTATTGCGATATAATGAATGAATGACAAGCAAAGGGCCGTACGCTGCTGAATTATTTTCCCTATACAAAACAAAGATAAAAAAACCGTACGCTGCTGAAAATATAGCATATTTTGTTACAAGAGATGGAAATACTGTTTTCTCGTGAGTGGAAATTTGTGCACAAGACTCATACTCGTCAGCGTCGAGTGGAACAATTTCACGAACGTAAAACGTTTTCATCTCTCGTAGGAAATGCAATTTTTTCTACGATAGTAAATATATAAACGGTATTTATTATAAATAATTGAATTAGAAATCGACAAAAGAATTCGATAAATCGAAAATAAGACTGTAGTGCGGATACATATGTATCTATAACTTACAATTTATGATAAAACAAAAAAAGTGAAACAAACTATCCCGGCAATGACAATACGTCAGCAGTTATTAACTATTTTAACTCCTACATAAAACTTACATATGAAATTCATCAAGTCGACTATCAGGGTTGGAAATTAATGTCGCTTAAAATAAAAATACGTATTCGGAAGACTCCCCACTGAACTTCGTCCAAAATTATTCCTTTCACGTATATAGATAAAGTGCCAAAAGTGTAAAACATTGTTCCATGGAGCATTAAAATCATATTCGAACGTTGTAGGGTGAAATATGGTGAAAAAATGTAAATCATTATTAAAAGAACATTTAACAAAGCTGTGGTCGGTAGCTATATTCATAGAAACAGAGACGTCTTCCTTCCTTCCAAACAAAAATATTATCATTGTTGTTTTAAATTAAAAATGCAATTAGAGCAATAACGTTATTAAAAATCAATACACATTACACACAACATATCGTTCTATATTGTTCTATTTGATCTAGGAAAATTAAGTAGAATATTTCACTTTAAGTTTTTTTTGGTAAATACAGTTTATATATATATATATATATATATATATATATATATATATATATATATATATATATATATATATATATATATATTATATATATATATATATATATATATATGTATATATATATATATATATATATATATATATATATATATACATATATATATATATCTATATATATATATTAATATATATATATATATATATATATATATATATATATATATATATATATATATATATATATATATATATATATATATATATATATATAATATTAATTATAATATATATATATATATATATATAATATGTATATATATATATATATATAATATAATATATATATATATATATATATATATATATATATATATATATATATAATATATATATATATATATATATATTATATATTATCTATATATATATATATACATATATATATATATATATATATATACTTATAATATATATATATATATATATATATATATATATATATATATATATATATATATATATTATATATATATATATATATATATATATATGTATATATGATATATATATATATATATATATATATATATATATATATATATATATATCATAGATATATATAGATATATATAGATATATATATATAGATATATATTATATATATATATATATATATATATATATATATATATATATATATATATATATATATATATATATATATATATATATATATATATATATATATATATATATATATAGCGCTATAAAAGATTAAGATTAATTTTTGGTTTAAAAGAATTAAAGCAGGAATATATGTTATTTTGAAATTACCCATTTTTGATGACCTCAAAAATATCCTCTGTTACATTTTGTATCAACATTTCTGTACTATCAGTACAACACAATATGTTACTATCCTTTTCTTCGGTAGGTGTAGTTTCTTCATGATCGGTATGATTATGTTCGTTTTCCTCAGCTACCATATTACATGATGCTGTCAGGGGTAGCGCCCATACACTTCGGGCGGCCCCCGGACTTGGGTGCACCTTACTGCACTGCGTTCTGATGCCGTCACCCGCCACGATATAAATAATTTATATTTTGGAATGTACTTATAATTTTTTGTTGCAGTTTTTTGTATTATATTTAAATTTACATCAATTAAAATTAAAAGAAAATTTGAAAATGTCACGTAACTTTTTTAATAATATAAACAAATATTTAATATAACTGTCTGTTATTTGTATATTTCCAACCAACTGTTATATATTATATTCGTTAGATCACAAAATGAATCAACCACTTCTTAATTGACTTTTTTCAAGTTTAATAAATTTTAAGTTACATCTTTTCACTGTACAAAAGGATTGATTAATTTTTCAAGTACGTAAACTCAATTTTAGAAAAATGGACAGGCATGCGCTGTGATTATCAAGGAGTTTGTTTTTGTTCATATTACTGTATATATTACTATTAGTATTTCATACATTCTGAAACAATATTTGTTATACGATTTACTACAAAAATCCGAAGAATGTGTGCAATAGACAAAGTGTGCAATAGACAACAAAAAGCCGAAGAATATGTGCAATAGAACCTAGAATTATTAAATAAAACTTAAACATATATTCAGTAGCGCACTACTATTTCTGGAAATATAAAGTGTATGCAGTGTGCACATCACATATCCATTAAAAACATCCATTAACTGAACCGTTTTTTGTCAAAGTGGCATAAGCCCACTTTTGGAAAAAATTGAGTTAGTGGTAGTTTTAGAAATATAATGATGGCCCTTCTATATATATAATCATACCTTCAATAGAGCCCGATTTAGTGTGGAGCGTGGGTGGAGAAATGGCTAAAGATCGATTTCAACATTTTATTTGTTAATATCAATAGAATAACTTTTGTTAATTTTATTTTTTTTAAACTAGCATCTTTAAACTTTAAAATGATACAAAACAGAAGTTTCTATCTTTAATAGAACCGAAGTTATGAATTTTTGAAAATAACTCATCAAGAATTAAAAACCGCTATTTTTTCCAAAAAAAATAAGATCCTCGAACACCCATATCTTTTTTTTCTCGATATTAAACGCATAAAAAAAATTTCAGCCAAATCAAAAATGTGTCGGTAAAAGAATGACCCATTTACATGGGACTTATACTACCTCTTGTTCTTATTTTTTAGAACATGTTATTATTGAAAGTGGTATAAACTATAAGTCCATTTGGAGCCAAAAAATCAATTATTTTCTTTTTAATTTTAAATAACTATTTTTTTTTTACTTCACCACAATTTTAAATTGTGTGAAGTAATGCAATCTATCGTGAAAAAAAAAAATCTTACATACCCCAAATTTTATTTTATCTTTTGTTTTGGACCATCCTCTATCTAAATAGCCAAAAAAAATTTTGGTGTACGTCTGTGTGTGGGTGGGTGGGTGGGTGGGTGGGTGGGTGGGTGGGTGGGTGGGTGAGTTTTCTGCATAGGATCTTGATGAAACTTTGGCAAATGATACAGGTTCACTTGAAAATGGAAGATCTGGATTCATTTCAAATTTGGACAAAATGGCGGGGGGTCTCCCGAACACCTCTAAGTTTAAATCTTGAATAACTTCTGATCCCGGGTTATGATCTTATTGAAACTTAGTATATAAGGTTTTAGTACTGTTTCCAATATTTCTGCATACCAACTTCCGGTTTGTCACTTCCGGTTAAAAAGTTTTTTTTTCAGGTGTTTATCCCTACTGTACCCTACAATTACCGATCGATTTTCATGAAACGTTGCGAAAAGCTTTTAAATAATATGATAAAGATTTTATCAGCTTTTGGAGCACATTGGATAAAGGGTTGGGGGGTCCACCATACAACAGGTGGTTTTTTCCACAAAGTTTTTAAGTTTGTTGGGAGCATAAAACATTCATTCGTGAATGAATTTTGATGACACTTTGGAAAAAGACGCAAACATGTATGACAAAGAACTGATTAGTTTTTGAGCGATAGTGAACAAAGTGGTGGGGGGTCCCTGGAGCACCTGTTTTTTTGAAAGCTCTATAACTTCTGTACCTGATAAGCGAATTGGATGAAACTTGGTACATGAGTATGTAGTACGGTTCACAATAGTTCTGCATCCCAACTTCCGGTTTTTCACTTCCGGTAAAAAAAATTTTTTTGTACTTTTTTGAAGTTTTTTCAGTGTCTTTATGCACACTACAGCCCACAATAATGAAGTGATTATGATGAAACTTATGGAATAGAGTTCCAATTAGTGTGAAAAGATAATTATCATGTTTTGGGACACATTGATCAAAGTGGTGAGGGGTCTACCATACAAATGCTGACTTTTCACACTTTGTTTTTAAAGTTTGTTGGGAGCATACAGACTTCATTCATTAATTTATTTTAATGAAACTTTGGAAAAACATGGAGACTTAAGTAACAAAGAACTGATTAGTTTTTGGATAATATTGGAATAAGTGGTGGGGGTCCTCCCGAACACCTGTTTAATGTGTCACACTTTTTTCAATGTTTGTTGGGAGCGCACAGCATTCGTTCGTGAACGAATTTTGATGACACTTTGGAAAAAGATGCAAACATGTATGGCAAAGAACTGATTAGTTTTTGAGCGATAGTGAACAAAGTGGTGGGGGGTCCCTGGAGCACCTGTTTTTTTGAAAGCTCTATAACTTCTGTACCTGATAAGCGAATTGGATGAAACTTGGTACATGAGTATGTAGTACGGTTCACAATAGTTCTGCATCCCAACTTCCGGTTTTTCACTTCCGGTAAAAAAAATTTTTTGTACTTTTTTGAAGTTTTTTCAGTGTCTTTATGCACACTACAGCCCACAATAATGAAGTGATTATGATGAAACTTATGGAATAGAGTTCCAATTAGTGTGAAAAGATAATTATCATGTTTTGGGACACATTGATCAAAGTGGTGGGGGGTCTACCATACAAATGCTGACTTTCCACACTTTGTTTTTAAAGTTTGTTGGGAGCATACAGACTTCATTCATTAATTTATTTTAATGAAACTTTGGAAAAAGATGGAGACTTAAGTAACAAAGAACTGATTAGTTTTTGGATAATATTGGAATAAGTGGTGGGGGTCCTCCCGAACACCTGTTTAATGTGTTACACTTCTTTCAATGTTTGTTGGGAGCACACAGCATTCGTTCGTGAACGAATTTTGATGACACTTTGGATAAAGATGCAAACATGTATGGCAAAGAACTGATTAGTTTTTGAGCGATAGTGAACAAAGTGGTGGGGGGTCCCTGGAGCACCTGTTTTTTTGAAAGCTCTATAACTTCTGTACCTGATAAGCGAATTGGATGAAACTTGGTACATAAGTATGTAGTACGGTTTACAATAGTTCTGCATCCCAACTTCCGGTTTTTCACTTCCGGTAAAAAAAATTTTTTTGTACTTTTTTGAAGTTTTTTCAGTGTCTTTATGCACACTACAGCCCACAATAATGAAGTGATTATGATGAAACTTATGGAATAGAGTTCCAATTAGTGTGAAAAGATAATTATCATGTTTTGGGACACATTAATCAAAGTGGTGGGGGGTCTACCATACAAATGCTGACTTTCCACACTTTGTTTTTAAAGTTTGTTGGGAGCATACAGACTTCATTCATTAATTTATTTTAATGAATTTTTGGAAAAAGATGGAGACTTAAGTAACAAAGAACTGATTAGTTTTTGGATAATATTGGAATAAGTGGTGGGGGTCCTCCCGAACACCTGTTTAATGTGTCACACTTTTTTCAATGTTTGTTGGGAGCACACAGCATTCGTTCGTGAACGAATTTTGATGACACTTTGGAAAAAGATGCAAACATGTATGGCAAAGAACTGATTAGTTTTTGAGCGATAGTGAACAAAGTGGTGGGGGGTCCCTGGAGCACCTGTTTTTTTGAAAGCTCTATAACTTCTGTACCTGATAAGCGAATTGGATGAAACTTGGTACATAAGTATGTAGTACGGTTTACAATAGTTCTGCATCCCAACTTCCGGTTTTTCACTTCCGGTAAAAAAAAAATTTTTGTACTTTTTTGAAGTTTTTTCAGTGTCTTTATGCACACTACAGCCTACAATAATGAAGTGATTATGATGAAACTTATGGAATAGGGTTCCAATAAGTGTGAGAAGATAATTATCATGTTTTGGGACACATTGATCAAAGTGGTGGGGGGTCTACCATACAAATGCTGACTTTTCACACTTTGTTTTTTAAGTTTGTTGGGAGCATACAGACTTCGTTCATTAATTTATTTTAATGAAACTTTGGAAAAAGATGGAGACTTAAGTAACAAAGAACTGATTAGTTTTTGGATAATATTGGAATAAGTGGTGGGGGTCCTCCCAAACACCTGTTTAATGTGTCACACTTTTTTCAATGTTTGTTGGGAGCACACAGCATTCGTTCGTTATCGAATTTTGATGACACTTTGGAAAAAGATGCAAACATGTATGGCAAAGAACTGATTAGTTTTTGAGCGATAGTGAACAAAGTGGTGGGGGGTCCCTGGAGCACCTGTTTTTTTGAAAGCTCTATAACTTCTGTACCTGATAAGCGAATTGGATGAAACTTGGTACCTGAGAATGTAGTACGGTTTACAATAGTTCTACATCCCAACTTCCGGTTTTTTACTTTCGGTAAAAAATTTTTTTTTGTACGTTTTTGAAGTTTTTTCAGTGTCTTTATGCACACTACAGCCCACAATAATGAAGTGATTATGATGAAACTTATGGAATAGGGTTCCAATTAGTGTAAGAAGATAATTATCATCTTTTAGGACACATTGATCAAAGTGGCGGGGGTCTACCATACAACTGCTGATTTTTCACACTTTGTTTTTAAAGTTTGTTGGGAGCATACAGACTTCATTCATTAATCAATTCTAATGACACTTTGGAAAAAAATGGGAACTTAAATGACAAGGAACTGATTAGTTTTTGGACAATATTGGGATAAGTGGTACGGGGTCTCCCGAACACCTGTTTACTGTGTCATCATTTTTTCAATGTTTTTTGGGAGCACACAGCATTCGTTCGTGAACCAATTTTGATGACACTTTGGAAAAAAATGCAAACATGTATGGCAAAGAACTGATTAGTTTTTGAGCGATAGTGAACAAAGTGGTGGGGGGTGTCCCATACACCTGTTTTCTTTTAAAGCTCATTAACATCTGTACCTGATAAACGAATTGGATGAAACTTTGTACATAAGCATTTAGTATGATTTACAAAAACTCTGCATCCCAACTTCCGGTTTTTTACTTCCGGTAAAAATTTTTTTTTTAATTGTTGGCAGTTTTTTCAGTATCTTTATGCACACTACAGCCTACAATACTGAAGTGATTATGATAAAACTTATGGAAAGGTTTCAATTAGTGTAAGAAGATAATTATCATCTTTTGGGACACATTGATCAAAGTGGCGGGGGATCTACCATACAACTGCTGACTTATCACACTTTGTTTTTAAAGTTTGTTGGGAGCACACAGATTTCATTCATTAATCAATTTTAATGGCACTTTGAAAAAAGATAAAAACTTTATTGACAAAGAATTGACTAGTTTTTGGACAATATTGGGATAAGTGGTGGGGTCCTCCCGAACACCTGTTTATTGTTTCAATGTTTGTTGGAAGCATACAACATTCGTTCGTTAAGTAATTTTGATTACACTTTGCAAAAAGATGCAAATATGTATGGGAAGGAACTGATTAGTTTTTTTTAGCGATAGTGAACAAAGTGGTAGGGGGTCCTCCAAGCACCTATTATTTTGGAAGCTCAATAACTTCTGTACCTGACAATCGAGTTGGATGAAATTTGGTACATACACATTTAGTACGGTTTACAACAGTTCTGCATCCTAACTTCCGCTTTGTCACTTCCGATAAATTTTTTTTACTTTTTCTCGTACAACAGAATTTATGTTTGTTGGGATACTACTGCCTGCTTTAATATTTTTATTATTAGAACTACGAAGTTCATAATATTGGTTAGCTTTTAATTAAAGTATTTTATGGATATTAGCTCATTATATATCCAGAACACTATGTTTCCAGAGCTGTGGTGAAGTCAGCCTATGCATCAGCGTCGCAATATTTTTTTTTAATAAAATGTGATGTGTAGTAGGCATTACAATATGTGTCACAACAACACATAAAAACCTTTTAAGACCAAGATCCCACAACAACATGCGTTCTAAGGATGTTAATGGACGCAAATCTGTTTTTTTTGTTTTTTTAATATTTTTTGTTAAATAATGGACAACTAAACTATAAATCCTATCACATATAAAATATGACATAGGCCAATATTTCGTGATAGGATAGGGAAAATAAAAATAAAATAAGAGATAAAAAGCAAATTTGTTTTAAAAATTTGCAGGAATAAAACTAAAATTGGTTTGCCAATAGTCCAGCTAATGGCATAACCCTTGATTATGGGACGCAGTATATTTTTCAATTATTAAAGCTCAGATATATAGTTATATGAAAGCTCGTTTCTTCGAGCAAGCTACAGCGTTCCAGCATCAAGGAATATTCATTAGCTAAGATTGAGAGTGCTACCGTTGACTGAATACAGTTCATCCGCCAGCACCCCTAAGATATCACCTTGGCTAGTGATATCTCACTGCTATTGCCAGTGGTATGTGATATCTCACGTTAACTTATGTGCAAATAACAGGGACTGGAGTGCGCGGGGTTGTCACACCCGTGGATTAAAAAATAGAAAAAAATTAACAAATTAATAAAAACTGATCCCTCCATTGCATAATAAAATTAAACAGGTTTAAAGTGTGAAAAATATCACAAAATTTTAGTAACATTTGCCTATGTTTTTATATTGATGCAAACGCAAATCCTTAAATATGTATATATCAATATATGAAAAAATGGACTTATACCACTTTAAAAAAAAAGGTTCATTACTGTTGCCATAACTTGTTCTTAGTTATGAATATAATTGTAGAAAAAGTTATTACGATAAAAGTAATTTGTAATTTCTGTGAGGCTTGAAAAAACTTTGTATTGTTTCATCAAAATCGATTATTAGTGATTTTTTATGAATCAAATCAACATACATATTTAGCAAACTCAATAATTTTAAATATTCCTAGATACCATGTTATCATCTCCTAGATACATGTGGATGAAGTTAACTAGTTCAGTTGGAGTTACGTTGTTTTGGTTGTTAGTAATTTCAGTTTGTTGCAAATTTCTCATATATACGCATAAGCAATCAATTTTTGTTAAATGGCCATTTTTTAATTTTTGATATGCGTGTGTGCAAACCCGCATACTCCTCGTTAGGGAAGGCAAACTGGTTTTCGGTTAACCGGCTACCTAGCCGGGTAATTTTTGCAAAATTTTACTATTCGAATAACCGGGTTAGCCGGGTAGTGCAATTATGTTATGGTTTCACAAATAATAACATTTCAAAAATTTATAAAATCACTATATGTAATATAGTAGGTAGTTAAGTCGATAATCACGTCTAAATATACATATTATTACAAATTATGAGTTGCCCTCATAATCATTTACTTGCAACCTAGGCACTATTCGAACAAAATCCCGACAATTTCATATACTAGTGATTTAATTAATCGAATATTTTCTAACTGTAGTGGAACGTAAACAAGGAAAATTTGAATTCATCTGAATCGGACAACGATCAATGCCCACATTTTTTATTTCATGATAGAATAAACTAAATAAAAATAGATATGCAAGTGAAAAATTGCAAGCATTTATTAAATAATATCAGTAACTAAACCAAAATTGGTTTGCCAATAATCATAGTGCTATAGGGACTTATTTATTGATCATGAAAAATTTGACGAACGGGCTTTCTTAAGCATTAAAGCCCGAATTTCGAGCTACACGAAAGCGCATTACTTCGAGCAAACATTAGCGTGTCATCGCCAAAAAATATTCCATAACTATAAATAAAATAATAAAGTTCAGCCGCTAAGGTATCACATTCGCTAGTGTTAGCTTACTGTTGTTGCCAGTGGTATATGAAATCCCACGTCAACTCATATGGCTATAGCAAGGACTGGAGTACACAGGATTGTCATACCCCTAGACCAAAATCATTACAAATCATCAAAAACTGATCCTTCCATGCGAATTTAATATTACTGATTTTAAACAGAATTCCGTTTTTTTATTGGTTAATCCTGGTAAATATGGCGATCTCGTAATAGCGAGATTTTCTTTCATTTATCCCAGGATTTCGGGATCATAAAAATATGTCGGGGTTCAAGTAATCATCCCTGCGATCCCTGGTCACAATCGAAATAGGATGGAGCATATGAATTAAATAACTGAATCGTTAATTAATTGATAATAAAAACGAAATTGCGAAATACTAAAACAAGGAATTTTATTTACAATTATTCATCATGTTTCACCAAGTAAAATCCATCGAATTTGAGCGCAATAAAGTACAGTTTTATATTTAAAATTTAAATAGATAAAGATTTTAACTGTCAAATACTGATATTTAGTTTTCTTATTTTCTATTTGTTCGTATGTTTTAAACACTTACTTTAGAAGATTATTTGTGATTTAGAAACACATTTTTGTTTTAATTTTTTTCTGTTGGTTAACCGGTTATTTTGAAAATTTTTGAAAATTCTGCGTGACAGAAAAAATTGCGTGTCAAATTTCAGTTACGTTTCAACAGCAATCTATTACATACTTCATAACTTTTGAAGCAAAACAAAGTAATTCCATGTTAATTGTTTTGCAATCAAAAACAATCTATTCCAATAAGAATCATGTCGTTAAAAAACAAAACATGCCAATTCCAAAACATGCGTTTGGCACCGAAATCCTTTATTTCAAAATTGATAATAATTGTATGCAAAAATCAGTCGATCGTGATATTTGTTTTAAAGTGGTTGTTTTAAGGTAATTTTTTATAAGATATAAAGATACATCAGTTTTTAGATATTTTGTAATACATAAAATGATTTTTTAATTTAATTAAATTATGTATATTGTTTAGAAAATGGATTTACTTTACTCGCCCGTTGTCAGCGAACAGCCACGGCATGTGATTGAATCCGATTGAATCCAATTCGACCAAGTTCAAGCGGTAGCATATCCGGAAGATTTCGTTGTCAGCCAGATTTTTGTAGAATCGGATTTATCAGAGTAGTTTAAATAAAAACACTAATTACAAACAGAATTACCAAACACACTTTAAAAATAAAATTAGTTATGAGAAAACCTACAACTATGCAATTTTGCAACGTTTTTAAATTGGCTTAAAATCAACTAACTAAGAAATATAATATTATTCATTGATTCAGGAAAAGTAATTTTTTGTGTCAATTTATTTACTATAATTAATTTTTTTTCATTTTTACCGTCATTTGTGATTTTTCGACCATTTCCAGTTATTACGTGAAGAAAAGCTGATGAAAACTTTTGGTGGTGTGGTTTTTTGTTGGAGCCTATTACTTTGGAGCTTCTAAATGCAGATGCTTAGCATTTTCAAAAAATAATAAAAATATGCTCAAATTTTTAATATTTAGTAATTTTGATTCAATATTTTATCCCAAACAGCCGTATAACGCTTTGATTTATACATTTTTAATTAAGGCTCTAGCATCTTAACAGTAACTGGTACCCGGAATTGGCCAGTTGTTGAACTTATCCAAGATATTATTTGCACCAACATTTTATTAAAACTTTTTGGTGTAGGTAAAAAAAGACCGTGAGAGTTCCGAAATTTCGTTGTGCCTCACACTATTGATTGCAGATCGCAAAAGAGCCTTTTATTTCAATTATGTGGATTTTTTAAAAATGATAAAAATATGTTCAAATATTTAATATTTGTAAATTTTGTTTCAATATTTCGTCCTAAACGGCCGTTGTAACCCTTTGATTTGTACCAGTTTTAAGGCTTTAGCTTCTTAACCGATACCCGAATATAGCCACTTGTCGAATTTTCCCAAGAAATTGCTTGCCACAACATCCCCAGAAAATATTTAAGGTATAAATCATAAAATGCGACCGTGAGAGTGCCTTCCGTCTCCGTTTATCATATATAGTCATATATAGATTTTCATTATTATTTATTTATTGTTTATTTTAAAAAAGTATAACATCTATAATATAGATATACAGGGTGTTTCATAATATATGCGCAGGACTTCAGGATGTGATAGCTCGTTCAAAAATATGAAAAAAGTGTGACATAACTTACCCTCTAAAATGCACCATTTTTGAGATACAGGGTGTTGAAATCGAAAAAAATACGTTTTTTGCGAATATCTCCGGAACCGTTTATCGTACAGAAAACAGCTTTCGTAAGCATTTTTTACTCATAATAAACTATGTTTTGTGCGGAATTTTGTTTTTTTAAGTCTTACTTGGTGATGGTTTTGGAGGGGTAGTTGTCGTTTTTCTCCCCAACTTCTACGCTACTGAAAAAAGTACGGTTTTGAGATGCTCATTTGAACCGCCAATGTTTTCCACACTCGCAATTGCTCGCGGTCATAAGCTCTAAAGTCTACCGTTTTCGAGAAAAATCAACTTTTATGTTGAAAAACATAGTCAGTTTTTTTAAATAAAAATTTTTTTCTTACTAATTAAATAAAATTTATTTAAACGTTGGAACAAGTAACAAAACCAATCGTTAACTTCATAATTTCAAAATTAAAAAAAACAATAACAAATCATAAACAGTTAAATTAAAAGTTGGGAATGTCCATGAGGAAAAAAAATTTTATTTAAAAATACTGACCATGTTTTTCAACATAAAAGTTGATTTTTCTCGAAAACGGTAGACTTTAGAGCTTATGACCCCGAGCAATTGTTTGTGTAGAAAACATTGGCGGTTCAAATGAGCATCTCAAAACCGTACTTTTTTCAGTAGCGTAGAAGTTGGGGAGAAAAACGACAACTACCCCTCCAAAACCGTCACCAAGTAAGACTTAAAAAAACAAAATTCCGCACAAAACATAGCTTATTATGAGTAAAAAATGCTTACGAAAGCTGTTTTCTGTACGATAAACGGTTCCGGAGATATTCGCAAAAAACGAATTTTTTTTTCAATTTCAACACCCTATATCTCGAAAATGGTGCATTTTAGAGGGTAAGTTATGTCACACTTTTTTCATATTTTTGGACGAGCTATCACATCCTGAAGTCCTGCGCATATATTATGAAACACCCTGTATAAAAAATCAATATTTTGTTTTATTGCATTATCTAAAATCAATCAATGTTGTAAAAAATTCTTTGTTTTAAAATTCGAAAAGCTGACGGTTTGGCAGAAAACCAAATGATTAATCAATATGATAGTATTTCAATATGATAGTATTTCAACATACCTTTTTCAATAGTAATAAGTTTCCAAACGAACCTGTTCCATTGTGTAAATTCCAAAATGTCTATTACAAATTTTTTTCTAAAATACCAGCTTAACTTTACTACGTACTTTGTTTTACACTTCAAACAAATTAATTGAAAATGCCTAACGAAACCAATTAATATTAAATAATAAAATCGCCGTGTTTGTAAATAATTTCAAAATAAAGTTTTTTTCATTTTTCTTGAAAACTCGTAAAGTGGAATAGATCGTTTTTGAACCTAATGGACACAGTTAAAGTGAATATCATATACCACTGACTGAGATCTTAGCACCCAATGTGATATCTTAAAGGTGCTAGCGGATGAACTTTATTTAGTTAACTGTAGAATCCCTAATCTTCATCGCCGTAGTTTAACTTTTTGGGGCCCTGTGCAGACATTTAAAAAATGCTTGGTTTATATTTTATTGAATTCGTTTTTATTGATTTGATTTAAAAAATAAAGCAAAGAAATTATAAAGCAATTTTTCTAGCTCTTTTGCTGGCAAATTCATCAATTATATCATTGTAATCAAAATTGCTCTGGGTCTGGCTGTTAAATTTTCAATCGACGATATTGCTAATGCAGAAATTGTATACCGTAGATAATTTTCAATTTGTTTTATTTTTGAAAACGAACTTTCACAATGAGCAACGGTAATGGGTATTGTTAAAACTATTCGATATACGATACATTCATTTGTAGAGTTTCTGATTTCTCGATATTTTATAAATCTCGAGATTCGAGAATCTCGATTTTATCGACAATTTTGTTTCTCGAGAAATCGCGAATAATTATTTGAATTTCTCGAGATTCCCGAGATTTTCGAGAATTATTAAAAATTGATTTTAACAAGAAATTATGCTTATATAAAATAATAATAATAATAATAATAATAATAATAATAATAATAATAATAATAATAATAATAATAATAATAATAATAATAATAATAATAATAATAATAATAATAATAATAATTTATTTATAATATCACAAAGAGCAGAGCTCGTAATAGATATTTACATTTACAAGTTTATAATTAGTGTTACATAACAACAAAAAAATATTGCGACGCTGATGCATAGGCTGACTTCACCACAGCTCTGGAAACATAGTGTTCTGGATATATAATGAGCTAATATCCATAAAATACTTTAGTTAAAAGCTAACCAATATTATGAACTTCGTAGTTCTAATAATAAAAATATTAAAGCAGGCAGTAGTATCCCAACAAACATAAATTCTGTTGTACGAGAAAAAGTAAAAAAAATTTATCGGAAGTGACAAAGCGGAAGTTAGGATGCAGAACTGTTGTAAACCGTACTAAATGTGTATGTACCAAATTTCATCCAACTCGATTGTCAGGTACAGAAGTTATTGAGCTTCCAAAATAATAGGTGCTTGGAGGACCCCCTACCACTTTGTTCACTATCGCTAAAAAAAACTAATCAGTTCCTTCCCATACATATTTGCATCTTTTTGCAAAGTGTAATCAAAATTACTTAACGAACGAATGTTGTATGCTTCCAACAAACATTGAAACAATAAACAGGTGTTCGGGAGGACCCCACCACTTATCCCAATATTGTCCAAAAACTAGTCAATTCTTTGTCAATAAAGTTTTTATCTTTTTTCAAAGTGCCATTAAAATTGATTAATGAATGAAATCTGTGTGCTCCCAACAAACTTTAAAAACAAAGTGTGATAAGTCAGCAGTTGTATGGTAGATCCCCCGCCACTTTGATCAATGTGTCCCAAAAGATGATAATTATCTTCTTACACTAATTGAAACCTTTCCATAAGTTTTATCATAATCACTTCAGTATTGTAGGCTGTAGTGTGCATAAAGATACTGAAAAAACTGCCAACAATTAAAAAAAAAATTTTTACCGGAAGTAAAAAACCGGAAGTTGGGATGCAGAGTTTTTGTAAATCATACTAAATGCTTATGTACAAAGTTTCATCCAATTCGTTTATCAGGTACAGATGTTAATGAGCTTTAAAAGAAAACAGGTGTATGGGACACCCCCCACCACTTTGTTCACTATCGCTCAAAAACTAATCAGTTCTTTGCCATACATGTTTGCATTTTTTTCCAAAGTGTCATCAAAATTGGTTCACGAACGAATGCTGTGTGCTCCCAAAAAACATTGAAAAAATGATGACACAGTAAACAGGTGTTCGGGAGACCCCGTACCACTTATCCCAATATTGTCCAAAAACTAATCAGTTCCTTGTCATTTAAGTTCCCATTTTTTTCCAAAGTGTCATTAGAATTGATTAATGAATGAAGTCTGTATGCTCCCAACAAACTTTAAAAACAAAGTGTGAAAAATCAGCAGTTGTATGGTAGACCCCCGCCACTTTGATCAATGTGTCCTAAAAGATGATAATTATCTTCTTACACTAATTGGAACCCTATTCCATAAGTTTCATCATAATCACTTCATTATTGTGGGCTGTAGTGTGCATAAAGACACTGAAAAAACTTCAAAAACGTACAAAAAAAAATTTTTTACCGAAAGTAAAAAACCGGAAGTTGGGATGTAGAACTATTGTAAACCGTACTACATTCTCAGGTACCAAGTTTCATCCAATTCGCTTATCAGGTACAGAAGCTATAGATCTTTCAAAAAAACAGGTGCTCCAGGGACCCCCACCACTTTGTTCACTATCGCTCAAAAACTAATCAGTTCTTTGCCATACATGTTTGCATCTTTTTCCAAAGTGTCATCAAAATTCGATAACGAACGAATGCTGTGTGCTCCCAACAAACATTGAAAAAAGTGTGACACATTAAACAGGTGTTTGGGAGGACCCCCACCACTTATTCCAATATTATCCAAAAACTAATCAGTTCTTTGTTACTTAAGTCTCCATCTTTTTCCAAAGTTTCATTAAAATAAATTAATGAACGAAGTCTGTATGCTCCCAACAAACTTAAAAAACAAAGTGTGAAAAGTCAGCATTTGTATGGTAGACCCCCCACCACTTTGATCAATGTGTCCCAAAACATGATAATTATCTTCTCACACTTATTGGAACCCTATTCCATAAGTTTCATCATAATCACTTCATTATTGTAGGCTGTAGTGTGCATAAAGACACTGAAAAAACTTCACAAAAGTACAAAAATTTTTTTTTTACCGGAAGTGAAAAACCGGAAGTTGGGATGCAGAACTATTGTAAACCGTACTACATACTTATGTACCAAGTTTCATCCAATTCGCTTATCAGGTACAGAAGTTATAGAGCTTTCAAAAAAACAGGTGCTCCAGGGACCCCCCACCACTTTGTTCACTATCGCTCAAAAGCTAATCAGTTCTTTGCCATACATGTTTGCATCTTTTTCCAAAGTGTCATCAAAATTCGTTCACGAACGAATGCTGTGTGCTCCCAACAAACATTGAAAAAAGTGTGACACATTAAACAGGTGTTCGGGAGGACCCCCACCACTTATTCCAATATTATCCAAAAACTAATCAGTTCTTTGTTACTTAAGTCTCCATCTTTTTCCAAAAATTCATTAAAATAAATTAATGAATGAAGTCTGTATGCTCCCAACAAACTTTAAAAACAAAGTGTGGAAAGTCAGCATTTGTATGGTAGACCCCCCACCACTTTGATTAATGTGTCCCAAAACATGATAATTATCTTTTCACACTAATTGGAACTCTATTCCATAAGTTTCATCATAATCACTTCATTATTGTGGGCTGTAGTGTGCATAAAGACACTGAAAAAACTTCAAAAAAGTACAAAAAAATTTTTTTTACCGGAAGTGAAAAACCGGAAGTTGGGATGCAGAACTATTGTAAACCGTACTACATACTTATGTACCAAGTTTCATCCAATTCGCTTATCAGGTACAGAAGTTATAGAGCTTTCAAAAAAACAGGTGCTCCAGGGACCCCCCACCACTTTGTTCACTATCGCTCAAAAACTAATCAGTTCTTTGCCATACATGTTTGCATCTTTTTCCAAAGTGTCATCAAAATTCGTTCACGAACGAATGCTGTGTGCTCCCAACAAACATTGAAAGAAGTGTAACACATTAAACAGGTGTTCGGGAGGACCCCCACCACTTATTCCAATATTATCCAAAAACTAATCAGTTCTTTGATACTTAAGTCTCCATCTTTTTCCAAAGTTTCATTAAAATAAATTAATGAATGAAGTCTGTATGCTCCCAACAAACTTTAAAAACAAAGTGTGGAAAGTCAGCATTTGTATGGTAGACCCCCCACCACTTTGATCAATGTGTCCCAAAACATGATAATTATCTTTTCACACTAATTGGAACTCTATTCCATAAGTTTCATCATAATCACTTCATTATTGTGGGCTGTAGTGTGCATAAAGACACTGAAAAAACTTCAAAAAAGTACAAAAAATTTTTTTTACCGGAAGTGAAAAACCGGAAGTTGGGATGCAGAACTATTGTGAACCGTACTACATACTCATGTACCAAGTTTCATCCAATTCGCTTATCAGGTACAGAAGTTATAGAGCTTTCAAAAAAACAGGTGCTCCAGGGACCCCCCACCACTTTGTTCACTATCGCTCAAAAACTAATCAGTTCTTTGCCATACATGTTTGCATCTTTTTCCAAAGTGTCATCAAAATTCGTTCACGAACGAATGCTGTGTGCTCCCAACAAACATTGAAAAAAGTGTGACACATTAAACAGGTGTTCGGGAGGACCCTTACCACTTATTCCAATATTATCCAAAAACTAATCAGTTCTTTGTTACTTAAGTCTCCATGTTTTTCCAAAGTTTCATTAAAATAAATTAATGAATGAAGTCTGTATGCTCCCAACAAACTTTAAAAACAAAGTGTGAAAAGTCAGCATTTGTATGGTAGACCCCTCACCACTTTGATCAATGTGTCCCAAAACATGATAATTATCTTTTCACACTAATTGGAACTCTATTCCATAAGTTTCATCATAATCACTTCATTATTGTGGGCTGTAGTGTGCATAAAGACACTGAAAAAACTTCAAAAAAGTACAAAAAAATTTTTTTTACCGGAAGTGAAAAACCGGAAGTTGGGATCCAGAACTATTGTGAACCGTACTACATACTCATGTACCAAGTTTCATCCAATTCGCTTATCAGGTACAGAAGTTATAGAGCTTTCAAAAAAACAGGTGCTCCAGGGACCCCCCACCACTTTGTTCACTATCGCTCAAAAACTAATCAGTTCTTTGTCATACATGTTTGCGTCTTTTTCCAAAGTGTCATCAAAATTCATTCACGAATGAATGTTTTATGCTCCCAACAAACTTAAAAACTTTGTGGAAAAAACCACCTTTTGTATGGTGGACCCCCCAACCCTTTATCCAATGTGCTCCAAAAGCTGATAAAATCTTTATCATATTATTTAAAAGCTTTTCGCAACGTTTCATGAAAATCGATCGGTAATTGTAGGGTACAGTAGGGATAAACACCTGAAAAAAAAACTTTTTAACCGGAAGTGACAAACCGGAAGTTGGTATGCAGAAATATTGGAAACAGTACTAAAACCTTATATACTAAGTTTCAATAAGATCATAACCCGGGATCAGAAGTTATTCAAGATTTAAACTTAGAGGTGTTCGGGAGACCCCCCGCCATTTTGTCCAAATTTGAAATGAATCCAGATCTTCCATTTTCAAGTGAACCTGTATCATTTGCCAAAGTTTCATCAAGATCCTATGCAGAAAACTCTATGCAGAAATTTAGATATTGAAAGCGAGCTGATATTAGTAGGTAATTTGTTGAATTCATTAATTGCATTATATAAAGTTGAATTAGATCCAAATACTGTTGAGTTAATCTTAATGTTCCGAAGGCTGCTATTAGTTCTAGTTGTATGTTCGTGTATGTGAGAGTTAAATAGCAAGCTGGTGTTTGAATGTATGTTTTGGTTTATAATATTATAAACATGTTGCACCGCAACGTAACTATATAATTGCTTCACAAAAAGAATATTAGTCGATGTGTGAATCTCAATGGTTGGTGTTAGCTTAGGAAAGCCATACATATTTTTTATAGCTTTGTTTTGGATATATTGTATTTTTTGAATTTTAGTTTTGTACGTGGCACCCCAAATTAAAATACTATATGTTATATGTGAGTGGAAAAGTGAATAATATATTCCTCTTTTAAGATTGTCTGGTACCAATGTTCCAATTCTTTTAAATACACCAGCTACTGGAGCACAACGATTTCTAATATTGTGAAATTGTGCATTCCAAGACATATCTGCGTCAATAATTACTCCAAGGTATTTATATTCACTGACTTTACTTATATATTCATCCGATACTTGGATATCCAGATGAATGTTAGCACCATTTCCTATTAACATGTATTTGGTTTTCATTATATTTATAGTTAAACGGTTTTTGATTAAGAGATCTGAGAGTATTAATAAATCAGCGTTCATATGTTGTTCCATATCTAAGTAATTATCCTCAGTATACACAAGCACAATGTCATCAGCATATAAAAACATTTTTGCGTGTATGTTTGCACTAGCGACATTACTAATATATAAATTAAAAGTGTTGGTCCCAAAATACTCCCTTGAGGAACTCCAAACTCTACTTTTTCAAGAAAACTATGAGTTCCGTCTTCAAAAGTAAACTGGAACCTACCATTCAGATAACTTTCAAACCACCGGTAGGAATTTCCCTTGAAGCCCATGTTAAAAAGTTTGTTTAACAGTAGTTTACGATCGACCGTATCAAACGCTGTTTTAAGATCTATAAAGATTAGTCCAACCTTTTTCCTTTGATCACAAGAATACTGTATATTGGAAACGACATCAAATAGTGCTGACTGTGTGTTGCTAAATTTTCTGAAACCATATTGATTATGATTTAACAATTTGTTTTCCGAAATCATTTTTACCAGGAAATGGTGAACATGTCTCTCCATAATTTTGTTTGTAATTGGTAGAAGACTTATAGATCGATAATTTTTGAAATCCTTCTTGCAGCCATTTTTATGAATTAAAATATTTTTACTAATTTTCAATTTATCGGGCACAATCCCTTGTTCAATAGACCTATTGATAATTTTTTCAATTGGTCCAGATAACTGTTTCGCAAGAATTTTGAACATTTTTAGTTGAAAACCGTCAACACCTCTAGACTGTGTATTCTTTAAACTGGAAATTATTTCGAGAACTTCTGATGATGTAATCAACGGAATATTCAAAACATTGTTATTTAGGTGGTGTGATATGATTTCTAAGCTTGGAGTGGGATGTTTTTCTGCAACTTGTTTTCCAATCGTAGCAAAAAACTTGTTTATATCATTAATTTTTTGTTTTTTGGTTAAAATGTCATCGCTGTCGTTTAACAATTGATTAATTGTATGGGGTATGGATCCGTCAAACATTACCTCTTTTATATAGTACTAAGTTCGCTTCATATCTCCTAAGTTTTTCTCAAAGTTAATTGTAAAGTATTCTGATTTTTTGTTTCTTTTTAGTGTGGTAAATTTGTTTCTCCAGTATTTAAATTCGTCATAAAGAACGTTGTTGCTTCTATCATTACAATGTTTCTGATACCAAAAATTTTTTGCTTTACGCACTTGCTCCAAATCATTATCAAGCCAGGGTTTCATGGAATTTTTTAATTTAAGAATGCTTTTTTTATATGTACAAGAATTAATCTTGCATTGCAAATACTCTAAAAACTTGTTGTACATGCTGTTCACGTCTTCTAAATTGTGTAGATCTAAAGGGTGTTCATCGATCAATTTTGCAAGCTGTTTGTAGTTTACATATTGCAAATCTCGTTTTTCATTTTCTTTTACATAATTGAAATGTTGTGTTACATTTTCTAAAAAAATTATATGATGGTCAAACAAGTCATACGGGACCAGTTTTATTTTTATGGTTTGGTTTATCCAATTAGTTGATATGTGATCCAAACACGTACCCGCAGCAGATCGTGTGACCGTGGATTTATTGCATAAATAGAAATTATTTATTTGCAAAATATCTAGATATGTTTTGGCAAAATTATCAGGGTGAATAGTGTTAATGTTGAAATCTCCGCAGACAAATGCATGAGTATTTCCTATTTTGATCAAAATTTCATCAAACTTTTCAAAAAACTGTTCGTAACTCTCTTTGTTGTTATTAGGAGACCGATAGATGTTCGTTACATTGCAGAGTTGGTTGTTGTGATTTGTAATGTTTAAACTAAGGAAGCTGTTGTTATTATCACTAAAATTGAAAAGAACTTTGTAGTTGATATTGTTCTTCAGGAAAATTGCCGCACCACCACCTTGTTTTTCTGGTCGACAACTGTAAACAGCATTATAAGTATAAAGATTAACGAATTTTGAATTTTCTACATTTAGGTGGTGCTCAGTAACTGCGATTACGTCTATTTTAGTTTTTAATGAGTTTATTATAAGCAATATTTCATCTACCTTATTTTTTAAGCTTCGGGCATTTAGTTACATAATTTTGAAAGAGTTATTGTTACTGAAAGATACATCATTTATATTGTTATGCACAGATATATCGGGCAAAAACGGTAACGTAAGGTCGGTATTATTAAACAAATTAAATAAATTAAATACATATCAATTTGTTTATTCAATAAATAAAAGATGCATTACATTACACCAATTCAATATTAATAACATAATTATAAATTCATTAAAAATATGTATTTATTATAATATATATTTATTCATTTTAATTATTCAATATGTTGTGTATTAAATAATATATGATTTAAAAATTATTTAATTTGATTGCTTCAATTGTTTTTAAATAAGCTTTTTTGTTTAGAATAAGAAAATAAAACAAAAGAAAATTATTTTAAACGTTATTTTTAAATTGCAAAAATTAAATTTGCAATTTAAAAATAACGTTTAAAACACAAAGACAGTCTACCGATTTGTCATTCAATATCGTATTCTGTTTACTGCAAACATTTCTAGATACAGAAAAGTTTCTCTCGTTTTCAGTGGATGTAGGTTTTATCAAAATTAAAGCGTTCTTAGAAGTTTCAAAATGATAGTGATCTTACCAGAAGATTCAAATATATTCATTTTCCTGGATAGTGAGCGGTTCTCGACATTTATTGTTGACTGCATTTTCCAACTGTCACGAATACTTTTCTCTAAACCTAATTCAACGCAAAGTCCTTCCTCCAATTCCTCTGAGTCCAATGGCTGTTCAAGTTTTTTACCTTCGTTGAATAATTTGTCGATATAATGCTGTAATTGTAAGAATCAATTTCTGAACTTTTGAGTAATATTCGAGAGAATTGTTTTGTTGTTTTTATATTTTCGCTTTTTAAGCAAATAGAAAAAAAATCGTCTTCCCCGGGTTGGCTAAGTGACTTTGGATTGTGGAGAAATTTCAATATTGAATTACTGATCTAAATTTTCTTTTAAAAATTTTTAGATTGTATTTCAAATAAATACTTGAAAAAAATACTCAAAACAATAATATTGAATGATTTATGGTGGTTTGTTAAATCTCGAGATTATCAATAATATTTCTCGAGAAATGAGAATCTCGAAAATGTGGAAATATAATTTCTCGAGATTTCGAGAATTCAAAATTACAAATCTTTCTCGAGAATCTCGAGAACGGATTTCTCGAGCAGAAACTCTATTCTATACTCTATAATTCTTCCAAATTCAATATAGATTTATTTAATTAAATTGAGATTGTTTATATTTATCTTCGGCAGCTAGATGTTGGTTACACGTGTCATCGATTTCAGGAATGAGCTCACATACATCAATATCATCACAGCTCTCAATTGGTTCAATTTCTTCATTTGGTATATCATTTGTATAGTAATAACATCTCTATCGTCATATTTATTTGCTTTATTTTTTTCTGCATAATAATAATACTAAGGTAATATTTTGAGATTGCATACTCTCCGTTTTGGTAATGGTTAACCAGGCTCTGGTGATTTATCAAAACATTCTTTGTTGCTAGCCCTGTTGATATTTTAGTATGACGGGAAGGCCGTTATGTGAACTGTGCTATTACATTTTTTGACCGATGATTCTCGTGCTTCTTTTATAATCTCTTCGAAATTGTTTTTCAAATCATTAATCGATAATAGCATAGCTCTTGTAGGTTGTAACACTGCTATATATTTTCGATGAAGCAATTGCCTGAAAATATGAAGCTTTGATAACAAGTGCTGCAAAGTTGTTGTCAATTTAATAGATTCATAAGAATTAATTTGTTTTCTTAAAGACGCAGCAAGAGTTTTACAATCTGGGTAGCTATTTTTAAGTTGACCTAGCGCAAGACTAATTTCTTTAATCTAGTATTTCACAGATTTTATACTTTTACCGCGATCGTCCCATCGAGTATCGCAGAAAGCCTTCAGACTAATTTTTAAATATTTCATTTAATTTCGATTATTAATTGTAGTGACGTAACGTATTTTTTAACACCATCTTCTATCACTAAATTGATGTTGTGTCCACCACGCTGCTTTGTTGTAGATTTATAAAATTCGACTTTTTACTCCCTTTCATATTGTCTCCGTTGACATACGCAATTTGGATCCCTAATACTTTAAGTTCCTCAATAAGGGTGTTTGCAAAAATTATCTTCAGCTGAAAAAACATTATATCTGCTATTTTAACTTACCGAATAATGATGGACAACTTTTTTTTCTCAAAAGTCGTGGAAAAATCTATCGTTGCGGCAAAATACTTTGATGATTTAATATTACCCACTATTTCGGATTTTTGAGAAGTGCCGGGCTCGAATTCTTGGGCAGACACGCTATCGATTACGCCATTGAGGCGATGACGATTTCAAAGTTGAATCTTCTTCATCACTTATATTTATTTTACTTAAGTTGAATTTTCCACTGTCATTAGACTCCATATTATGGAAACGTTTTTACATTATATGGGATTTTTTGCATTCAATTTCTAGACAATACTTTGTGTGAATTCATAGAATGGGGAACATTTCTATTCTAAGTCACGATTGTATAGTCATTATTGATTGTTTCCAATCAATGTGAAATCAATGGCTGACACTTGGTCAATTTGTAGTCCTATATGTATTAACATTAGACTACATTAAGGGGATTTAAATTAATTTTAGATTATTGAGATCAATTAAACTCAAGTAAGTAAAGAAGTAATTGGAATTTATTCAATTCAAAGGTATGGTTTGTAGTTTCTCAGAAAAAAACCAATTCACATTTTTCGTGTTTCGGATGGGATTCGAACCTACCCTCGTCAGTGCCCCTACTATTATATGCAAAACTCTATTGAAGGTAGTAGTAAGACGATTTCGTTTTAAACGTTGGCAAAATATGATGTAACTCTTTTTATTTTTTATAAAATATGATGTAACTCTTTAAGACCATATTCAGTTCTAGTACAAAATTAGGAAGTATTTCAATTTGTATTACCAAAAAATTATCATTATTTCGGTTCCAACAGATTTTCGTTCCTGACTGTAACAGCTAAATTTTGTTCACTTAAAAACAGTACTGTTTTTAATGGTAATGGTTTAAATTTAAATTTCACAAACGATCTCAGAGGTCAAATGAGTCATTTGCAGAATAAATTGTTAAGCTGCTTAGTTTATCACAAACATGAGATTTTCATAATATTTTAGATAAAGCTATAAGAGACTATTTTGTCGTTGGAAGAAATAAAGAAAGTTTACAGTAAAACTGACCAACATAGTAAAAGGATGTAACTACGACGTCATATTGACATCGTAGCCATCCATCCAAGCAAACTGCCGTTGAAATGGCAAGAATGGATAATGCAAGTAGTAATTCTAAATAGTGTCTTCCTGAGAAGGTGTAACGATCGCAATAATCGCAAAACAATAATAAAACCAAATTCCTCTTTGTTTTCAATTCAATAGAAATGTATTTTATTAGTTTCCGTTCATTTTTACATTAATAATAATTTTAAAATTTTCTAAAACTTAACTGCTAGTTAAATTTTGAATATACTATAAAAAGCAAACGAACGTACTCAATTTTATTTCCAATTCTAGCGAACAGATGTCGTTGTCGTTATTAATCTTTGCTGAATTTTCAATATTACCCGATTTTTTTTTGACATCATAAGATGTAAAAAAGGAAAAATCACATTTTCCCAATTTGTTATTTTAATTTCAATTCGATCTTGGTTCTTAAAACGAAATGTTCAAGGAGTTTTTTATTATTAAACATTAGATAAAACGTATTAAAAATAAATAATCATTCTATTTTTGGTCGTGAAAAAGTAAAACTCGAATTTTGAAAGGAAAATGTTAGCTGATATTCTATTGTTTAGTTAATTTAATTTTCATCTATTAATTGTGTGTAATATAATAAATTAATTAACAATTAATACATGTTTCCTTTTTTTTTGCAAAATTGATTATAAAGAATATATATGTGGTATAAAGTAATTTATGTAACGATTTATCATAGCAAATGGGAATACGTATATGTGTTTTTGAAGAAACAAGAAAGATATTTGTTGGTTAAGATTTTTTTTAAAGGAAAGCCTGAATTTGAAAATAAAGTTGCCAAAAGTTTTTTTTGGAATTTGGAGTTGAGGTAGATGTTGTTAATCGGACATCAATTAGTAAAGCTAAAGTTAAATGGAATACCTGTTGTTGGATTTAATTCTGAACCATCCTCATGTTGTGTTGACGGCTGCACATTGTGTCAATTTCGTATAATAACATCAGATGCTGCTGAGGTTTTTGGAAATTAAACTTTGAAAATTAAGAAATCATACTGGAAGTGAATGAGATCCACCAAACAACAAGTTAATTTAAGGTATTTGTCTAATTTTATATTAGTATTGCATTTACAATTTTTATGTAGTTCAACTTAGTTTTTGATGATAGGCTAATTGAAAAAGAATTAAGAGATTCCCAAATTTTGGTTCGTTTGGGAACAATTTCGTTCCCGGTGGTATTTAATATAGATATACATTTTTTTTTATTAGTGTTTAAAAGTCCTGAACCCACAGTTGCGTGGGGCTAACAGAGTTGGCGTTCGAAACAAAGAGCAGTAGGAGTCTGGTGGATTGGACCCTTGGATTTGGTATTTTTAAAGAACCGGAATAATTATACGGTAAATTTCGTAAATTTTGGGCGCGATAATTTAATAAACCTGTTGTGGTTTTTTTTATATATTTGGATTAGGTTGTTGCCAACCAGTTTGGGCGGTGGCAAACCAGGTTTTTGTAATATCTTTTTATTTAGGATATCATATATTTTTTTTCTTTTTTGTTTGTTTTAGTGAAAAAATTAGTAATATATATACATATATAAAGTATGTAAATGCGAGTTTGGTTGGTTGTTGATGGTGATAAATTTTTAAAACTATCAATAAAAATTTACTTTAACTAAAATTTTCGGATTGAAGTAGGTGAAATCAAATGACTTCCAATGATCAAAAACTATTATTGGATCCGTAATTTAATTTTCATATATTATAATTTTGAAATGATTTTCCGTCATTTCATCAATCGTAATAAAAAGTCAAATACATGCTTTTGAAATAATCATTAAAATCGTAAAAAGTAATGTTTTTACTCAGAAGAACATCAAGATAAAATTGTAGTTAAAGATATATTTTTTTTTATGATTGATAAACATAATGAACATTAGCAACAAATAATTTTCGCTAATAAATTTTAGATTATAGAAGAACAAATACTTATAAACTGTTAATTGGCTAGGGTCCAAGATACTATTAATCTAAATCTTTATAAACAAAAATCGTCACGATTGTGATATAACAAAAAAAAAATATATATCAAAATCGTGATCAGATTTTAAAATATTTTAATTTCGAAATTAATAGTCATTATTGTCTTTGAATAGTTGATTATTGAAGTATTTTATACAGTCACAACTTATTAGTCAAATAAGTTTCTGTGTAATTAAATTTTTGAGCTGCCAATACAGAGTACACTAAAATGTACAACTCAATCAGGAGGTTTCAGGGGGGGATAAGGAGGAGTCGACCAGGGGGGTGTGAGCCGTGGATGAATGAGGTGGATGAGAGAGCGAATGTGGAGAGAAAGGAGAGAATGGTTGAGGCGAGGAATGTGGTGGATGAAATAATAAATGTGGTTTTGAATGAGGTGAAAAATGGGATATATTTGGAAATTATGGATGATATTTATGGAGAACGGTATGATAAGTTATTGGGGGATCTGATTCGTGAAATAGTGAATGAGGAGTTGAATGGGGTGAATGAGGAAGCGGATGAGATGGATGAAGTGACTGAGGAAGTGAATGTGGGCTGGCGTGAGAGGAGACGGGTCAAGAAAAACAGGAGCTCACACCTGAAGAGAAAGGAGAGGATGAAGAAGGAGAAGGAGAGTCGCTTGGTCGTGGAGCTGGGAGCTTCCTCGGTCAAGAGTACTCAAACAGAGGAGCTGATTGAGGAGGTTTCCACCTCACCGACCATGCGACAGGTAGAGGAGTGGATTGGACCACAGGAGGCTCCTGTCCCTGGTTGTTGGATAAGCTAAGCTTATGCATTTTTTTTTGCTTGTTTGAAAAAAAACCGTTTTGGGACAGCAATTTTTTTTGGAGATTGTTTTTTTGTGCTGTCATTTGAATTTGTTTTTGTACATATTGTACATATTTTTTTTATGGAATAATATTGTACATATTTTCATTGTACATATTTTTGTATATAATCGTGCACATATTTTGGAATGACATTGTACACATTTTGTAAATATTTTTTGGTACTGTCAATGTACAGGGTTGTACATATTGTAAATATTCTTGTACATAGTTGGAAATAGGTTATTGTATACAAATACAAGTACAATGGTTCGTTGAATTCGCTCATTGAACATGATATGGGTGTGTGCAGGATATATTTTTTGTATTTTCAATTTTTTTATTGGTGATTAATTTTTTTTTGAATTTCTTTTGGAAAACCAATTATTGGTGTTTTTATATATATATATGGTATTGTATAAGGTTATAAATAAATCTTTTTCTCAGCGGTAGGCCTAAAAAGCCATCCATAGAGCTTCACTCTTTAACATTGATGTCGTTCTTAGATCGCATATGGCCACCGGGGTTATGCGATCGAAGAACATTGGTTTCTTCTCTTCATTCAGCGAGGGAGTTCTCAGGGACGAGGAGTGGTGTTGCTGTGTTTGTACTTAGGTGCAAACCAGTAGTACCATTCTTTGCTCAGAGGCTTCTTCGGTGTAATGAAGAGAAGAACCAATTATACTTTGTTTTCAGGATCAGAGGCTTCACCTCATACAAATTCATACTTTTCCATTTTTCCATTTAGCTTTCCAATAAAACAATTTTTCATAGAGTTTAGGATTTGAAGTCTGGTGCTCGGGAGCGTTCTTCAACTTTCGCATTAGGTTTAGTTGTAATTTATTTGTAGGTTAAACAAGCACAACTGGGTCAGTAGAAATGGACCTAGTGTCTAATCGTGACAGTTGTGATTGTTTTATTAGGTTGGGGAGAATCTGTTCTGTAGAATCTGGTCGTTAGGGGCTTTTCTAGTCAGTTCTCACATGCATGGTTGGAGTGGGCTCGCGAACGCGATATTTTAAATTTAAACAAAATGGATATTGTAACCATACTTACTTTTTAAATTGTCTCCAGACGAATCTTGATTTTGGGAATCTCTTATTATATTAAATAAAAAATAAAATAAATAAAACAAATTTTTCGAAAATTAATTAAATAAAATTTTTATTAAATAAATAATTTTTTTAAATTTAAGTTAATTTTAGGTAGCTAAATAAAATAAATTTTCTTAACTAAGCAAATTACATCAAGATATAAATAAATATTTTTTACTTTTTTAAAAAAAAATAAATCAATATTTCAAAGTTAGGACGGTGCATCCAATAAATAAACATTCTTCTAAATATTTTTATTTTTCAATTTTCTTTTAAAAATAAATAAATATTCTTAGGGGTGCTATCGTCAATAACTAATTTTAGGTATATATATATATTTCAGTATATCTGAAATTAAATAAATAAATTATATTTTTACACATACAATATTTTAGGAACTTTTGTAAAAGATTCAGTAAAGATTGGGTACGACGGTGGTCTTTCCTTTTTGTTCCTTTACAAAGGGTGTTTTTACAAAAAGGTTTTTGTGTTTTTTTTTAATTGGGGCGTTCGTTGTTTTTTTTTCATTTCTTTGCGTTTTACAACTTCCATCGGACGAATTTTTCCGGGCGAATTAACTCCACCTTTTTTCTAGTTGGAATTGGTTTTATTATTGGTGTTGACGTTTTTTTTGTGAATTCTGGATTTTATAAATTTTACCATCAAAATGTCAAGTCACATTGGCGTGGACCATCCGTTCTATGGTTTGGAATCCAGTGAACTGCAGATCGAATGTCTGGTTCGGGGTGTGGATTTTAGAGGGGTCAATTGGGCAGAGGAACTGCGAAACCACGTAAATCATGGTGCAGTTCCAGTAATGGTATCTCATGCGAGAGACTTGGTAGCTGAGTCTCAAACGGTGGTGCAGGCAGCACAAGTTGTTTTAGATCAGGTACGTCGACTTCAACCACCGGTTAATCAGATCTTCTTAGATGGTTTGGCGAATCGAGTGTTGCATTATACAGGTAGGATGAATAGGTTGGGTCCTCGCAATGACTTGCAAGAAGCCCGCACCTACGCTATCTCGCAATTGTCACGCGCTTGGGATATAATAGGATCACTGTCAACACGTCCAATTATACAGAATAAACCAGGAGTATCATCTGCTCCATCTGCTTCACCTGCTTTTCGACCAGGTGAGAGATCCACACCGATCCCAGTACAGCCAATAACTGAGACAATAAATAGTCTGAATCGTACAGACCATCAACAACAGAGACGGTCGGATCAATTACCACCGGCTTATTTTCAGCAATCAGGTTTGAGAGCAGAGGACCTTGCAATACCACTATTGGGTCCATCTTTCCAAGCTGAACACATACACAACAATCCAGCATTGGTACAACAACAATCATTAAATTATCCACAAGCTCCACTAACAGCACCACCACCATACAACCAACATCCTCAGGTATGGCGTGACGCGGCTCCAGCGTTAGCACCAGTGGAGTACCGAGGGGTTCGTGGGAACAATTTGAGTCGTTATGACTCAAATTGGGTTCCAACCTTCACAGGAGATGGTCACTCTCCTGATGTTCATGAGTTCGTTCACAGAGTTGAGGCGGCTGCCAGGAGGGACCGCGTGAATTGGGACGACCTTAGGTCTATCGTTCCACGGTATCTCAAGGGGGCTGCCGACAGATACTATTTGAACTTAACTCATGAACATGAGGTGGTGACCTATCCAGTGCTAAGGGAGGGACTCCTACAAACCTTCGGTACGCTCACTGATGATAAGGCGATCTTGCGCGTTCTTCTGAACCGCAAACAAAAGTCAAAGGAGAGCGTATACGAATATCTAGTGGAGATTGGTTCGTTAAACCGTCGCTTAGCACGTCCATTTGCTGACCGAGAAATGCTAGAGATTGCTCGGGAGGGACTTAGTGTGGAGCTCAAAAATGCTACACTTGCAGCAACAATACATTCTATTGATGAACTTCGGACTCTATGTCAGAAGTTTGAACGTTTGTGGTCCACACCAGTTCCAACCAGAACATCAAATTTAAGAATTAGCGAGGTACAACAAATGGATGATTATGAGGTGGATGCTGAAGCAGAACAACATGGATATATTGATGCGGTGGATTCAACACAGAGACGGATATTGCAGCGACCTAGCATAACATTTGACAACAGTCAACCTGGTCCATCAATATCCAGACAACCAATAGTATGTTTCAGATGTGGAGTAAACGGTCATCGAGCTCCTGATTGCTCTAAGAATCGGATAAAATTGCACTGCTGGAAATGTAACAAACCAGATGTGGTTTATGCAAATTGTTCATATTGTCACCCGTCGGTAAACTTCCGTCCGAGAGTACATGCTTCGGGGATGGTACCCTCGGTTCAACATCCAATGAGCCCGAAGAAAACGACGAGAGATGTAGCAACGCAGGACGATCGATCACCACTCAGGAAACCAGAATAAAATCACCTAGTACATCTAATTTCCCATCATTACATCGAACATATTTTAGACGTCTTGAACGTAACATTAGATATTGGAGGATGAGGAAATTACTTCGTAAAGCTTGTATTTCATCTATTCTTTCAGAAACAAAGGATCCTCGGCCGCGATTGACAATCAAGATTTTGGACAAACATATTTCAGGTCTATTGGATAGTGGAGCGTCAATCACAATACTTGGAAGAAATTCCTTGGAATTATTGGAATCAGCAGGTACAACTTACCGTAAGTACACATCGTGTATTCGTACGGCAGATGGTACTGCAACAAAAATTTTGGGTTACATCGAAATTCCAATAACTGTGAATGGCTCCACTAAACCAATGCGGTTCCATATAGTCCCTGGATTACGAGAAGAGCTCTACCTGGGCATAGATTTCTGGGAGAAATTCGGTATTGTTCCTTCTTTTGTTAGTGAACTGACTCGCACAGAGCTACAAACTTTTAATACACATAACCTCACCACTGATCAGCAACATGAACTGGATATGATCAAGGATTCTTTCCCGTCATTTGAAGTGTCTGGGCTCGGAAAGACTTCTTTGGTTGAACATGTCATCGATGTTGGTGATAGTGCACCTGTTAAACAGAGACACTATCCCACATCGCCGGCTGTTCAACTAAAGGTCTATGCCGAACTTGACCGAATGCTTCAAATGGGCGTGATCGAAGAGAGTAACAGTTCGTGGTGCTCGCCAGTGGTTTTGGTACAAAAAGAATCTGGTAAAAACAGATTATGTATTGATAGCCGTCGTGTCAATTCACTAACTAAAAAGGACGCTTACCCACTTCCCTTGATTGATGGCTTACTAGGTCGTCTAAATAGCACAAAGTACATTTCTAGTATTGATCTCAAAGATGCTTTCTGGCAGATTCCTCTGGCAGAAGCATCTAGAGACAAGACAGCCTTCACAGTGCCTGGTCGTCCATTGTATCAATTCCGGGTTATGCCCTTTGGATTGTGCAATGCTCCCCAGACAATGTGTCGGCTAATGCACAAAGTGATACCACATCAATATCACGAAAATGTCTTTGTTTATTTAGATGATCTATTGGTAGTCTCTTCCACGTTCCAGGAACACATGGAATTGCTGTCCAAAGTCTCTTCATTGTTAAGAGCGGCTGGGTTAACAATAAACCTCAAGAAAAGTAAATTTGTTCTGAGAGAGGTGAAATATTTGGGATTTTTGGTTGGTGAAGATGGTCTTCGAACAGACCCTGACAAGGTAAGAGCTGTAGCAGAGTATCCAGCTCCATCTACAGTAAAACAAATACGTAGACTATTGGGACTGGCTGGTTGGTACCAACGTTTCATACCAAATTATGCAAGCGTGGTATCACCGATTACGGATTTATTAAAGAAAAGTTCTGGTAAATTGAAATGGACATTAGAAGCGCAAGCTGCTTTCGAAAATTTAAAACGATTGCTGACTACAGCACCGGTATTAGTAAACCCTGATTATAATAAAGAGTTCTTTATTAGATGCGATGCGAGTCTGACAGGGATAGGTAGTGTACTGTATCAGATCGACGAAGACGGACAAGAGTGTCCGATAGCCTTCATGTCGAAAAAACTTAATAAAGCTCAACGAAACTATTCTGTTTCTGAGCTTGAATGTCTTGCGGCAATTCTGAGTGTGAAGAAATTCAGGGGCTATGTTGAAGGTCACCGATTTACAATTGTGACTGATCACTCAAGTCTGAAGTGGCTTATGTCACAGAAGGACTTGAGTGGCCGTCTGGCTAGGTGGAGCCTAAAACTCCAACATATGGATTTTACCATTGTCCACCAAAAAGGTACCCAAAATATAGTCCCTGATGCTCTATCTCGTCTTTATGTGTATCGTCACACGAGGAATTGACGGAAGCATTAACACATCACATTAACGACATTAAAATCGACAATGAAGGTTATCGGCACAACGAATATACGGATATGATAGCTAAAGTTCAATCATCACCCAAGGACTTTCCATCTGTTAAAGTCGTGGATGATAAGCTATACATACGTATTGAGCCAAGACCTGATGCAATACCTAACGATGTTCCTGTGTGGAAACTCTGGGTACCAAAACCGATGACTTCCAACATGATTCAGAAACATCATGATGATAGTATTGCTGCTCATGGAGGTGTTAAAAAGACTTTAGAATTACTTCGACGTCTTTATTATTGGCCGGGCATGGCGTCACAGGTACACAACTATGTTGTGTCCTGCGACACATGTAAACAAACAAAAGCCACGAATCAGATATTGCGTCCTCCGATGCAATATCAATTCGAAACAGCACGTCCATGGCAGAGAGTCTATATAGATTTTTTGGGACCGTACCCTCGTTCTACACTTGGGAATACGGTGTTATTGATAGTTCTGGATCATGCTACGAAGTTTGTACTACTGAAACCACTTAGGAACGCAACTTCACCGAAGGTGAATGCTTTTCTAAGGAATGAAGTGTTTCTTACATATGGGGTACCAGAGTTTCTACACAGTGACAATGGTAAACAGTTCACTAGTAGGAACTTTCAAAATCTTTTGTCAGATTTCGGCATTAAACACATTAGGACCGGTGTCTATAGTCCTCAAAGTAACGCGTCAGAGCGGGTCAATAGGTCAGTTTTAGCAGCAATTCGAGCGTTCATTAAAGGTCAACACACCAAGTGGGATTCACAAATTGGTGAAATCGCATATGCACTGCGGGCTGCAGTACATTCTGCTACCAAGTACTCACCGTACTATCTATTATTAGGTCAACATCCAATATCGGATGGGAATACTTACCATTTGTTGAGATCACTACACAAGCTTGGTGAAGATGCTGGTGAGGAAATAGAACGCTCTGATCATTTGACTCTGCTCAGGAACCGGGTTCAACAAAATTTAAAAGCAGCTTTCAAAAAATCGCAACATCAGTACAACCTGCGATCTAAATTACGGACTTTTCAACCACAACAGCGTGTGTTTGTACGGCAACATCATTTGAGTGACGCTACAAAAAAATTCTCGGCAAAATTGGCTCCAAAGTTCTTACCTGCAATGATTAAGACTAAGATTGGAAATGTACTCTACGAGTGCACAGATATGAGCGGTAAGAATCTTGGAGTCCATCACGCGAAAGACATCAGGGAATGATGTCTTTTCGTTAGGTAGGGTTGTTCCTCTGGCTGATTGTCGTCTCTGGGGTTCACATCTTCAGGTCATACTTACTGGTTGTATTGGGGTGTCCATGGTGCTGACGTTCGGATGGATGGTCGGTCTCAATACTCAGTGAAGTTCTTAAGGACTTCATGAGTATTGGAACCGGTCATCGGTCTTGACGCCAGTGACTGTGGGTATCTCGATCCCAGATACAGTTTAATAAGTGGAAGTAGTTCGGTGGTTTTCTGTCATGGAGGGGATGGCGACGTTTTTGTGATTTCAAGAGTAGAAATCTTGATTTTTACCTTGAATTCATGGTGTAACGATCGCAATAATCGCAAAACAATAATAAAACCAAATTCCTCTTTGTTTTCAATTCAATAGAAATATATTTCATTAGTTTCCGTTCATTTTTACATTAATAATTTTAAAATTTTCTAAAACTTAACTGCTAGTTAAATTTTGAATATACTATAAAAAGCAAACGAACGTACTTAATTTTATTTCCAATTCTAGCGAACAGATGTCGTTGTCGTTATTAATCTTTGCTGAATTTTCAATATCACCCGATTTTTTTTTTGACATCATAAGATGTAAAAAAGGAAAAATCACATTTTCCCAATTTGATATTTTAATTTCAATTCGATCTTGGTTCTTAAAACGAAATGTTTAAGGAGTTTTTTATTATTAAACATTAGATAAAACGTATTAAAAATAAATAATCATTCTATTTTTGGTCGTGAAAAAGTAAAACTCGAATTTTGAAAGGAAAATGTTAGCTGATATTCTATTGTTTAGTTAATTTAATTTTCATCTATTAATTGTGTGTAATATAATAAATTAATTAACAATTAATACATGTTTCCTTTTTTTTTGCAAAATTGATTATAAAGAATATATATGTGGTATAAAGTAATTTATGTAACGATTTATCATAGCAAATGGGAATACGTATATGTGTTTTTGAAGAAACAAGAAAGATATTTGTTGGTTAAGATTTTTTTTAAAGGAAAGCCTGAATTTGAAAATAAAGTTGCCAAAAGTTTTTTTTGGAATTTGGAGTTGAGGTAGATGTTGTTAATCGGACATCAATTAGTAAAGCTAAAGTTAAATGGAATACCTGTTGTTGGATTTAATTCTGAACCATCCTCATGTTGTGTTGACGGCTGCACATTGTGTCAATTTCGTATAATAACATCAGATGCTGCTGAGGTTTTTGGAAATTAAACTTTGAAAATTAAGAAATCATACTGGAAGTGAATGAGATCCACCAAACAACAAGTTAATTTAAGGTATTTGTCTAATTTTATATTAGTATTGCATTTACAATTTTTATGTAGTTCAACTTAGTTTTTGATGATAGGCTAATTGAAAAAGAATTAAGAGATTCCCAAATTTTGGTTCGTTTGGGAACAATTTCGTTCCCGGTGGTATTTAATATAGATATACATTTTTTTTTATTAGTGTTTAAAAGTCCTGAACCCACAGTTGCGTGGGGCTAACAAAGGCACATTAACTGAAGCTGTGGCTTATAACTCCGTCCTAATTTTCTTTCTTAATCTTTTTCTTAACTCCTGACTTCTGTGATATTAGCTGCCAAAGTTTTTCAGAAAAGGCGTCATCTTTAATATAAGTCATACCTGAACTACTAGGAAGCGAAGAGCTCGCTTCTCTGTCACCGGCATTCCGCTCTTCACTCGACCCTGGAACCCTCAGATATCAACAATCTTAAATATAGTGGATATATTCGATTTCGAAATTCTATTTAATATTCGAAATTCTATTTAATATTCGAAATTCTATTTTCGAGATCACTATTCAACTCAAGACTATTGTAAACTGACTGAAAGATTGATGTGGCGTAGCATACTCGCTTTATTCTCTTTCTCGCGGGATGGACGATACGCACGCTTCGAGTTCTGGTTAAATGGCGTTTTGATTCGATCATATGCATATCTTGTCATCCTTCTTCGTCTATTTTCATGAGGTAACCTTTTATTATGCAATTACTTCCTTTCCTTGTTTCTTCTGAAGTGAACCTCTTTGCTTCCTCATTAGATAACACGTCTAAACCTTGAATCCCTTGAACCTTGAGCTCACATCTTACAACAACAATAGACGTCAATACGGTCAATAGAATGATCTTCAATAGCATTGAATTTTAAACTTTATGAAATCCCCCATTATTTAATTTTAAAAATACTAGACACCCAAAATTTAAACTATTAATAACAGTGTATTTTACAATTTGCGAAAATTCAGTTTGCCCACAACAATTAAAATAAAACGTATTTCTGTTGATTACTTTGAAATTATAGTAATTTTCACTAATAAGACTCTATTAAAATACAGAAGAAATCTATTTGAACCAAAAAACACAACTGAATTATTAGGTATATTTGTTTCAAAGTAAATCGTAGCCAACTAGATTTGTTTGAAGTTAAACGCATTTTGAATTTTGATCCTTGTTTTTTCTTGGAGTTCGTGGTATTTTTGGCTATTGGAGAAGTTTTTCTAATGAATTCAGTAAATTATTTGTGAAAGAACATCACCCCGATGGAAAATATCCCATCAAGAATAATATAAGAACTGAATCTAAAAAATTATGGTGCAAATTATGAAACTTTTTGCAATCCATTCAATTTTCGACCGATCTAGTTTCGAACCAATGACTCGCTAGAGTTGTAACCTAATTTTTGGTTTATATTTAGCGTTGACATTTTTTGGTAGTTTATCTAGTCGGCTAGCCCTGATGAGAATGATAAACATTTTAAAAGTTTAAAATTTTCTCATTGGTTCGAAACTATAGATCGGTCGAAAATTGTATGGATTGCAAAAAGTTTCATAATTTGCACCATAATTTTTTAGATTCAGTTCTTATATTTTTCTAATGAATTTAATATTTATGGGGCCCCAATAAACTAGGGGTTCAGTGCGATTGCACTTGTTGCACTGGCGATACTAAGGCGCTGCTAATCTTACTTATGGAGTATTCCTATAAAATGCCACTTATAATATGCTTGCTTGAAGAAATTAGCCTCCATATAACTCTATGACGGTCTTTAATCATTGAGGAAGGGAGCAAACTTCAAATAATAACTTGAAATTAGATTTACTTCGGTCTGAAAGACTTAAGTATTACATTCATGAGCTCAAAGTGAAATTCTTACCCCCACTTTTTTTGACATTTCTCGACGTTTTAGGACCTGCTGATTCTAAAAAAGGAAAAAAAATGTATGTCTGTCTGCCGGCCGTCCGTCCGTCCGTCCGTCCGGCTGTCCGTCCGCCGTCATTACCTACGCTGCAGGGAAAACCGCTGGAGGGATTTCAAAAATTTTTTTTTCTAAAAATAGGTATACTCAAGGGACAGGTCCGAAAGGACGCTGTGTTCGATAACTGTACCGGAAGTGTGTCAAAAAAATCATTATGTGTGTCAAAAATAGCAAATTTTCATATTTTTGGCTTAAAAAACGTTCATTTTAAGTGATTACGAGTAGGAACATTAAATTTGGAGAAATCTTGATGGTAGGGATTGGTATGTGAGATCGAAAACTAGATTATTGCATTATAAGTTTGTCAAAAAAATGTTGTCAAGTGTGTCAAAAGAAAGATTTTTATTTATTTTTTTACCTAATTTTTTGGAAAAAAAATAAAATTAATTGTTTGTTTGAAATGAGATTTTATTATTATTATTGAGCGTTATTGCATTATAAGTTTGTCAAAAAAATGTTGTCAAGTGTGTCAAAAGAGAGATTTTTTTTTATTTTTACCCAATTTTTTGGAAAAAATAAATCTGTTTGAAATGAAATTTTATTATTATTATTGAGAATTATGGCATTATAAGTTTGTCAAAAAAATGTTGTCAAGTGTGTCAAAAAATAATTTCATTTATTTTTTAGCCATAGTAACTATATATGCTACCTGCTCTTCAGTTGGACAGTAGAATATTTTAATTAGCCCTTCATTTACCTTCTCGTTTATAAAGTGATACCTTACATCAATATGTTTACTCTGCGGTTAACCACTCCGTTCTTAATTAATTTGATCGTGCTTTGGTTATCTACATATAGACTTACAGATATTATTTTATTTGTCAACTCTTCAATCAATAACTTTAAATAGTTCACGACAGCAATCTGCAGCAGCTATGTATTCTGCCACTGTACTAGACAATGCTATTATTTGCTGTTTTCTTGAGCATCAACTAACAGGTCTACCACAATATAATATGACATAACCACTTGTACTTTTTCGATCTGTATCATCTAACTCATCTGATTTGCCATTATTCGAATACTCAATTCCTGTATTCAGAGTACCATTTAAATATCTCAGCATTCGTTTTACATTGTTTATGTCATTATTTTTAGGGTTTTCTACATGTCTGCTTCCAAATCGAACTGCAAAAGAAAGATTTGGTCTTGTTTTTGTTACATACAATAAACTCCCTATTGCATTTCTATATGGAAATTTTATTTCATTGTTATTACTAGTATTTTGATTTTCTTCTATCTTGTTTGGTAACGCTGTTGGTGTATCAGTCACTTTTGAGTTCTTCATATTAAATGCCTTCAATAACTTACCAGACCATATAAAAATAACTAGCTCTGTATCTTGCTTTAAAAAACTACTGCGCGGATACATAGTTCTATGAGCTTGTAAATATTATAAATAAATTTAATTTGTTTAATATTATCGATTGTAATTTTAACTTTTCATATTGTGCTACCACATATTTTCTAAATGTTTAAATTGTAGATCACATATAGTTATCAACTGCTGTGATCAGATCTTATAATATAAAATAAATAAAATAAAAAAAAAAAAACCTACTTATGATTTTCTTAGAATATTCTGTCTGTGTTATTCCTTCATCCGTTATTACAACTTCCATACCTAAAAAATATTTAGCATTTTTTTTTGTCTGTCATCTGTCGTAAAAATACATTGATCTGTCTTAATTTGTATTAATCCTTTATTGACTAGGGAGCTTGTGAAATACTCGATCCATTTGATAGGTGCTTGTTTCAAGCCATATAGTGCTTTTTTTAGTTTACATACTTTAGATTTTTCGTTTTCATACCCTTCAGGTAGTCTCATGTATATGTCCTCATTTAATTCACCATACAAAAACGCTGTTTTAATATCGAATTTAATTATATCGCTTTTTTTACTGCTGCTAAGGCAAAAATGATTTTTAGAGCACTGCTGTCCACAACTGGGCTAAAGATTTTGGCGAAATCTGTTCCGTATCTTTGTTCACAACCTCGTATTACCAGCCTAGCCTTGTATTTGCCATCATCTTTAACCTTAAAAATCTATCTAGTGCTTAATATGTTTTTACCTTCTGCTTCAGAAGAATCTATATATTTCCATGTGTTGTTTTTATATAATGACATCTTTTCGTCTTCTATGGCCCTTTTCCAATTTGTTTTATCAGGACCATTTACCGCTTCCTCATATGTTAACATAACATATGCATCAAATCGTTTTGGGATTTTTCTCGTGCGTCCACTTTTCGTAACGGTTTCATTTTGTATTCCTTCGTTTTCTGATACGTCTCTTGGTTCTTCTTCATCATCCTTCCCTTCAGACTTATTACTGACTTGTTGGCTTTCGTCAATGTTTTCTTCCTCAAGAGTTTGTTGTAATTCCTCATCTTCATTTTCTCGATAAATATCTACAATTTGTTTTAAGACATCTGCTGTATGTTTTGGAAACTCATCTCTAGAAATTTTAATTTTACGCTTATTTGAATCCCATAATCTATAGCCATTTGTTGCATAGCCTACAAAAACATACTTTTTACTTCGTTCATCAAGTACGCAAGTATCCAAGTTCTTTTGCAAACACTTTACACCCCAAAATTTGGAATCTTGATAGATTTGGTTTTGTGCCTTATTTTTCGATTGGCGTTGTATCCAAGGTCGATGTTGGACTTCTGTTTGTTAAGTATGCCACTGTTCGTACTGCTTCACCCCACGTCGTTTTAGATAAACTTGAATCAGCTTTTCAACTATCAACTTGAATCTTGCTTTTTCCATCAATGTCCGATTCATACGTTCTACTTTACCATTTAATTGCGGAGTGTATGAAATTGTGTAATCTAACACAATTCCTTTATTTATACACCACCCACTAAGAATTTTACTTTGATATTCGCCTCCATTGTCGCATCTAATTTTTGAGATTCTTAAACACTATTTTGCCTCACATTCCTCAACTTATTCTTTTACAACATCAAGAACTTCATATTTATTTTCAATCAGATAAATTTTTACGAAATGTGTGTAATCATCAATAAATGTGATGAAATATTTCTTATTGTCCCAAGTGTTTGGCTCAATAGGACCGCAAACATCTGTGTGAACAAGCTCCAACGGTCTCGTTGCTCTTGTTCGTTCTTCTTGAAATGGTTTTCTCATTTGTCTTGCACGAAGGCATATCTCACAAAATTTATCTATCTGATCGATTTCGTTTGTATTAAGATTCAATCTATCAAATAATTTTAATAATTTTTTCATAGTATCTGTCCCCATAGGCCATATGTCCTAATTTTCTGTGCCATTCGTATGCTTTCATATTATCATTTACTGTTAATGCATTTTCATTTCTGTGACTTTGCATTTTAATTACATACAAACCATTTTCAACTCATCCCTCAAGAATCTTTTCTTCATTTTTGATTTTGATTATTTAGTTCTGGTACATATAACACATTTTTTAATATACAAGGATTTGTACTCACACAACTAGTGAGTACCCGAAAATTACCCGGCACCCGGCTTACCCGGCCCAATATTCAAATACCTAGTTTTTACCCGGAACTGGCAATTTTTTTATTACCCGATACCGGGTAAAAATAAAATAAAATTCTAAAATCTGTAAAGTCAATTTATTGTTCTAAAATAAAATAATAAAAATAATAATATAAATCAATCGTAAATAAAATCGTAAAAAAAATTAACGTAATTCACTGTCAATGAGAATCGCCCAGTGGCCGAAATAGGTCATTGTAAATAGAAATTGCAAAGAGACCTGCCAACAAAATAGCTACACCACATTATTTCAGAGTTTGATTTATTGATTCAATTGATTTTGATCAATTGTGAAACAAATAACTCGAAAAACAAAATAATCGAACAAAAAACACACCCTTCTCGTTTTTCTAAAAACAAATGTGTTCCGGCACATCTACTAGTACTACTACTACTCTACTACTATATATTTATAGCCCCACTTTTGTTGGGGTAAATAACTTTAAATGGTACCACCAAAATAGTGCTTACATATTTATATATGGATTTATATATAGATAAGCTATATACAGCTATATATAGAGCTAAGTTTTAGTAAGCAAACTGTGAATGGTGCTATTAACCATTCACAATAAGAATTTTGGTTTTGTTATTGGAAGATAATAACATTCACATTCTATAGTACGCATGTTAAAACTAGTATAACCTCCTTTGCAGGACATTTCTCCCGAAACATTTATGAACTGTATTCCCACCCTGCTGCTATTTAGAGAACTCTGCGAGAAAGGCCACTTTTTGAGAGGGCCAATGGATTTTTAAAATTTTTTCAATCTATATTAGGATAATCGTTTTGAAACGAATGGGATAGTTTTTAAAGCAAATGGATGGAACATTTCTGAAGTTCTTGCTTAGCAATCGTACTGCGCACATAATGGAAGGATATTTTGAATTTTTCTTGAGGACACATCATAAAAGTTGTATTTATAGTATAGTCGTCAGTACAGTCCTTGTTTGATGCCTCATGGTTTATCTTAATAGGAAAGTTTTAGGATGTTGCGTCATGTTTTAGAATGTTAATACATTCGTTATAAACGACCTAATTTGGTTTTGGTTGGATTGTATCTCAACAAAACCACCCTCTATTTATTTATTATTCGTTGTAGGTCTTCATTGTTGAATTGATTAATACATTTCTATCATTAGTCGCTGTTAAACGCGATTGAAGTTTAGTAGAAATGCATAAGAGGAAAGAACATGAAATTGAGAAACTGTAACAAAACTATGAATCCCTAAGACAGTAAGAACATTGACAGGATTCTGGTCTATGGTCTATGACATAAGATTTTAATTTATCTATAAGATTTGTAAATTTTGAAGATTTATCGCATGGCAATAAGTATTAAATTTTGTCTCATCCGGAGAGTTTGTTGTCAAACACGGAAATTACTACGCCTATAACTCGGATACTCCGCGTCAAACCCAACGAAGTGGTCATTCTAGTTAAAACCCAGCTTAAAGTTTTTCAATTAAAATATGAAATTTGTCTCTTGTCTCGACATATTGAAATTTTCGAAATTCATTTAAATTCAATTCATAAATATTTATTCTATAAATTTTATTGTAAAACAATACATATTCTGATTGTTTTCCACTTTTCATACTTTAAAGTAACTAAATTGCTATCGGTTTGCTTGTAAATCAGAATTAAATTCAATCAACTACCCGGGCCGAGTACCTGACCGGGCATTATGAAAAAAAAGCCGGGTACCCGTCACCCAGCTTTGTGATTTTTTAGGACCCGGTGCATCACTACACATAACCAATAATTTCTGCCTTCATACTCTCCGACCTTTTAGCTACTCCAAAGTCTATATTTGTTCTTTTAGTGTCATTTAACAGAATACTATTATTTGACATATGACTGGTTGCACCGTAATCAACAACCCAAACATCAGTGTCGCGTTCTTTTTCTCGACAATGTTGACTATTGTTAACAATTGTTAACTTTCGTCGTTCTTTAATTCAATAATTTTAACATTGTGTAACAAAATGACGTCATGATGTCGTTCCTAAATTCAATGTTAAACTGTCAAAAGTTGACATTTTGTAACAATTTCCAACTAACCTCCTAGACATGAATTATAGAATGTTGTTATGTCAAATGGTATGTTGTGATCTATTTATCTGTCAAAATGTTTATAATTAAGAGATTCGTAAATAAAATTTCTTGTTTTTGTGTTTCGCAATTGAGTTTTATTATGTACTAGCTGGACCCGGCCACGCGTTGCAGTGGCTCAGTTTAGTTAAATATAAGAAATAAAGAAAACAGAACACAGACGTTTTTAATATGTTTAATTTCATAATGCTTGAGGGTATACAATCTTTTTGGTTGTTCCATTGTTTGTGCAGATGTAGAGATTATCTGGTTTGCTGACTCTAGAACACGCAACTTGCTCAGATAATTGTCCATGAGAGAAACAATCAGTATCTTGTTCTAAACCACGCACTTCTAATGTTTGGCCCTGAGCTTTGTTGATGGTAATTGGAAATACCAATCGAATTGGGCATTGCAATCTTTTAAATAGAAATGGCATATCCGTTGGCATCATAGGTATGCAAGGAATGAGAACATCTTCACTTTCGAAAGGTCCAGTCAAGATTGTCGCTTTTGCTACGTTGCTCTTTATTTTTTTATACTGAAAATCGCGTGCCATTGCAATTTTTTGGCTGATTGATATTTTGCAACTTGATATATGGCACGCTGATTTTTAATAGCAGTACATGTGCGGCATCCCTGTCAGATCTAGGGAATTCAAAAATTCTGTTGGATAGCTAATCGCTTCATCTGCTTCCATGACAGTGTCTACGGACTTGTATGTGACTGCCTCGCTTTGGATATGAAACTTCATTATACTGTTAAATTCATTGACGTCTTTGTTTTTGGCCGCAAGAATGGCTCGTTCACTCAGCCAATCGTGATTCTTATGATTAGTTTGAATATTTTGAAATACTTTTTCAACCAAGTCCTCTTTTGACTACAACAAATTGCAGAAGTTATGAGACAATAAAATTTGTCCTGGGGTTAGATTAACCGGTACCTTTCCGTTAGCAATCGATGTGAGAATATCTCAGCTGATTTATCGTTTTGAAGCAGGACACGTATATTTATAGTTAATTTTAAACTTTTTAAGTGTCGCCACAAAGTATAGTATTTCAGGCAAGCATCTATTTCATCTTCTGGTGTTGATCGAGGAACTACAGGTAATGTTTGTCTGAAATCTCCTGCAAGCAAGATTAATGCATTCCCAAATGGTTTGATATTTCCAGGCAAATCTTGCCATGATCGATTATGAGTTTTAATTTATCCTAAATAATAAGTTTACATTTCTGCAATATTTTCCCATTATGGATCCTTTGGAAATGTTGCATGAGGCAGTTTCAATAAATTGCAAGTGGAATTAGCAGTTCTTCCACCTGGTAGCAATATCGCAGCCATGTTGGACGACGCAAAAGCTAAAGCTATGTCATTTTGTGATCGAGTTGCTACTACTAACTACAATTAGTCTGATTATGAACTTTTTACGGCTAGTTCCTTCTGGCGCATCCAAGAAAATTATTCCTCCAAACCCGTTATTAGCAATTTGCATTTTGAATAACATTTTAGTTTATCGTAAATGACTTTTTGTTCAAACGTAAGCTTTGGAATATTTGAATTCACATACGACAAAAGATCACCCGTGTTGTAATTTTGTTCACGACACAATTTTACATCGAACGAAGATGCAGCAGCAAATCGATTCTCGATCGATGGCATTCTTAATTGATTGAGAACTTTGTTCGCGATATCTAAGCACAAATCTTCAATCATTATCAACACTTCGTGGTAAATTTCTGTTGTGAAATCTATGTTTTTTTTTGGAATTTTCCTTGGATATAGGACGTAAAATATCTTCAGTCATGTGTGATTTATATTTTTCCCATAACTCTGTTAGAGATGAAGGTCAATATGATTGCAAACAAAGCACGAAGTTGATTTGGATGTGACGTTTTGCATGCATCCCATGCATACATCCCAGTGACGGTTGTTCCCAATTAATTCAAAGCTTCACGCAGTGCATGGAAAGTGTTATGTGTAACGCCGTTTACAACTCACTTGACTCAACTTTGATCAGACGTAGGCCCGGGCATTTTGCGAAGAAAGAACATGCGAAGAAATAAGCATTCATCTTGATTGGGAGACGCGGTGTAAAATCTGCCTATTTAGTTTTTTTGGATATGCCAGGGTGTCTTTCGACTCGCTCTCCTCGTTTAATATTTGTAAAGGTGCAATTACGATTACATTTTGTGCTAATACATGTTTATTAGGAGAAATATGTAGCATAAAAATCTATTTTGATCAGTGTAAAATACTGTATTACAGTTTGCTTAAAGGAGGACATTTTTATAGTAAATGATAACGGAGAACATTTTTGCTCAAAGGAAAACAGCCCTGCCGAAAGGAGGACACCTGGCAACCTTATCGGTTGATATATTAGATAAAACAATCGATGGACTGATAATTATACAAAACTAATCGATTAAATTCAGCATGAAGTGAAACTCGAACATAAAATTTAGTAAATTGAGAATACAGCAGGTGAGACACTTGTACTTGATGACAGTCTATGTTATGTACAGCTTAAAAAAATAATAATGGAAAAAAGTATATAAAAACCCGCCTATATTCAAATGCAACATTGTGTCCAAATTTCAAAGGAATCGGTTCAGTATTTTTGGAGATTACCTATTTTGAACAAACGAACATTTACATTTTTATTTATATAGATAGATAGATAGATAGATAGATAGATAGATAGATAGATAGAAGATAGATGAGAACTGAGGACATTTTTACTCCTACCGAGGACAGTCCTACCGAAAGGAGAACACGTTGCAACCTTATTGGTTTACAAATTAGATAAAATAATCTTTGGGCCTATCACTATACGAAACTAATCGATTAAATTGAGCATGAAGTTAAAATCGACCATAAAGTTGAGTGATTTGAGAATAAAGCAGGTGAGACACTTGTAATTGTTGACAGCCTACGTTATAAAACACATACATATGTATAACGAAAAAAAAAGAAAATTTAAAAAAAAAAAAAAACTATGTAAAAACCTTCCTGTATTCGAATGCAACGTTGTGTCCAAATTTCAAAAGATTCGATCAAGTGCTTTCGGAGATTACCTATTTTGAACAAACGAACATTTACATTTTTATTTATATAGATAGATAGAAGATATAGATAGAAGATAGATAGATAGAAGATAGATAAAAGATAAATTAAATAATTTTAATATATTTAATTTATATGCTCAAATAGAACAAATTTATTTTTGACAGATCAAAAGTCTAATATAAATTAAAAATTAATAACACTTGTTTTTATTCCGCAAATATGTTTTGTTTTTTATTTTTTATTTTCTAAAAATTTTTGCTCAATGCATTTCGGCTTACGCCATTATCAAGAGCGATTCAAAAAGTTTATGAAGAAAAATTTTGATTTGAATCAAAACTAAAATGAAAAATGAATAACTAGATTAAATAATTTATATTAACAAATTGTTAAAACACTTAATTAAAAGGTAGGTAATTTTTCTTATTAAATTGGTGATAAAGGAAATAGCATAAATTTGATGATTTAATAGTTTCTAAAAATTATGATCGAAAAATAGATCTGGATTTGTCAAAGGAGAACAAATAACGTCGGTTTGAGAATTTAGTAAATTTTGTTAAAGTGCATTGCATTACGTATTTCAAAAGCTTCCAAAAGATCAAGTTTAAGACCTTTCGTTTCATATTGTAAAATTTGAATATTGTTGTTATTTATAAAATTACTATAGTATGATTTTCCTCAATTAAATGATTAGAAAAGGTGGAAGATGTTTGTCCTAATCTTAAACTACGAAAATGTTCAGCACATCGAACATGAAACTGACGACCTGTCTGTACAACATAGATTGCATCACAATCAGAACAAGATAGTTGATAGACTCCAGATTTTGAAAACTTACTTAATTTTTGTTTATTATTTACAAGAAGATTTTGAAGGTTATGATTATTATAATAAGCACAACTTAAATTTGTATGTTTTGAAATTTTGTTTCCTAATTTTTGGCTTAAATTACCTGTGTAAAGTATTTTACGCCATAATTTTGTTTCAAGGACGGAGTTTGGATAAATTAAATTATAAGAAATCTTTTTTAATTTCTTACGTAAACTTTTGTGAACTAATGTAGGATTATATCCATTATTAAAAGTTATGTTCGAAGTAACATTTAATTCCTTTTGAAAATTAGCTGCGGAAAGAGGGACTTTTATAAGTCTATCAACCAATGCATGAATGGCTGAATGTTTTATATTTGACGAATGATTAGAAGTAGCGTGTATAATAGAATCTGTACATGTTGGCTTACGATAAATATTAAAAGAGAATTTAGAAAATGAATGACTTATACTTATATCAAGAAAATTGATGCAATTTTCGACTTCTTTTTCGATTGTAAATTTAATAGAAATATGTTTATTATTAATTATTTGAAGAAACGACTCTAATTCCAAATCAGTTCCAGTCCAAAGACAAAGAATATCATCAACATAACGATACCAAAATAAAACATGACTAGACAGTGGAATTGATAAATTTAAAATTTCGATCTCAAAAAAGTTCATAAAAATTTCTGCCAAAAGTGGGGACAAAGGAGATCCCATTGGTAGTCCGTGTGTGAATTTATAATATTTATTATCAAAACAAAAAGCAATTTTGCTCTACACAAGTTTTGTACATCATGGAGAGCTCATTTCAAATGTCATCAGATTGAACGGAATCATTAATAATTTTGAATACAACAGTATTTAAAACGTTAATAGGAATAGATGTAAATAAGCTGGTTACATCAAAAGAAATTAGTTTTGAAGATGAAGGAACAACAATATTTTTTATTTTGTCAATAAGGTCCATTGAATTTTTAATTTGAAACGAAAAGCAGTTTGTGGTGGGATTAGTTGTATACATGACGAGAGAAATTTAGACACATTAATCTTAAATTTACTCGTGGGGTCAGAGCGTAGTAATACATAAAATAAAATCAAAAATTTTTTCAGAATAAAGATTTTCTGATAAAATTACTATGGTATTTCCTTTATCTGAAATACCTGAATAATAATTTCCTTTAATGTGGCACCCTTTGTTCGATAGGGTGACACCCTTGAGTTACAATGTCTCTATTCCAAAATTATTTCTAAAATATTACCTTAAGTTTACTACCCAATATATGTTTTACATTTCAAACAAATTAATTGCAAACACCTAAGGAAACTAATAAACAATCAAATCACCGTGTTTGTAAATGATCTCAAAATAATTTTTTTTCCTTTATCTTGAAACTCAAGGAATAAATTGGAATAGATCGTTTTTCAATGGACACAAAAATAATTGCTGTGGAATAAAATGGCAGTTGGGCAATTACTGCAGTTTTACAAATTTTTATAGGTAGATACATACTCATACTGTTTGTTTTCAGTTTTATATATTTGAATTAAATGAAAGTTTATCATTTAAAATTACATTTTGTTGGGTTTTAAATCCCTTGTAAATTTCAAACTCATCAAGTGATTATTTTAGAGATCCTTGGCTACATAAATGTAAAGCCTTCAAATTTTTTTTTAAAAGTGGTGTTGCTATTGTTACTAACTATGTAAATGGTTTGCAAAAATAGACTTTAAATTTTGTTTATTTTTCTTCTTAGGAAGGTATTCCTTAAATCAGTCTTTAAAACATTTTCCGGTTTTCCGATGTAAAATTTTTCACAAAAGTCACATTTAATTTTGTAAATTATTGAGCATGATTCTAATTGGATATTTAATTTTGGTTTCAATTCTTTATATAAAATATCTTTTAGGATTTTATACTTATATTTTTTTAAATAGTTCCTTATAATATTGGGCACATGATTTGTATATTCCATTTTATCAAATATTATTTAATAAAAGTTGTTACAAGGAAATTTAAATAAATTAAATTTCTTGGCGGTGTATGTAGTCGTTAACGCAGTGCACTTATTATGAACTAGACATATGTATATGTATCCTACAAATATGTTTAGAATTAATGCTTTGCTGATACCTATACTATAATTAAAAATATTTTTTTAGATTTTGTTTAGCAAATATCCCAAAAAATAAATATGCCACGAGGAGTTCATACTTCTTAAAGAAAAATGGGTTCCAGCAGAGCAAGACCAAATCTATAAATATGTTATAAAACCCGATGATATCCAAGATTCATCAAAATAAACTGATTCTCACGTTGATGCAACGAATGTTTCAGAGAATATTGGCTCATTTTCAAAATAGAGAAGGGTCATTTGTTACTGTATCTAGACACGAGTTAGACATAAAAGGTGTTGTTCGCCATCTTTCTAAATAATGGTATCATAAAGTGATGCCATATGGTGAAAAAAGTCTGTGGTCATGGATGGTTTATTGTCCTTTAAATAATAACCTGTACTGCTTCTGCTGTCGTATGTTAGCTGTCACCAATAGTAATAATACAAAATCTACAACTGGATTTCAGAAGTGGTGGAAACTAAATCCCAAAGTAACCGACAGTGAAACTTCAAATGAACATCTGGAGAATTTAGAAAAGTGGAAAACTTTGGAAATGAGGTTAAAATTTCATAAAACGATAGGACACTCAGCATTGCAATTAATAGATTTTTCATTTTAAAATTTAAGTATTTGAGATTAATTGAACTATATTTTATTTACACATAAATATTTCATGTGATTGTCTCAACTACACCGGCTTATAATTGTACAGTTGTTGAATCAATCTCGTAGTTCGATTCGCCATATCTGCCCGCAAGGTGAGGTTGAGACAATTGCATTTCGATTGGAAATAGGACATGTTTTTTTCAGTGTAAAAATCTTGAAAATGACGGTATAGATGTTATGAATTGTCGTTCCCAAGGTTATGATAATGAAGTTGTTATGAGTAGTATACATGGAGAAGTGCAAGCTATTATTAAGGCAAAAAATAACAAAGCAATTTTTGTGGGCTGCATAGAGCATTCAATTAATTTATGTGGCCAACACTCATTTGCACAAAATGTAGCTTATGTAACGTTTTTCGGAGCAGTGGAAGCCATTTTTACATGATTTTCTGCTTCGACTAGCCGCTGAGAAGTGCTTGTTAAACACAACAAAGCAATTGTTAAAAGACTCTTAACAACGCATTGGAGTGCTCATTATGCTGCAGTAAAAGTATTGGCAGAAAATTTTGATGGGATTGTGGCTGCAATTGAGAAGTTAAGTGATCAACAAGAAAATGTAGACACTAGAAGCGCTGCACAGAACCTTATCAATGCAGCATGTGATTTTACGTTTATTTGCTATCTTTTGTTTTGGAATGATATTCTAAGAGAAATAATATCTGTGCTCGGATTGGATTGCAAAGCAAGGGCTTGAATATTGATTAATTAGTTACAAAAATAGAGTCAATTCATAACGAAGTCACATTGTAGAAGAGGCAATAGATCTTGCTGCGAAAAAATCGGAGGACTATGACATTCCAATGGAAAGCCGAATTTGTCGTAAAAACGTAAAAAACGAATGGCTGGTGAGTTTGCCCCTGATGTTGCACTGACACTGAGAGCTCAACTTAAAAAGGACATGTTGGAATGTCTTGACCGATTCAGTGTTGAACTCCGAACTAGACTGAAGTTAGTTCAAGATTTAGCTTCATTGTTCGAGGTTGTGCAGACAAACACTTAGCTTTTGGCGAACAGTAAAGAGTTGAAATTATCTGTATCAAAATTTACCGGTTTTTATGATGAGGTATCGGCAACAGAACTCCACATAGAGCTACAAAGCTTGAGGAGGCATTTAAAAGCGGCCAATGTTACAGTTTATAAATGGGTGTACCTAGACTTTTTGAATTCATTCATCGTAGAATGGGATTTTTCAGAATTTCTTCCGAATCTTACGGTCGCACTAAAGTTATTTATGACTATTTGCGTATTAGTGGCTTCGTGTGAGAGGAGTTTCAGCAAATTAAAATTAATTAAAAAATACTTGCGGGCAACAATGACCCACAGTTTTTATTTTTGAGGTGACACCACAATATCCGCCGCGGGTACAATATCCACCCAAGCTAGCTACGCCACTGGCAACCAGTGATGCTGTAGCGTTCAATACAGAAAGAAGTTGTTGGGTAGAGTGAATAAAAACTAGAATAAACTAAAAGTATAAACTAGTAAGCATTAGCACATTCCTTATTTCGAGTGAATAAGAATATTCTAATTTCTTTTAGTATTTACTAGAAAATTGTAGAAAATGCTGTAAATTATAAATGTCAAAGTTGAAAATAATCTCAAAATGTCTGAAGAACGGGATATGATTTCTTCAGGTTTGAATACAAATTTAAAAATCTTTGTTAATGTTTAGTAAAACGGTAACTAGGAATTATAAAAATGCGCCAACCGTAGTGTAAATAATTGGAGAACCATTCTCTATAAAGTATTGTCCCGTTTCCTTAATTTAAAAAAAAACAAACAATCTTCTGTGAATCATAAGTTGTCATAAACTGTATTTAAGTTAATTTATTTATTTGCAAAAATATGTTATCGCACCAAAATCTTAGATTTCCTTTAATTAGTTGTGGTTGTTTTAAAATTTTGGTTTATTTAAGCGATCATATAATTCCAGATCGAAATATTTTTTGGCTTTCGCTTAATAAACCTTTCAGTGAATTGCAGACAAATTCTTTGAGTTGACAATTAATGTGAAATCAATAGCCGACAAAAATTTATTTGTAAAATATTACTAAAACTTAATTTAAATAACTTAAATAGTAAAAAAATGATAAATTCATTCATTATTTTCATAAATATGTTGCACAAATAGAAACATGAAAATATCAAGTACATTAATCTCAAAAATTAGAATATTCTTGGGTTTATTCACTCGATTTCAAGAATATTTTGGAAAATTTTCATTGGAATGTCATAGTCCTCCGATTTTTTCGCAGCAAGAATTATTGCCTCTTCTACAATGTGACTTCGTTACGAATTGACTCTATTTTTGTAACTAATTGATCAATATTTAAGCCCTTGCTTTGCAATCCAATCCGAGCACAGATATTATTTCCCTTAGAATGTCATTCCAAAATAAAAGATAGCAAAGAAACGTAAAATCGCATGCTGCATGGATAAGGTTACAAGCTACAGGCTACATTTTGTGCAAATGAGTGTTGGCCACATATATTAATTGAATGATCTATGCAGCCGACAAAAATTGATTTGTTATTTTTTGCTTTAATAATAATTTGAACTCCTCCATGTATACTACTCATAACAGCTGCATTATCATAACCTTAGGAACGACAATTCATAACATCTATACCGTCATTTTCAAGATTTTTACACTGAAAAAACATGTCCTATTTCCAATCGAAGTGCAGTTGTCTCAACCTCACCTTGCGGGCAGATATGGCAAATCGAACTACGAGATTGATTCAACAACTGTACAATTATAAGCCGACAATCACATGAAATATTTATGTGTAAATAAAATATAGTTCAATTTATCTCAAATACTTAAATTTTAAAATGAAAAATTCATGATATAAGGCCAAAGAAATATGTTTTCATGGAAATAGTTATTAACTTTATTCAACTACTGTTATATTGGATATAACACTTTATATTTTAAATAAACCCCATTCTGTTGTCAAGACAATGTTAAGTAGTAGGTAGTTGTCCCAATCACGGTGAAATTGTTTGTAAATGTCTTTTCTTTGCATGAATAATAAACTGCCAACTTCGAGATGAGGTTGTCATTACTACAATTTTTTTTCAGTGTAAGAATTTCATCGCTTAAATCAGCGGCTTTTTCCATATAAAGGAAAAAATCCAAGGAATACTTCCTTGATTTCCACTTTTCTACCATCAATTTTCACATAACGAATCACTTCTGATATTTGATCAATATGTGATATGTCAGGTGTGCTATCAAACATAATTCCAAAATATTTAACCGATTTAATTTCGTTGACAAGCTTAAACTTTACCATGCTCCAAATTCAAAATGTGTTCTTTTAACACTACATCATACTTTGACAATAGATTGACTAGTTCTAAAAAATTGCCCTTATTTGAAGAACTTTGTCCTTCATCATGTCAACGAAATGGTAGGTTTTGTTTAGATAAAAACAAAATTATATCCAATAATCTGGATAGAAGATGTTTCCACTTCCGTTTTTCATTAATATTAATTGCAAGGCTGCGTCTCCTATCGTTTTATGAAATTTTAACCTCATTTCCAAAGTTTGCTATTTTTAAAAATTCTCCAGATGTTCATTTGAAGTTTCATGGTCGGTTACTTTGGGATTTAGTTTCCACCACTTTTGAAATCCAGTCGTAGATTTTGTATTATTACTATTGGTGACAGCTATAATATACGACAGCAGAAGCAGTACAGGTTATTATTTAAAGGACAATAAACCATCCATGACCACAGACTTTTTTCACCATATGGCATCACTTTATAATACCATTATTTAGAAAGATGGCGAACATCACCTTTTATGTCTAACCCGTGTCTAGATACAGTAACAAACGACCCTTCTCTATTTTGAAAATGTTCACTTCCTTTTTTTATGATTTCAATGCGAACATTATCAGAGACGAGTATATTCCAATGTGATACATCTCTTAAGTCCTGAAGTGATTCACCCATGCAAATACTGTCTTCGATAGTAGAAGCATTAGCAGCATTATCACTGTCATTTCCAGTATTTCTTTCTAATTCGTCTTCATCATAGGTTATCCTTATTAATTCTGTATTGTCGCTGTTGCTTTCCGAAGATGAGCCAATATTCTTTGAAACAATCATTGCATCAACGTGAGAATCAGTTTATTTTGATGAACATTGGATATCATCGTGTTATGTAACATATTTATAGATGGAACGGATATGCTCTGAACTGCATCTATTTTAGCCTGTTTGGTCTTTCTCGGCTGGAACCCACTTTTTCTTTAAGAAGCATGAACTCCTCGTGGCATGTTTATTTTTCGGGATATTTCCTAAATGAAATCTAAAAAAATATTTTTAATTATAGTAGGTAAAAGCAAAGCATTAATTCTAAATATATTTCTAGAATACATATATGTCTAGTTCATAATAAGTACACTGTGTTAACGACTAAATACACCGCCAAGAAAATTAATTTATTTAAATTTCCTTGTAACAACTTATATTAAATAATATTTGATAAAATGGAATATACAAATCATATACCCAATCCTTATAATACTGTTTAAAAAAATATAAGTATAAAATCCTAAAAGATATTGAAATTGATACCAAAATTAAATATCCAATTAGAATCATGCCCAATAATTTACAAAATTAAATGTGATTTTTGTGGAAAATTTTACATCGGGAAAACCGGAAAATGTTTTAAAGACTGATATAAGAAATACCTTCCTAAGAAGAAAAATAAACAAAATTTAAAGTCTATTTTTGCAAACCATTTACATAGTTAGTAACAATAGCTACACCACTTTTAAAAAAAAAATTGAAGGCTTTACATTTATGTAGCCAAGGATCTCTAAAAGAATCACTTGATCAGTTTAAAATTTACAAGGGATTTAAAACCCAACAAAATGTAATTTTAAATGATAAACTTTCATTTAATTCAAATATAATAAATATATAAAACTGAAAACAAACAATATGAGTATGTATCTACCTATAATAATTTGAAAAACTGCAGTAATTGCATAACTGCCATTTTATTCAACAGTAATTATTTTTGTGTCCATTGAAAAACGATCCAATTTATTCCTTGAGTTTCAAGATAGAGGAAAAAAAATTATTTTGAGATCATTTACAAACACGGTGATTTGATTGTTTATTAGTTTCCTTAGGTGTTTGCAATTAATTTGTTTGAAATGTAAAACATATATTAGGTAGTAAAGTAAAGCTAATATTTTAGAAATAATTTTGGAATAGAGACATTGTAACTCAAGGGTGCCACCCTATCGACAAAGGGTGCCACATTATCGACGTAAACCACTTTTCCTATACATTATTCAGCATATGTGTTTTTAGACCTGGTCGTTAAAGAATCATTCTCAAGGATTATTTTATAAGACTTAGGGCCGGTTGTACAATAGCAGTTTAGCTAAAGCTTAGTAAAACCCGATAGGAGCTTAGGTTAGGTTACAAGCTAGGTTAGTTTCTTGAACCGCACTTGAATCAACAAAATTGGGCGCTCAACTTGAACCCTGGCTTAAGCTCATACTCGCGACTAAACCGCAATTGTTCAACGCGTAACTGAACAGAATATCAGGTTTAGCATAATTTCAGCTTAAACCTCGGCTGAACTGCAATTGTACAACCAGCCCTTAATAGTTTAACCCAATAAACCAATTAATTAGTTTTATCAATAATTCATTACAATAATATACCGGGTGATTTTTTTAACCCGAAACTTTCAAATATCTCGAAAAATAAGCACTCTACGGGAAAAATGTCCATATTCAAAATTTAATCATTCCGCGGGGGAAACACATTAGTGCAAAAAAATAGTCCCCCACCCCACTCTTTGTAGGTGGGCGGGGGGAACTTTGAACCTAAAATAGGAGCCCCAATTTTTTATTGCAGATACGGATTCTACGGCTAAAAGTACGTACGATTTGACTAAAAAAATTTGTTCGATTCATGATAGATGTAAATTGGCCTGCCAGATCACCAGAACTTACTTCGTCAGATTTCTTCTTGTGAGGCTATCTCAAAGAGAAAGTTTACAAACAAGAACCAACAACACGTGAGAATATGATTGGGCGAATCAAAAATGGTTGTGCCGAAATTCAAGCAGACACACTTCTCAGTTGTGTACAGTCATTTGAAGAGCAGATTAAAAAGTGCATTGGAGTCGAAGGCCATCATTTTGAACACTTATTTTAAGCTAAAACTTCTTTATTTACCAGCCATTTACATTAATAAACTTTTTACAATGAAAACGTGATATTTTTTATTTCAAATGTATTACAAAACCGTAGGCATATGTTCTTAGTGAAAGAAATCGAAAAAATTGAATTTCGTCGATTACAGCGCCATTTATCATGAATCGAACAAAATTTTTTAGTCAAATCGTACGTACTTTTAGCCGTAGAATCCGTATCTGCAATAAAAAATTGGGGTTCCTATTTTAGATTCAAAGTTTCCCCCGCCCGCCTACAAAGAGGGGGGTGGGGGACTATTTTTCTGCACTAATGTGTTTCCCCCGCGGAATGATTAAATTTTGAATATGGACATTTTTTCCGTAGAGTGCTTATTTTTCGAGATATTTGAAAGTTTCGGGTTAAAAAAAAAACCCGGTATACTTCATTTTAATGTTTCCTTAATTTTAATTTTTTTAATTAATGATTTTTTAAAAATAGATTAATGATTATTTTTAACCATTTTAAATTATTTTACATTAAATAATTGATTTTAAATAAAAAGATTTCTTACCTTGTAAACTATGTAAAATCTAAATCTATTTGTAAAATTTAAAGACGCAGGAACACAACTTCTCTCTTCAAATTGAAATTAACACTGAGCAATAAATGTTTGGAGTAACGAAAAAAAAGTAGCTGATTCGTTCAAATAAGTAATATAAAATAAAAATAAAACCAGTACGTACGTCTATTCCTGCATTTCCCTGGGAATTGGGAATTGAGAAAAAAGTGCAATAAATGAAATAAAGGAAATTTTCTAATACGAAATTGTTATTTCCCGCGGCACGGAATACTAGTTATGAAAAAATTGCTGTAATTTATTTCTCAATTTCTATTTCACGATGTACAGGAATAGGGCTACAGATGTACTCATAAAGAAAGAATAGTAGACAAAATAGTAGACCAGTGGGCATAAATAAAAGACGCCAGAATAGTACATTATGATGCTAGGACGTAAAGCTAAATATTTTGAACATATGTGGAGTTTGCAAATCGAGGCGCTAGCCGAGATTTGCCTCCACATTAAGTACAAAATAGCTTACGTCCGTGTATCATATACTATTTTTTATTAGCCGCAAGCAAAATATTAAAATAAAATGTTTATTCTAAATTAAAATTATAAATTTGAATAAATTTTGAAATAAAAATATGTGGAACAAACTACCTTTTGACATAATATTTATTATTTTTTCCAAATTATTGTAAAATAATTAAATAAATAAAATAGTTTTTTATTTAGCGTATGGTTTTTTTTTGTGACACATTAAAAATTAAACTTAAAATATGTAGACTCTTCTATGAAATGTACCTATAACAAAACATGGATACATATTAAATGAACTTACAATCGATTTGATTGCACGTCTTTTAGTAAAAAAGTAAAAAGTAAAATATTTGAACATTGGGCAGTACGTTTGAACATTAGATGTTTACATCGAGCGAGTCTATCCATGCTACTACATCGGGAGTTGCCAAATGGATGTCTGAGATGTCGCCATTGTACAGTCGAATTGGACACACAGTTGCAATGTGTTTTATGGTTTGTTGTGGAGCGCCGCAGTTACACTCAGAGGACTCTGAAATACCCCACTTGTAGAAAGAATCAGCACAACGTCCATGATTCGTTCTTATTCGGTTTAGTCAGGTATGACGTGACAGATCGAATCCAGGTTGGGTAGAAGTCGGGTTAGTAATAGAAAGGCCAGTTGTGTTGTAATGATGCCAGGAGGTGTCCCAGGCATCCAAGATGTTAAAATTAGTTGCCAGAAGGTTGCTGGCAGTTTTATGTGGAGGCTTTCTTGACTTCAATCGACAACGAGTGTGGTCACCGTAATATTCGTGCAAGGGTAACGTGATGTTGTTGGTTACCTTTTTATGCTCACGCATGAGAGCATGCAAGCGTCTGAGAGCATGCAACCCGAATAAACCCGTATGTCGCTTACCACTGCATACAACCCACCTGATTTAAAAATATATTTACTTGGAATTTCCACATTTGAAATCCATCACTGTCTTTTAGTTTTTCTTTAAAGTTTTCTAGACTCTCATATGACGCCATTTTTACACTTTCACTTTTTTAATTATACAGTCTTTAATTAAACGTATCTGGGCCCATAACCTGTTAAAAATATAAGCCGGTTTCTTCCTTTTTGGTTTATTTCGGTTTTACATTTTTAATATAATAAAAACAATTACAAACATTGCGTTTTGTTTATTTTAATCAAAGAATTAAGAGACTAAGGAAATGAAACTACTGTATATATTTATATACACAAAAATATTTGAAGCCATTTTTCTCTCTTCTCTCGTATTTGTCCATTTTAAGTTGTCAAAAAATACATTGTTTGGTTTGGTTATAATTTGGTTTTAATAAAATTGTTTTTATTATTTATCGTGGTGATATTTTGACAAATTTATAATAAATATAAAAAATGCTAGTGATTTTATTATAATTTAAAAATAATTTTAAAGAAAAATTAATATATTTAAGTAAAAATTTTGAATAAACATTAAATATGAAGTCGTGTGGTAATGACGTGTAAAAATTACCGAAAACATATGCAGGATGGAATTTCTTATCATAGATAACTAATATTGACATTACAATTTACTTTTCGATTAATAAGTTTTAAGTTTTTTAAATATTTTCGAGAAAAATATATAATCTAAAATCAATGTAAACAATAATAGAATGCTTCCATTTTAAATTGTCAAATTTTTTTATGTTGTATTGTCAAATTTTTTTATGTTGTTTTTCTATGTAATGGCGTCTCGTTTTTTTATATTAATTTTGGAGGCAAAAATACGCTTAAATTTGGAATTCAATCCAATAATAGAAATATTTACGGCACATCTACTAAAACGCAAGTGTGTTAGTAACAATTTATTGGAGTGCAAAAATTGCTTCAATTTTTAGCATCAATTTCACTTCCTCTATTCTCTTAATTCTTTGATTTTAATTAACCCAACGCGTTACACTTTATTTTTACAAGAAAGACAATTTTGCCATCATAATTTTCTTACAACAATATAAATTTTGATACAGTAACAATACTGAAAGCTTTTCTTTAAAATAATTAAAAAAATTCGTTACGTTATTTTAAATTCAAAAAACAATAAAGAAAGAAATTATTATATTTCAACAGCTAGCACCCCTAAAATATCACCTTGGCTAGTTATATCTCTCTGCTATTGTCACTTGTCAGTGATATGTAATATCTAACTTATAATTCATATGTCAATAGCAGAGACAATCTAATGTGATTTTCGATTGGTAAAATCAGATTTGATCGAAAAAGATCTAGATTTTGGTGACCAAACGAACATGAAATCAGCTGTTTTTAATATTTTTGTTGTATGGGTAAAAAAATGACATTTGCGACATGTGCTTTGATAATAGTAAACTACTTTTTACACACTTCACGCATTTTACACACTTTTATTTCATTTAGAATTATTTATTTCATTAAATTTAATTTAATTTACAATTAATAAACTCACCTAAAATTTGAAATCTCATATTAAAGAAGACAATTGACATATGTCAAATTTCACTTTAATGTGATTTTCGATTCGCACGTCAGATCAAAAAAAAATTGATCTATTTTTGATCTGACAGCAAATTTGTGTTTCATTGGTACGTCAGATCAAAAAAAAATTGATTTATTTTTGATCTGAGATCTGTTTTTCAAATCTGAGATTTTAGCTAGATTTACCCCTCAGATCAATTCCCCTTCACTAATACCAATTAAAATGAAATTTGACATATGTCAATTGTATTCTTTAATATGAGATTTTAAATTTTAGATGAGTTTATTAAGTGTAAATTAAATTAAATTAAATGAAATAAATAATTCTAAATTAAATAAAAGTGTGTAAAGTGCGTGAAGTGTGTAAAAAGTAGTTTACTATTATCAAAGCACAAGTCGCAAATTTCATTTTTTTACACATACAACAAAAATAGTAAAAACAGCTGATTTCATGTTCGATTGGAAGCCGAAATCTAGATCTTTTTCGATCCAATCTGATTTTACCAATCGAAAACCACATAATTGTTATGAGTGAAGGGGAATTGACCTGAGGGGTAAATCTAGCTAAAATCTCAGATTTGAAAAACAGATCTCAGATCAAAAATAAATCAATTTTTTTTGATCTGACGTACCAATGAAACACAAATTTGCTGTCAGATCAAAAATAAATCAATTTTTTTTTGATCTGACGAGCGAATCGAAAATCACATAAATTCTAAATGATAGAAAATTATGTGGTTTTCGATTGGTAAAATCAGATTTGATCGAAAAAGATCTAGATTTCGGCGACCAATCGAACATGAAATCAGCTGTTTTTACTATTTTTGTTGTATGTGTAAAAAATGAAATTTGCGACATGTGCTTTGATAATAGTAAACTACTTTTTACACACTTCACGCACTTTACACACTTTTATTTAATTTAGAATTATTTATTTCATTTAATTTAATTTAATTTACACTTAATAAACTCATCTAAAATTTAAAATCTCATATTAAAGAATACAATTGACATATGTCAAATTTCATTTTAATTGGTATTAGTGAAGGGGAATTGATCTGAGGGGTAAATCTAGCTAAAATCTCAGATTTGAAAAACAGATCTCAGATCAAAAATAAATCAATTTTTTTTTGATCTGACGTACCAATGAAACACAAATTTGCTGTCAGATCAAAAATAGATCAATTTTTTTTTGATCTGACGTGCGAATCGAAAATCACATTAAAAAGCAATTTGACGCAATTAGTTTACATTCCGCCCATATTTACGTTTTCTTTTTTTTCGATTGTTTTTATTCTGTCAAAGTTAAATGTGTTTTGATAGTTGAATTACCGATTTCAGATGTAAGTGATTATTATTTTTCATTATTTAATATATATACATATATATAGTTATCTTCAATAATAGTATGGTTATTTAATTGTTTTTAAAATGGGCAAAGTGTACGTTTACCTTACATATTTTTATAAAAAAATCGAAATTAGTCATCAGTCATCTTAATTCATAGGGCAACCAAAAGTTATGCAAAATATTATGCATTTTTTGTTGCATGTATATTTTGTATATTGCTATTGCACGTATATTTCGTGGAAATAGAAATTTTTTACGATAAATTCCAACAAATTTGGGCCTTATCTTAGTTTAGGCGCTATTAATAAAAAATTTTTTTATTTTGGATTATTTTGTTGAGTATATACAAGTGATTATTGATTAAAATAAAAGTGCGGAAACACTTATAAAAATATATAGACATTTGAAAAAAACTATTCCATACAAAAAATCAAAATATTTATCTTGTTTGTACATATTATTCACATAAAAGCCTTTCAAGTTTGCCTTCACTCGTTTCTGCGACACTGTAGAACTTCGGTCAATGATAGCTCCCTATCCCGCCCTTCCGTCAACCATCACTTCATCTTATATTAGCCGTTTTTGATTTGACTGAAGCAACTGAAAAATTGAATGCAATTGTTGTTGTTTTTCAGTTGTTTCAGTCAAATCGAACGCACCTATTATTCCAAAATAGTAGGTGCTTTCCAATCGAGTGAATTACTGAATGATTCACTTAAACTGAATTGTATTCCGGAATTTGTATGTTCCAATGGTAATATTCAGTTTCCACTGAACGTGAACTGAACTCCTATCGAACTGAATTGAATTGAATAAAGTGAAGGAAAAAATAGGTACATCAGTTCAACATATTCATATTTTTTTATTTACGGTTTGTGGTCAAACATTAAAAATAATAAAAAAATTACATACCAAACTTACGCCTCTATTCAACACCAGAGTTTTATCAGTTAAGAGAAAAATTTGTAAAATGTTTACCCAAATGTTTATAAAAATTTCAGATTTTAGTCTAAATGTCAAATTTATTTCTTTTCGTTATTTTCTTTTGCATGAATCATATCCAATTTTTAGAAATCTTTCAATGTTTAATTAATTTTAAATTAAAAAAACTTAAATTTTTAATTTTCTCTAATGTATAATTTTCTGTGTTATTTTTGTTCACATTTTTTAGCAATATTAATTTTATAACTTTTTTAAAATATAGTATTGTCAAAAAAAATGTCGGGAAGTTGTACTAAGACAAAATTTGGGTTGTAGTCTTAGAAATATAATCTAAGACACCTCACATTATTGCCGTTCCATTTAAAATTTGGTTCGGGTAGCAAGTTTACCTAAAAGGAACGTAGGTAGTAACAAAAAGTTTAGTGGGTTATTTTCCTATTTTGACGTTTGTGGCTGGTAATGGTCGTTCTATTTTTTGCCTATTTAAGCAAGTGATTTGACAGATAAAGTTGTTCGGAAACTCCATTTCTATTCCAAAATAGGCGATTCGATCGCCTATTTTGGACTCGCTGTTTTTGAGATCCTAAATAAGAACTGAGATCTAAAGGTTTTTATTTGATTTTAATCAAAACAAATACAATATTCCTAGTGTTCGGTCGAGACAACGTGATAAAAAAATCATGATTTTTCAATATACTATACGCAGCCATTTATCCCGAAAAAATCAGATTTTTTGCTTGTTTTAAATGTCAAATTGTTTTGAATTTCGGTGAAAATAAAAATATTTTTTTTTTGTTGTTAACGGTTTTGGTTTTGTTTTTTTTATGCTTACATTTTTGTGATAACTATTTTTGATAAACTTGCTTTTATGGCTTTCGGGCTAAATTTATCTTTTGTGATAAAATTAATAGAAATAAAAGTGACCTATAAAGGTTGACGTATAAATCCATCTTTTTATCTTCGGTCCGGTTTGACGTAATTTTCAACGAAGTGAAGTTAGAAGAAAAAAATTTGACTTAGAATATCGTGATATTTATTATGATATTGCACGACCGAACACTACCATTATTATTAAAAATATAAATTTTTTATTTTATTTTATGTGTCTCGTTTATTTACTAGAAATATGAAAATTGTTTTTTTAAATCTGCATCTATTTTTTTATACAGAAATTAATCAAATAAAAATTCAAAACTTAAATCATTTGGTTTTATTTTTCATAATTTGAAATCTGCAAATAATTATTTTTCACACAAACCAAACATGTTTTGTGTTGTGTTTAGTTTGTTTTTCCTGTTATTAAATTATTATAATTATTGTGATAAGTTTTAATACATAATTATTAATTTTTAATACTTCATATATATATTTAGGCAACTGGCCGTTCGGAAACAAAATGCTAATTCTTGTTCTTGTTGAAGAACTGATAGCCACGCCCCTTAGAATGACAGTTGCCCATTTTAGAAAATAAGCAAGCGATATGGTGTTTCCGAACGAAACCCTATTAAACTATTACGGTGTAAACGGATAGAAAAATACCGTTTTACTTTGACAGATAGTTATTTGAAATTTTGCTTTTGATCCATAGTATATAATAGTACATATATTAAAAAAAATGGTAACCGTCAAAACGTAAAATGTAAAACACAATTTCATGCGATTGCAAAAATGTGCAACATCAAAATCACTCAAAATTTAGTTTTAATTTTAAATTAATACTGCCGTCATAAGCAAAAACACTGTAACTCAAAAAATGTAAAAAATGAGTTTATTCTGCCTTATCAGTCACACAGCATTATTCTATGACCCTGCTAAATAAAAACATGGTTAAGTAACTCTAAACAGGAAAATTTCAATTCATAAAACTCCGTAAAATTTAAAAATATATGTTAAATATCAAAGACTATTTTAGTTTTTGTCGTTTTTCTCAGTTCCAACATTTTGGTGGTTACGACGGCAGAATATGAGTATTATAGTTTTTTGTTGAAATACTTTCCGATTGATAAGAGTTTCGTTCGAAAACACCAAATCGCTTGCTTATTTTCTAAAATAGGCAACTGTCATTCCAAGGGGCGTGGCTATCAGTTCTTCAACAAGAACAAGATTTGGCATTTTGTTTCCGAACGACTAGTTGACTAAATATATATATGAAGTATTAAAAATTAACAGTTATGTATTAAAACTTATCACAATATTTATAACTAGGAGAACCCGGCGTGCTTCGCTACGCTTATAAATAAAGTTTTTGCGTAGACATTTTGTTTACGTAGAAGCAATGATTTCAAAAGTGGTAGTGAGAAATGATAGCATAATTTTCAATTTTTATTTTTAAAAATATAGGAAATCCCGTGACCGAAATTCGGTCATACATGAAAATTTTATATTTTATTTTATATATTAATAGACAATTGAAACAGCAATTATTATCAAAAACAAATATTCAAATATGTTTAACGATGAAAATGATAAAACTGAATGGCAACTTCAGCCTCAATATGAAATTAAAAAACACGCATATTGAGGCAAAAGCAAACGCACAGACACTCTACTCATAAAAGAGGAAAAGGCTTTTGAGAAAAGTGAGAAGAAATCAGGTACCAATGACTTCTGGGAAGACGATATTTTTTGTGAAAACAATATCATCGTTGAACAAATGACCTTGGTCAGATGTATCATAAATATAAAATTTCAAACATTCAAACGCACGCACTCTACTTGCAGCAACATACAATTCCAGAATAAGTCAAATGAATGCGTGGAATTAGAATGCGTACACCTCGCATGACACCAGTCAAAACTTCACAATCTATTGAATTTCGGTGCATAACTTTTACACGCATTCGTGTTCCATTTACTAATGCTTGACCTGTATTTAAATTACGTATGAGGAGAACAATGCAATTCACTTTCAAAATTAATTTATGAGGTGGCAAACCTCCTACACTCAATTTATTTAAACATTCTATTGGAAAATTATTCTGCTCATGAATGTCATCACAAACAACTTTATCAAAACGAAAATATGCTTTCTCCTCTCCTGGCATAATACTCAAGATTTTAGAATTGATTTCATTGCAATCATTATTTTTGGGGGCCAAAATGATGGAACTCAAAATGTCATCAGATAAAATTGTATCAGAAATATTTCCAAAAATGTCTTCAATAATATTGTCTGGTTTGCCAATCAAATTATGAGGAATTTCAATGCTATCTGAACCAAACTGTGGAAAACTTTGCATATCACCATTACCGAGTCTTCTAAGAAATTCTACAAATTCAATTTCATGAGGGAGAGCTCTCATGTTTTGATTTAATTTCAAAATTTTAAAGTTAATAAATTCTTGCCAAGATGTAATACAATTTTCAATTAAAAAGAACGTGAGCCATGCGGTATAACTGGAAGAATTTGGCGAAAGTCACCGTTCACTAAAAGAGTTTTACCTGCAAACAGTTTATTTTTATTTTCTTCGTTTGGAGTCAAATCTCTTAACAAACGATCAATTAATTTTAAAGCATGAATAGAAGACATAGACATGTATAGAACACATTGAAATTTCATCTATAATAATGATTGATGCATTATTAATATATGTGCCATGTACACTGTTTGGAGTTATATTTGGCATTGAATTCTCTAATAATGGAATTGGTAATTTGAAAACATTATGCAAAGTTCGCCCCCCAATCAAAAGAGTTGATGCAATACCACTGCAGGCAGTTACAATACACGAAAGATTTAATGAATTAAATTTATGAATGATTGCCGTTTGAACAAAAGTTTTGCCACAACCTGCATGAGCTATCAAGAAAAAAACATTACTTCCAGTATCATGGAATTGAGCTTCACGCAAAACAATATCAATCACACTACGTTGCTCATTATTTGCATTTTCATACATTCTATCGAAAACTATAGCTTCTTCTTCAATATCAAAATGACCTACATCGCCAATCTGTAAGTTATATTGTGAAATCGGAAGACCAAGATCACCACATGAAGTATTATGTGTAAGAAGAATTTCATTAATTTCAATCAAGGCTCGATTAATTGACACATCTTCATCGTAATTTCGTAAAAAGTCTTCAATCATACTATTTCTAAATTCAATCCATAAAGCTAAAGCATTTGGAGGAACATTCAAACCACAGATAATTGCAAATAATTGACGTAACTGTTTTGGTGTTTGAAGTTCTGAAGCTTCAAGTAAACATTCACGCCATTCATTATCATTTGTTGCAATACCTCGAGCTTCACATGCTGCAACAAAAGTAGGGTACTCAACACCTTCATACATACGTAAATCAGTAAAAGATTTTGGACCACGAACATGCAACAGAAGTAAACGCATATGAAAAAATTCTATATCTTTTGGAGTCACCATATATAATCGAGCAACAACTTTCTCAGCCCCACGTTGTCTTCTTTTCCACGATTTACTTTGATCATGCCAAACATAATGTAATTGTAATTCTGTATACAAAAACTCATTAGCTAAATTATCAATGGAATTCAAATGGAAAAATGCTAACAATTTTGTTCTTGATATATTTGCGACTGCACCAGCCACATTACCATTCCTGATATAAACATTTTGTCTATTAGGCAAATGACAATCAAGTCGAATTAGGCAAATGACAATCAAGTCGTATGAGATTGAAAATGCATTGGAAATTCAAATATGCGCCAAGCAGCTTCAGTCGAACCAACATACCGTCCATTCAAAAAATCTTGAATTTCATTTCCCACAATCGCATCATCATTATTCACTGCATTCTCTCCATTCACTCTCAATTCAACATTGGCAGAATCATACCATTTATATACATATTTGTAAACGTATTTCACACTTTTAACAGTCGTACATATTTCCACGTTAATATGACAATTGAATTTTGCAAGAAGATAAGGATTATATGGAACAACATATCTATTATCAAGAGATGCACCACGTACATCAACACTCATACCATTATCACGTCGACGATACAAAGGATACCCATTCACAGATTCTTTAGTATTTTTAGAAAAAGGTTTTGGAAAATTCTTACTACATTTACCATCTCTGATACAAACAGAACTGGGATTTAGAGCACCAAATGGTCCATGCATCATATGACGTTTCACATATTCATGTAATTTAGGAAAAAAAATGGGATCAGGAATTTCAGTACATACAAATTTATTAATCATTTCATTTCCATCAATTCTATCTTCATCTGACAAATTTAACAAAATATGAGCATGCGGAAGACCACGTTTTTGAAATTCAATGCTATATATAAGGGCTTTGACAGAACCGAAAATCTTTTTTTTCATTAAACAATCTATGAGCTCTTTAAGTTTCACTTTAAACACACGCACAACAATATCAGGACGAAAATTCGAAGACTCATAATTACTCAAATTATCAACAATTTGTGGTCATTGAGGATTACATGTCATTGTTATAAATAAAGAAGGTTTTCCGAAATGTTGTACAATAGACATTGCATCCAAGTAATTTTGATACATATTACGCAGTGAACCGGTGAAAGAAGATAGCAAAATTACTTTACGACCAACTACTTGCAGATTATCATCGCCATTGCGATTTTGATGCAAAAAAATTGTTAAATTATTGTATAAATCAGCACGAAGAGCAGATTGATTTGAACGAATGTAATGAAGTCGTGTACCTTCGATACGAACATACATATCAACAATCCATTGAAGAAATAATTTTTGAGAACGATGCAAAAGACTAAAACCATCACGTATAGCAAGGCGATAGGATGCATATTGCAACATTGTAACTTTTGTACGTGGCACATTAGCACGTGAAGTTGAAACTAAATTATGTGGAATATTAACGTGCCACCTAGTATCACCATTTGGAAACAACAAAGGATAAGCTAAAGGATCCAAAGAAGAATCAAAGACAGAAACAGAACCAATTTCATTTGCATTTTTTGAAAAAACAATCATATTCCTTTCAAAAGGTGATTCACCAACATCATTTTTAAAAATAGCAGCCACATCAGTTTGAACAGCGCATCATTAAAACGACGAATATCACATTCTCTGTTAACTTTTATAACCATTGACACATCAGCAGTAACATTCTCAGGTCTTTCACAAAATTCGTGCATTGATTTAAAAGAACGAACAAAAGGATTCACACGATCTAACTCAAAACCTATCTCACGCATAAGAAAAACTTCACATACATTGGCATTTCTATTCATGCTCATATTAGCAGCAGTATCAACATCATAAAAATATAATTGTGCATACATTGGAGGTCGACCATAAGCAGGAATTAAAGCACCAGTACGATGATAAAAAATATTATGAATGTTAAAATGATAAATACCACGTGGAGTAGAATCCGCTATATTACATTCAGAACTGATCATTGCAAATGCAGAATTATAGGAACGAATATGTGAAAGAAAACTTTAGAACGTTTTTTTATAGCATTATCATTTGAATTCAATCATTCGAAAATATTAGAAAAAAATGCATTTTCAGAAAGAGGATGTAAATTGACTTTGGCTTTATGGCAACACAAAGAAAACGCTTCATTATTATTTGAAGTAACTTCTCTTGCAAAATGTTTGGCATAACAAAAACGACAACTCATATCCAAAGCACCAAAAACATACGAATCAAAGTTACCTGGAATCACATTCAAAGCACACTTGAACGAATCTCTCAAAATTACTAAGGGAATTTCTATTTCATCATTTACCACATTCAATTCTAAATCATCATTCATTTCTTCATTCACAACATTCATTTCACCATTAACACCATTCATGACACCATTCATTTCACCATTGATGACACCGTTCATGACACCATTCATGACACCATTCATATCATCAACATTCACTTCATCATTCACAACATTCGTTCCTACATCAGCTTCAGCATTCATTCCATCATTATTGCCATTCATTTCATCATTCATAAAATCAACATTAGCTTCATTGTGTAGAGCATTAAAATTACGAATATATGCAACACGATCTCTTTTATTTCGACGACTCGATGGACCACTCACTTCCAAACGTTTACGACGTGATCTTGGAATCGAAAAAAAACGCGAAAAATTAAAATGAAGAAAAAACAGAACAAAATTTATTTATATCAAACAATGTGTACATAAGAAGACTAAAACAAAATACAATGTATAAAACAGGGACTGAAACCCTGAAAAAATTGGGTTCAGGTTCAGGTTCGGGTTATTTAAAATAGAAAGTTCAGGTTCAGGTTCGGTTCAGGGTTCGGGTTCGGGTTCAAAATTTAGAAGAAAAAGTTAAATATGTTTTATTTATTTGTCAAAGAACTTTATTTCAAAAAAATTCTCATTTAATTTAGTTATCAAAATATTGTTCAATTTTCTTGTTTTAAATTTGCTCTTTGGGGTGACAAAACAAATTTCAAAGCTGAAAATGCCCTCTCTACGCTAATTTGCGTAGCAGGAACTGCGAGGATGACCTGGGCCACGTGATACAATAATGGTGATTTCATTTTATGTTGCTCCCAAAATCCTAAAATAGTTTTTTCTTTTGCCAGCCTTGGATAATTTTCATATATTTTCATTTCATTTGTAACTAAACTTTCAATGGAAGAGTTGACATTTATAACTGCCGAATTAGTTTGAGAGTTTTCATTCTTCTTTAAAACTTGTTCAAAGATATCCTCATATTCTTCTGAAGAACTAGAAATTTCTATATTCATAAAGTTATCATCCTCTCTCCATTTGTTTATTTTTTAGAATTTTTGTTCTTAAAATTTGAAACTTAGCATTCGGGACTTAGCATTAATCTAAATCCGTTATCGAGATATACTGCTGTCAATCATTAAAGAATGCGAGAAACTTAACTATTTATTTGTGTTTTAGTAAACTTAAAAACGTAAAAAAAAAGTCCAAGCGGAACGTATATCCGTTAGAAATAGGTAGATTTCGGGACCAGACAGCTTTGTGTACAAATAGAATTGAATGTGTCAGATTAGTTTAAATAAAAAATTAAAATAGTAGAATAGTCCAAGTCCAGAATAATCCAAAAATCACGAACAAAACGTGAACAAACACGAGAAAAAGAAAACTATTTTAAATTTATTTTTGTCAATTCTTGGTTTTTATTTTATGTGCACAGAATTTTTTTTATCAGGAAAAAGTTCTTTGATATTTATTATTTATTTATGAACCCGAACCGGAACGACTTTTTGGATGGAACGGGTTCGGGTTCATGATTTATAAAAAGACCGAACCTGAACCCATTTGGGTTCAGGTTCGGGTTCAGTTTCAGTCCCTGGTATAAAAGAATAACAAAATAACATCGTATCATCTTACTAATACATATAAGATTAAAAAAAACAAAAATCTCATTCCATCTACGTTTGTTTCACACCACAAAGTTTTGCGTTTTTGTGAAAAAAAATATATAGCTTGGGCAAGTCCGTTTCATATTGTTTAAATTTTGTTTCATATTGCTTAAATTCAAAAATAAATTTAATTCGTCTATAACTTTTTTATTTATGATCCGATTTGTGTGAATTCGAATCTAATACTAAGTTTACACCAGTATCTAATTTGGTACGAATCAAATTTGCTAGCTATTTTTACCATCATACTTTTTAAATTTGATACGGTGATGTAAACTCTTATTAATTAGGTATGACACATTAATTTTTAGCGCGTCCTTTTCATTGTTAATTTTTTGGTTAGGAAAAAATAATTTCCATATATATTTTTTATAAAAAACTGAAAACATTTATTATATTAATGCTAAAATTTATTTTACTTTTAATTTCAGCAAAAAAAATCACATCAAACATAAATATATATTTATAAAATAAGTTGATTTATTTTAATTTTAAATGTCATACCTAATTTTATTGTTCACACCGTAAAAATAATACCTATTTGCTACGTACCTAATTTGATACGTAGCAAATCATCCTTCCAAATATTTGGTACGTACTTTTTTGATAACTGTTTACATCGACCATAGTCGACCTAATAAGTATAGTATGTACCTATTAGATCCTGGTGTAAACTTAGTATAAGTTACACTAATATCAGTTAGCAGTGAAAATTTGAAATGATCCATCTGTGAATAAAAAAGCCTTAGGCTCCACAAAATTTTTCGTTAGCGTATTAATATATATGATAATTTAACAACAGGAAAAACAAACTAAACACAAACACAAAAAATGTTTGGTTTGTGTGAAAAAAATAAAATATTATTTGCAGATTTGAAATTATGAAAAATAAAAACAAATGATTTAAGTTTTGAATTTTTATTTGATTAATTTTTGTATTAAAATATTGATGCAGATTTAAAAAAAACAATTTTCATATTTCTAGTAAATAAATGAGACACACAAAATAAAATATAAAATTTATATTTTTAATAATAATATTGTATTTGTTTTGATTAAAATCAATTATAAAAACCGCAAATGTCACCTTTAGATCTCAGTTCTTATTTAGGATCTCAAAAACAGCGAGTCCAAAATAGGCGGTCGAATTGCCTATTTTGGAATAGAAATGGAGTTTCCGAACACCTAAATAGGCAAGAAATAGAACGACCAAATTTCCAGCCACAAACGTCAAAATAGGAAAATAAGCTAGCGATTTGGTGTTTACGAACGAACCCAAGACTTTATATTCAAATTTGAAATACGGTAGCCGTATTCAATCTGGAGTGCGTTCGAGAACTTAATGAGATCTCATTTTCATTAAATATTTAATGAACCAATCAAAAAACGCGATGTTCATTTAGTATTCGAACGAATTTCATTTAATGCATATAATGTCAAATTTGAAAAATTTTGACACTTCTATGAATAAATAAACGAAATGTTGGAGTATAAAAGTTATAATCAAATTAAAATCTTACTCCTTGTTAATGCATTATTTTTCAATTACTTCCGTCGTAATTAAATTTATTTTAAAAATTTTCAAAAACAAATTCAATTTTAAGATTATAACTAACTCGAAAACTTTAAGGAATCTGCAGTTTGAGACTGGTGATTGAATTGGTTGCAAAAACTTATTCATTAATTTTATTTTCAATTGTTAAATGTAATTGGTAATAGGAGCTGTTGGTTTTATCTCTCACTAATTTCAAAATTTTCGTCCTTTTTGTTTATATTTTTCAATTGAGAATTAATTATTACATATAAAATTAATTCCTTAATTCATTATAATACAATTAATTCGTAATACCCAATTTGCTAAATTATTTAAAAATTATAAAACAAAATTTTACGGTTTTCGATTTGAAATTTTTTTAAATAAAAAACTTCATTAAAACTTAAATATGCTATTTACTGCATTTAAAATTAAATGAAAAGAGGCGTGGTTTCATTAAATGAAAATTTAAATGAAATCGGTTTTTCAAGTTCTCGAACGCTGTCATCTGTCATTCATTAAATGATTCATTAAATGGTTAATATCTCATTTAGTAATCGAACGCACTCCTGTTAATATTATTTTGAGCGTTTATACCACGTGATAGAATACATAATACTATTTTGTGGTATAACAGTGTTGCCAGATCGCGGGATTTTTTCCCGTTTGCGGGATATTTCATATAAAACGGGAAAGAGGGAAAAAACTTGAAAAGTGCGGGATTTTTCACATTTAATAATAGAATCGTTTTAAATTAAAACTTATTTTGAAATGGATGCACCAACCAATTTTTTACCAGGCTTCAGAAAGATGTCAATCACCCGATAATCTTACTTAAATGCATCTGCCATCTATCGGCTTTAGTATTGTCAAATCCGCGATGGAATTTAAGCCTTCTGATGTTTAAATATTTCTAAGGGAGATAGGTTCGTTTTGAAAACCCACGGACCACCATGATATCTGAATTTCAGGAATATTTTGATGCTGCGAAACGAGAAATAAAATCACCTAGAACTACAAGTTGGCTGTCTATGCATCCATTCATTTTAAACATATTAAAAAAATTGAGATGTTTGGCATCACTATTTTATTTCTGAGCAGTTGTTTACGTATCAAAAAAGAGCTATTACAATTTTAAAATTTTTTGAAAATCACGAAATCAAGACATATTTACTTCTTTTAAAAAATGTCCTTCTTTATAGCAGTTCTTTCTTATTCCACAAGTTGTATGGAGAATCGAAACAATAGTAATATATTGTGTAACTGTTTAATGCAATATTTTATTTTTCAAGGAAAAGTTTACGATGTGAGCGAGGCACAAGCGATAAATTTTCAAAGCGACATTACAAATTTTCGAGAGAATAAAATTCATTAAAAACAAAGCCAATACAAAGTTTTATCCTTTCGATAGAGTAACATTTATTAATTTAAATTGAATTATTTTTAACTTTGTTGATAAAACAAGTAAAACGAATAAAGAAAAACAATGAATTTGTTATATTTTTTTGAATAATTAATTTCAAACAATTAAATAAATTTGGTTCAATTTCGATATCTATTTAATTATTTGGTATTTTGAAAATGAAAAGTCTATGAAAAGCCTAATGAAAGCCCTACCTGATGAAAGACATCAAATTTTATACTAATGAGAAACCAAAAAACAATCTTTTGCAAATTTAATTCAATTTAATCATAGTAGTCTTTGCCTTTTTTAATATTCGAGAGAGGGACATGCGCTTTAGTTTGAATTGACTGATTTTTTATAAAATCAGTACGTCTATTCTGGCATTTCTCTGGGAATTGAGAATTGAGAAAAAAGAGCAATAAATGAAAAAACGATATATTTTCTTATACGAATTTGTTATTTCCCGCGGCACGGCATACTAGTTATGAAAAATTGCTATTTCTCAATTCCTATTTCACAATGTACCGGCGTATGACTATAGGTCGAAAATGTTTGCTTTTGATTTTTTATAACATGCAATGAAATTTTTATAAAATAAAATAAAATTTATTTCAGCATTCAATAAAATCAAATAAATTGTTTTATTGTGTTCCGCCACATTCGCGGTACAGAATAAAATTAACAGCTGTTTGTTTCATTCTATATATTATGACTAATAACGTACACAAATATAGTCGTAAAAAACAGAGATTAGAGTTGTCGGAAGGATAATTGTGGTGGTTTTTGAAGTTTTTTCAATAAATAATTGAATTTATATGTATATTTTTATAGAAAACTTGATGGGAATTTCTGAGGGAATTTTTCCTTAAAAAACGGGAAAAATCGGGTATTTTCGTTACATCAACGGGAAATTCATTTTTGAAAATCTGGCATCACTGGTATAAACACCCAATGTATCGATAGTTTAATAGCAAAAAACTATTATTCTATTAAACTATCGGTGGTATAAACTTAGTAATAATCATGAAATAAAAAGTTATATACATTGTTGATTTTGTTTTGCGTTAGTTCACTTTATTAAAACATGTAAAAAGATGGCATATTAATCAATCAAAAGACATTAAAATGTTATAGAAAGAATCGAGATAGAATCGTAATTCGTAGTGTACTCTTTAGATGATACTGCGTTGAGTGGTGGTAGATTTTAATATAGAGGATGGCTGCTAGTAGCGTTGAATTCTCCAGGAGATGAGTATGATGATACGAGATGTTGTATCCAATATATGGAGAATTTGATGTATAACACTATCAGTTATCACCAAACCATGATTAAACTAAATGTTGCATTGTTCGGCATTTTTCACTATCATCGTCAACTACAGTTATTGAATCAACCAATTCATTATCTTTTTCTAAATTATTCATCTTAAAAATGGCAGAATAAATATTGGAAGTTGTGGAAATAAATCTGATGAACTGACTGAAGTTATAGATATTGAAGAACTTTAAATATTTGACATCGACACTTATTCTGCTTTCTCATTATAATTAATTAACGAATTGTCTGGATTTGATTTCCATAAATTTATTTGATTGGATTTTTACTTTAATAATAACATGTTAACATTGATTATATTAATTAAAATTTAGAATTGTGAAAAATTAAATTTAAAAAAAATTTATTATACAAAAACTATTTTTAACATCACGAAAACCAAGAATTTTTAACTATTTGGAAAAAACAAAATCTGAATAATAATAATATATTTTTTGTTTTTTCATAAATGTTAAGGAAATCATCGCCTGCTAAATTTTAAATTTTTTTGAGAAATGATTTTAGTTTTGATGTTCGCCACAAGTCTTCTTATGGAAAAGCTGTAGAAACTTTCTCCTGTAGAATCAAAATTCGTTGGGATATTACGTTCTCGAAGATATGTGAACAATAATACACGATTAACAATGTGCAGTGTTTTCTATAAAAATTTATATATTAACGTAAATTTAATTTGTTTAATTTCATATATTCATTATATCTAAAGTTGAAATAACATGATGAACCAGATGAAGATTTTTCATTAATGCTGTTCAAAATAATGCTGTTCTTTAGTGCTGTTTAAAATGCTGACTGTATAGCTTGTATTTCTCGCTATATAATATCAATGAGTTATACCTAGTCATTCGCGCTATACTCACGTTGTTTTTTTTTTTTTTTTAATAAAATGTGTTGTGTAATAGGGTTTAGAATATGTGTCACAACAACACATAAATACCTTTTAAGACCCAGGTCTAAACCTGGGTCCCACAACAACTGGCGTTCTAAGGTGTAGATTAACACTTTTTTTAAACATCTGTGGGTTGAAGCCACCTGAGACTAAGTGTTCCGGCAAACTATTCCATTTGTACTGACAGCGCGGGATCTTTACCGTTTCACTGGTTGCGGCAGCCGATTGCCGAGTGGAACGGGGGTAAGAATAAGTTTGAGGCATGATGCCGCTGATTTCATCTGAGCACTGCTGATGACGATATTTGTAAAAAACAACGAGGTCAGCAACAGTGCGACGATGTTGTAGGGAATCAAGTTTTGATGTCAAAGTTCGATCACCCACAATTCGTATAGCTCGCTTTTGAACAGAGTCCAAGAGGGCCAAGATGGAAACAGAGGCAGCACCCCAAACTTGACAGCAGTACTCCATACAGGGACGAATATAGGACTTATAAACATGGAGCAATTGGTATGGAGTAAAAAATTTTTTGCATCTATTTAGGAGGCCGAGTTTTTTAGACGCGCTTTTTGCCATCGCCATTACATGATCGTTCCAGAGTAGGTCATTTGAAACTGTGACACCCAATAAACGAATGCTTTTACTTTCACCTATTGGTTCATCACACATACTAAATAAAATATCTTTGGGGAACTCGGTCTTTAATCTGGAAACAATCAACAGCTGTGTTTTGGTGGAGTTGAAATTGACAAGGTTTTGGTCACCCCAGTCGGCGACTTTATTCAGGTCTTTGTTCAAGTTTATGGCAGCGTCTCTCCGGGCAGGATTAATTCGTTCGTGCATTTTACCTTTTGAAGGAAGGGGCTCGAACGACTTGTGCAGAGTACTATCATCTGCAAAACTATTTATTGGATTACTGGTGATTTTCAACAATTCGTTGATATAAATCAAAAATAGGGTTGGGGACAATACTGAGCCTTGGGGTACACCAGCGTTAATTAGTTTAGACTCAGAAGAAAATCCGTCTAAGGTTACCGAAATGTATCGGTTGGACAGAAAGTTTTGAATCAGCTTCACAACATTGGGATGAAAACCGTACGCAACGAGCTTGTTGATTAAGTTGGCATGCCAGACTCGATCGAATGCCTTGGAGGTGTCTAAAGCGATAACGTATGTTTCACCACCTTTATCAAGTATGCTGTTCCAACAATGCGCTACATAGTTTAATAGATCGGTAGTTGATCTTTTGTTTCGAAAACCGTATTGGCTGTCGGATATCAAATGATTTTCTTCCAGAAATTTTGAAATATGTGTATTAATATAATGCTCATAGACTTTGGATAGGACCGATAGTAAAGCTATTGGCCTATAATTTGAGATATCGGATTTTGGTCCCTTTTTGGGGACGGGCTGGACATTTGCCAACTTCCAGCACGAGGGAAATATACCAGATTTGTAGGATTGGTAGAATATTTTAGTTAAAGTTGGTGCAAGTTCTTTGGAAAAGATTTTTAAAATAATGGGTGGAATATTGTCCATTCCTGATGCTTTGTTGATGTTTAACCCCTTTAAAAGTTTAGCGACTATTTTGGGTTCAAGTTCATTCATATTAACTCCTGAAGACTGGATTTGGGGTATTTCTTTAGGAGTTTCCAAAACAGTGGAGTTCAGAGCAAAGCGTTCAGCGAACAAATTAGCTTTTCTTGCGGGATCATTGACGATTAAATCACCATCAATAATAGGGGGAATAGAAAATTTTGTACCAGAATTTAAAGAATTGATGGCACTGTAGAAACTCTTGTTGCTTCAAATGTTTTCTCCATTATCATGCGTTAAAGAAAACTCAATGGAAGCATAAATTTATGTATCCTTAGTTATGTAATAATCAGAGATTTGATTTAAATAATCAGTTGAGAGTATCCATCATCTTTTGAAATTTTTAGCATGATTCATGGATAATAAAATTACTGATAGATGCAAATATTTCAATAAATCAACTTGAAGAACTTCAATTTAGTCAATTAAACACAAGATGACTAAACTAATAAAATATATATGTTCATGCACATCAGAATGATAATATATCTCTATCATATTTTCTTAAATAAAATTTTGTATTTTAAAACATAATTATTGATATGTAACAATAATAAATTAACTTTCTACGAGATCTTCTATAAAGTCGACGTTGAAAATAAAACTTTTCACAATAAGATCACGATTAGATTAGGTTTCACGAAACCATTAATCTATATACATGGAGCAATTCCATCCCAAAGCGATCACCTGTTGTCCATCAAAATTTTATTTTACCTTAAACTATTTTTATTCGGTAGAGTATCGAAAGAGTATTTTTTTTTGAAAGAGTATTTTTTTTTGATCCAAGAAACGCTTGGTTATTCTGTGCTGCAGCCAAATTCTGTTACTGTGAAGCGGTGAAGTGTTAAAAATTTCTTCGCTTCTTTTCATTAAAAAACTTATCACTTCACCGCTTCACAATTACAGAATTTGGCTGCTGTTATGGTCTAAAATCGCGAACTGTGCTTACACGCGTATCTTGAAAATGCAACCATTTCTGAACGGCTGAACCGATTTTGACGGCAGTAGGTTTGAAAGCAGAAACATAGTAGTCTTAGGGAAAATATTTATCTGAGCATGTTTTCATAGAACATCTATGAGAAAATTGGAAAATGGTCAGAAAAATCGTCATTTGACATAGCCTGAACTGAAATTTTGCCCATTAAAAAAAAAAAAACTTCCATACATTAGCTTTTTAGTTTCCAAGTATAAAAAAGGGATATTTTTCATTCTCAAGTAATGATTTTTTTAAATTTTGGCCTACATAATAGGGTTCTTTAAAACTAACCGCCAAAGACATACATCTGAGTTTTATTCAAATATAACGCCTAGGCGTTATGTATTGAATTATGAATACAAACTAATTTTTTTAAGGCATTCACTACATGCATGAAAAATAATATAATACGTATTTTGATTTTTTACATGAAAGCAAATGATTTTTGACAGAGAAAAACTCGAAATCTCTTTTGACTATGTATTTAAAAAACTTCAAAATCAGTTTCGAACCGTTCGGTACGTGGCTAAGTAGTATTATAAGCGATACCATCCTAGAAATTGAAGCCAATCTAAATGATCTTATCGACGAGAACGACAACGCCAAGCTCCATAAAGGGTATTCGACATCATGTGGTATGGAAATTGTGGCTTTTTACAAACTAGAAGATGTCAAGTGTCAACATTACTGTTGTGGAAGTGGACAACAATTGTATAATGAACGATTAATGTTTATGGGTCATTCTTTTACAAACTGGGCACCTTTCTGACCGACACATTTTTGACTTGGCTGAACTTTTTCGTAGGGACTTTATATCGAAAAAATTTTCTATTAAAACGTATATTTAATTAATGGAGAAATGAGTTTTACTGTTAGAAATAAATTAATTTTTCCAGCGCAGGACGACTAAAATTTATTTCAAACGTTAAAAATAATAAAAAATTAAATCTGTACATATTTGATAATTGATTGTGTCTAAATTTTCGATTTTGGTTATGTATTTTTTGAATGCCCAAAAATTGCGTTTTCTGTTGTTTTGGCTCTACTTTTGATGATTCACTGAATATTAGACCAATTGGCTACAATCAATTCCTTCAGCAATTCAATCGATTGGAAAGTGGCTAATATCACCAGCACAAACTCTTTATTAAATATTAAAATTGAATAAGTTTTTCGGTTTAAAATTGGATACAGAATAAAATTTCAATTTACAACACATACAAAATAATATAACCACCATATACAGATTACCTAAACTACTAACTTATGTTTTATTTACAACAAAAGTTTAAATTAAATTTAAATTTTTTAAAAAATCGCTTACTTCGAAAAGTGGCGTTCTATTCGAGATAGCGTTCTATTTGAAACAGCGTTCTATTCGAATAATTATATCACTTTTTAAGAAAATCGAAAAATTGCTCACCCTCGAACACAACGCCTAGGCGTTGTTTTCGGGGGAAGACGGTAGTTTGCAACGTGTATATGCGCCATATATTAACAGCAACAGACTTGTTTGAATGGATACAAAAGAAAGAGTCTAACATTAACACCATATTTTGCTCTCAAGATGAACACGATATGATGGAGAGAAAATTACAAAACAAATATAATAATGTGAAAACGATTGTAGGCACACAATCCTTTCATTCATTTGTGGCATTTAATGAATATAAAATGACTGTCAAAAGATTTTCTTATTCAGTTGATTCAAAAACAGTTAGTTTAATATAAATAAGATTTGTTTTTTAAGTTCTAATATTTTTATTCCTTTTTTATCATTATATTCATACTATTATATTTTGGTGTTGGGTTTAAATTGTAATTTAAAATTAAAAAAATTAAAAGAAAAATATTATGCAAATAAGTATTCTAGTGTTTACATTAAGTGGTTTAATTAATTAATTAATTAATTTATTTTATTTTTTTCATTAAAAAAAAGTATATTAATAGTTCGTTTTTATCTTTTTCAAGATGTTTGTCTTTGGCTTTTAGTTTATTAAGGTTTAAGAGCGTGAAATTTGGATTAGGCCTTCATTTAAAGAACCCTATTGTGTAGGACAAAATTTTAAAAAATCATTGCTTGAGAATGAAAAATATCCCTTTTTAGGTAGATTTTATATAAAATCTACCTATTGCAATGGGCTTCATCTCGGAATTTCGGAAACATTTTTGTGCCAAACGACTATATATGATAAGCGGAGACGAAAAAACAAAAAAAAAAAAATTTATATATATATATATATATATATATATATATATATATATATATATATATATATATATATATATATATATATATATATATATATATATATATATATATATATATATATATATATATATATATAAAATTCCACTTCCTACGATAAGGTTCCGGTTCCTACGATAAGGTTCCACTTCCCAAATCCAGGCATTCCAAAATTCAATCAACGGAAACGTTTTAACATCTCATCATTAAAGAATGCTGAAACAGAAGAGAGATATCAAATCCATATTGCCGAAACATTGGAGAAATCAGAAACCATTAATGGAGACGTCGATAAGTCATGGTATTTGCTCAAAGATGCTGTTTTAAGCGCTGCTGAGGGAATACTTGGACGACCACAGAACCACTCCCAGAAGCCATGGATGGATCAAGCATTCCTTGATGCTATTCAATACAAAAGAGATTGCTATCTGAAGTGTCTACAAGGACGCAACACCAGGTCCACGAAGGAGAATTATAAACTGGCAAGACAAGCCGTTACAAAGCTATGAACGAACGAAGAGAGAATGGTGGAAGAGACAGTGTGAGGAGATTGAAAGCTTCAATAAGGAACATCAATCGCGTAACTTCTTTCAACAGGTTAAAACCTTAAAGAAGGATCCTCAAACTAGATCGACTGCTATTCAAAACGAAGATGGGGAGCTACAAGTAGACCTTAAAAATATTTTAGATACTTGGGCCGCTTATTTTGAGAATCTTCTCAACTTAAGTGACCAGCAACAAGTCGGGCGACGAGCTAAGCTTATTCGTGCGTCAAAGGTACATGTAGACGAACCCACCAAAGAGGAATTCGATGCGGCGCTGTCAAAATTAAAATGCAATAAAGCACCTGGTATCGACGATATAACATCCGAAATGATTGTACATGGTGGCGAAACTCTATCCTTAAGATTGTTTGAACTTGTTCAAATGATCTGGAGGACTGAAACCATGCCACAGGACTGGAACACAGCTATGCTGATACCAATCCATAAAAAAGGTAATCGCCTACAATGTGCAAACTACAGAGGAATCGCCCTCCTCTGCACAGCATATAAGATCTTTTCCTACATTTTGCTATCCAAAATCAATCCTTTTGCTGAACAACTGTTTGGAGAATATCAGTGTGGTTTCCGGCGGGGCCGAGGTACCACCGATGCACTTTTCTCGATAAGGATGATTTTGGAAAAGTGTCGAGAGTTGAACATACCTGTGCACCAACTTTTCATTGATTTCAGGCAGGCCTACGACTCTCTCGAACGAGAGACTCTATGGTCTGCTCTGGTGTCAATGGGAATTCCTGGTAAACTGGTATCACTATGCAAAATGACAGTACAGAACTCTCAATGCTGTGTACGAGTAGAGAACGAAATATCAAAGCTTTTTAAAGTCGACTCCGGTTTAAGACAAGGTGATGCTATCTCTCCTATACTTTTTAATCTAGCCTTGGAATATGTGTGCCGTCAAAAGAAACTACCGACTAATAACAATATCTTGTCAATAAACTCAGTACAGATGATTGCTTACGCTGATGATGTTGTCATCCTCGGCCGAAGTGAAGCTGTTATGAGTGAGACTTTCAAGTCGCTTGAGAGTGGTGCTAGGAAAATTGGTCTGCAAATTAACTACAATAAAACCAAACATATGAATGTTTCAAGAGAGGCTGAGAAGAAAGATTTGATGTGCGGCGATGAACGAATTGAGGGAGTTGAATCTTTTAAATATTTGGGATGAATGCTTGACTCAAACAACAGCATACTTACAGATATTAAAGCTCGAATCGCTGCAGGTAATCGAACTTTCTACTCAATTAAACCTCTCCTTGGATCACCGTATGTATCAACTAACACCAAGCTCAAGTTATACAAGACATTGATTAGACCGGTTGTGATGTATGGGTCACAAACGTGGACCCTTACACAAAATGACGAATCGCATTTATCTTTATTTGAGCGTAAGATCCTACGCTACATTTTTGGTCCACTTAAGACAGACGATGGAGACAGAGGCGTAGCTAGAAGGGGGCGGGGAGGGCGGTCCGCCCCGGGTGTCACCCGTTTTGGGGTGACACCCGAACGTAAAAAACTTAAACAAACCATCACAATGTTTTCAACGATAAATCACTTCGAAACCGTTTTGGGGTGACACCCGAACGTAAAAAACATAAACAAACCATCACAATGTTTTCACCGATAAATCACTTTGAAACCGTTTTGGGGTGACACCCGAACGTAAACAACTTAAGCAAACCATCACAATGTTTTCAATGATAAATCACTTCGAAATCGTTTTGGGGTGACACCCGAACGTAAAAAACATAAACAAACCATCACAATGTTTTCAACGATAAATCACTTCGAAACCGTTTTGGGGTGACGCCCGAACGTAAAAAACATAAACAAACCATCACAATGTTTTCAATGATAAATCACTTCGAAACCGTTTTGAGGTGACACCCGAACGTAAAAAACATAAACAAACCATCACAATGTTTTCAACGATAAATCACTTTGAAACCGTTTTGGGGTGACACCCGAACGTAAACAACTTAAGCAAACCATCACAATGTTTTCAATGATAAATCACTTCGAAATCGTTTTGGGGTGACACCCGAACGTAAAAAACATAAACAAACCATCACAATGTTTTCAACGATAAATCACTTTGAAACCGTTTTGGGGTGACACCCGAACGTAAACAACTTAAGCAAACCATCACAATGTTTTCAATGATAAATCACTTCGAAATCGTTTTGGGGTGACACCCGAACGTAAAAAACATAAACAAACCATCACAATGTTTTCAACGATAAATCACTTCGAAACCGTTTTGGGGTGACGCCCGAACGTAAAAAACATAAACAAACCATCACAATGTTTTCAATGATAAATCACTTCGAAACCGTTTTGGGGTGACACCCGAACGTAAAAAACATAAACAAACCATCACAATGTTTTCAACGATAAATCACTTTGAAATCGTTTTGGGGTGACACCCGAACGTAAACAACTTAAGCAAACCATCACAATGTTTTCAATGATAAATCACTTCGAAATCGTTTTGGGGTGACACCCGAACGTAAACAACTTAAACAAACCATCACAATGTTTTCAACGATAAATCACTTCGAAACCGTTTTGGGGTGACACCCGAACGTAAAAAACATAAACAAACCATCACAATGTTTTCAATGATAAATCACTTCGAAACTGTTTTGGGGTGACACCCGAACGTAAAAAACATAAACAAACCATCACAATGTTTTCAACGATAAATCACTTTGAAACCGTTTTGGGGTGACACCCGAACGTAAACAACTTAAGCAAACCATCACAATGTTTTCAATGATAAATCACTTCGAAACCGTTTTGGGGTGACACCCGAACGTAAACAACTTAAACAAACCATCACAATGTTTTCAACGATAAATCACTTCGAAACCGTTTTGGGGTGACACCCGAACGTAAAAAACTTAAACAAACCATCACAATGTTTTCAACGATAAATCACTTCGAAACCGTTTTGGGGTGACACCCGAACGTAAAAAAAAACAAACCATCACATGTTTTCAACGATAAATCACTTAGAAACCATTTTAACCAGGTTATCCATATAATTTTAATTTATAAATTGTGATAACTTATAAATGTGTCCTATAATAATGTGTTATTGGTTCAAAAAGAATCTATTCTACTTTTTAAAATTTTTGAGTTATTACGTGAAATAAAATTTTAACAATATTAATCGAATCAACATGTTGAGCATTGAATCCCATCACCACAATTACTCAATAGCTTTGAATATTCCTATAGATACCATATTGACCGTTTTTTACGATATATTATTTAGTATGCAAGCATGATTATTTAATGACCAGGTCTGAAAACACATATGCTGAATAATGTATAGGAAAAGTGGTTTACGTCGATAATGTGGCACCCTTTGTCGATAGGGTGGCACCCTTGAGTTACAATGTCTCTATTCCAAAATTATTTCTAAAATATCCGCGTAACCTTACTACCTAATATATGTTTTACATTTCAAACAAATTAATTGCAAACACCTACGGAAACTAACAAACAATCAAATTACCGTGTTTGTAAATGATCTCAAAATAATTTTTTTTCCTTTATCTTGAAACTCAAAGAATAAATTGAAATAGATCGTTTTTCAATGGACACAAAAATAATTACTGTAGAATAAAATGGCAGTTATGCAATTACTGCAGTTTTGCAAATTTTTGTAGGTTGATACATACTCATACTGTTTGTTTTCAGTTTTATATATTTATATATTTAAATTAAATGAAAGTTTATCATTTAAAATTACATTTTGTTGGGTTTTAAATTCCTTGGAAATTTCAAACTCATCAAGTGATTCTTTTAAAAATCCTTGGCTACATAAATGTAAAGCCTTCAATTTTTTTTTAAAAGTGGTGTAGCTATTGTTATTAACTATGTAAATGGTTTGCAAAAATAAACTTTAAATTTTGTTTATTTTTCTTCTTAGGCAGGTATTCCTTAAATCAGTCTTTAAAACATTTTCCGCTTTTCCCGATGTAAAATTTTTCACAAAAATCACATGCAATTTTGTAAATTATTGAGCATGATTCTAATTGGATATTTAATTTTGGTTTCAATTCTTTATATAAAATATCTTTAAGGATTTCATACTTATATTTTTTTAAATAGTTCCTTATAATATTAGGCTATGATTTGTATATTCCATTTTATCAAATATTATTTAATATAAGTTGTTACAAGGAAATTTAAATAAATTAATTTTCTTGGCGGTGTATTTAGTCGTTAACACTGTGTACTTATTATGAACTATGTACCTATTATGTATCCTACAAATATATTTAGAATTAATACTTTGCTGATACTTATACTATAATTAAAAATATTTTTTTCGTTTAGCAAATATCCCAAAAAATAAATATGCCACTAGGAGTTCATACTTTTTAAAGAAAAATTTGGTTCCAGCAGAGAAAGACCAAATCTATAAATATGTTACAAAACCCGATGATATCCAAGGTTCATCAAAAGAAACTGATTATCACGTTGATGCAACGAATGTTTCAGAGAATATTGGCTCATCTTCGGAAAGTAACAGCAACAATACAGAATTAATAATGATAACCTATGATGACGAATTAGAAAGGAATAATGAAAATGACAGTGATAATGCCGCTAATGCTTCTACTATCGAAGACAGTATTTGCATGGGTGAATCACTTCAGGACTTAAGAGATGTATCACATTGGAATATACTCGTCTCTGGTAATGCTCGCATTGAAATCATAAAAAAAGAAAGTGAACATTTTCAAAATAGAGAAGGGTCGTTTGTTACTGTATCTAGACACGGGTTAGACATAAAAGGTGATGTTCGCCATCTTTCTAAAGAATGGTTTTATAAAATGATGAATAATGGTGAAAAAATTCTACGGCCATGGATTGTTTATTCTACTGTAAATTATAACTTGTGTCCTGTATTGCTTCTGTTGTCGTGTATTTGCTGTCACCAATAATAATAATACAAAATCAACATTTACTACTGGATATCAGAAGCGGTGGAAACTAAATCCCAAAGTGGCCGAGCATGAAACTTCAAATGAACATCTGGAGAATTTTGAAAAGTGGAAAACTTTGGAAATGAGGTTAAAAATTCATAAAACGATACGAGACGCAGCCTTGCAATTAATATATAATAAAAAACAGAAGTGGAAACATCTTTTATCAAGATTATTGGATATAACTTTGTTTTTATCTAAACAAAACTCAGCATTTCATGGACATGATGAAGGACAAAGTTCTTCAAATAAAGGCAATTTCTTAGAACTAACCAAACTATTGTCAAAGTATGATGTAGTGTTAAAAGAACACATTTTGAATTTGGAGCATGGTAAATCACCAAAAGTATCATATTTGTCACCAGATATACAAAATGAGTTCATAAATGTTTTAGCGATCCACGTAAAGTTTAAGCTTGTCAACGAAATTAAATCGGTTAAATATTTTGGAATTATGTTTGATAGCACACCTGACATTTCACATATTGATCAAATGTCAGAAGTGATTCGTTATGTGAAAATTGATGGTAGTAAAGTGGAAATCAAGGAAGTATTCTTTGGATTTTTTCCTTTACGTGGAAAAAAGCCGCTGATTTAAGCGATGAAATTCTTACACTGAAAAAAAAATTGAAGTAATGATAACCTCATCTCGAAGATGGCAGTTTATTATTCATGCAAAGAAAAGATATTTACAAACAATGTCACCGTGATTGGGACAACTACTCAGTACTCAGTAACATTTTCCTGATAACAGAATGAGGTGTAATTAAAATATAAAGTGCTATCCAATATAACAGTAGTTGAATAAAGTTAATAACTATTTCCATGAAAACATATTTCTTTGGCCTTATATCATGAATTTTTCATTTTAAAATTTAAGTATTTGAGATTAATTGAACTATAATTTATTTTCACATAAATATTTCATGTGATTGTCTCAACTGCATCGGCTTATCATTGTACGGTTGTTGAATCAATCTCGTAGTTCGATTCGCCATATCTGCCCGCACGGTGAGGTTGAGACAACTGCATTTCGATTGGAAATAGGACATGTTTTTTTCAGTGTAAAATCTTGAAAATGATGGTATAGATGTTATGAATTGTCGCTCCCAAAGGTTATGATAATGCAGCTGTTATGAGTAGTATACATGGAGAAGTGCAAGCTATTATTAAACCAAAAAATAACAAAGCAATTTTTGTGGGCTGCAAAGATCATTCAATTAATTTATACGGCCAACATTCGTCAGTGGAAGCCATTTTTACACTGCTTCGACTTGCCGCTGGGAAGTACTTGCTAAACACAACAAAGCAACTGTTAAAATACTCTTAACAGCGCATTGGAGTGCTCATTATGCTGCAGTAAAAGTATTGGCCGAAAACTTTGATGGGATTGTGGCTGAAATTGAGAAGTTAAGTGATCAACAAGAAAATGTAGACACTAGAGGCGCTGCACAGAACCTTATCAATGCAGCATGTGATTTTTCGTTTCTTTGCTATCTTTTGTTTAGGAATGATATTCTAAGAGAAATAATATCTGTGCTCAGATTGGATTGCAAAGCAAGGGCTTGAATATTTATTTATTTATTTATTTATTTAAGACGCGAATACAAAACAACTTAATGATATATAATTTAAATTACAAGTCAAATAAATTATTTCTGGACAATGCATCATGAATTTTGAATATTGATCAATTAGCTACAAAAATAGAGTCAATTCATAACGAAGTCTCATTGTAGAAGAGGCAATAGATCTTGCTGCGAAAAAATCGGAGGACTATGACATTCCAATGGAAAGCCGAATTCGTCATAAAAACGCAAAAAACGAACGGGTGGTGAGTTTGCACCTGATGCTGGACTGACACTGAGAGCTCAACTTAAAAAGGACATGTTGGAATGTCTTGACCGATTCAGTGTTGAACTCCGAACTAGACTGAAGTCAGTTCAAGATTTAGCTTCAATGTTCGAGGTTGTGCAGACAAACACTTAGCTTTTGGCGAACAGTGAAGAGTTAAAATTATCGGTATCAAAATTTGCTGGTTTTTATGATGCGGTATTGGCAACAGAACTCCTCATAGAGATACAAAGGGTGAGGAGGCATTTAAAAGCGGCCAATGTTACAGTTTCTAACTGGGTGTACCTAGACTTTTTGAAACTCATCGTAGAATGGGATTTTTTAGAATATCTTCCGAGTCTTACGGTCGCACTAAAGTTATTTTTTTTTTTTTTTTTTTGTTGACTATTTGCGTATTAGTGGCTTCGTGTGAGAGGATTTTCAGCAAATTAAAATCAGTTAAAAATTACTTGCGGGCTTATAATAATATTGCTCATTTGTATTAATTAAAAAAAATTATAAATTACGTTTATCGGCTTTTTATTATTATTGACAGTTTTTATTTTTGGGGTGACACCACAATATCCGCCCCGGGTGCCACCCATGCTAGCTACGCCACTGGATGGAGAGTATAGAACCCGGTATAACTTTGAGATCAGAGACCTTCTTGAGGGTCCTGATATAATAGGTTGTATCCGTTCTAATAGGATTGCTTGGTTTGGGCATGTTCTACGAGCCGATTCACAGTCTGGAATGATTAGAAAAATGTACGTTAGTACCCCAGGGAGTGGTAGACCGCGAGGTAGACCACGACTACAATGGGAGACTGACGTAATAAACGACCTTAAAATAATCGGCTGCCATGGTAATTATGTCGCTGTTGCGAATGACCGTGGTGAATATTCAAAGCTGATTAACCTGGCAACGCTCCTACACGGAGCATGAACGCCTTAAAAAAAAAAAAAAAAAATATATATATCGTCGCTTTAATAATGAAATAACGTATGCCATATATACGTTGTTTTTATATAATGGGTGCGCTGCATTCCCCATAAGGATGTCTATAAAGTGGCATTTTAACATTTTCCAATTTTTTTATAACTGGGGGTGAAAATTAATATATTGTTAATTAACGTACATGCAAATTTGAATTTGGTTAAATATTGAAACAGCGTAAATGCATGTACGATATTTCAATTCCTACAGAATAATAACTTGCGTAAAATCAGTGTCGTATACTTTACATACATTACGATCGCCACACGAAATGGTAAATCTAAAATATTGTATAAGCATCATTCATTACTACATGATATGCCGGTTCATATAAATAAAAAATTGTAAGAATATTATGTGTTATTTCAATAATAATTAGTTTTAGGCTTAATCGTCCTTCCATGCAAAATGAAATAACGTATATGAAATATGAAATAACGTATAAGGTACCTGATTGACTTTTCACCTCTTTTTAGGTAGAAAAGACAGCAGGTACTAATGTGAAATTTTAATATGCTGTGGGGAAATTAGTCAAGATTAATTGGTAGAAATTTTTTTTCCAATATCTTTATTCATTCAATTGTGCTGCCGAGTTTACGAAAATCAGAAAATCGAAAAATCTTTAAACCCAATTATCTCGAAACTACACTTTTGCGAATACGTTGTTTCATTATTAAAGCGACGATATATATATATACATATATATATATATATATATATATATATATATATATATATATATATATATATATATATATATATATATATATATATATATATATATATATATATATATATATATATATATATATATATATATATATATATATATATATATATATATATATATATATATATATATATATATATATATATATGTATATATATATATATATATATATATATATATATATATACAGAGCCGGGACGAGGGGTAGGCAAACTAGGCACTCGCCTAGGGCGTTTTATTTGAAGGGCGCAGAAATTGAGAACACATTTTTTGTATTTAATGTATTTTATACTACGGAGATTCGTTTTTTTTTGTTTTAAATTAAAATATCTAATGGGAGTGGAAAATCACAAAGAAAATAGGTATCCGAAATATTGTAAGATTATTTAAAGGTTCTCTAAAGATTTCTAAGGTTCTCTTCATATTTACAAGATTCTCATGATTCCCTAGATTATCTGAAGAAACTCTGTATGTCCAAATGTACTCAAGATTTTTTGAAATTCTCAAGAGATTCGGTAAGATTCTCAAGATTTTGCGACGATTGTTAAGAATCATTTTTAACCTTCTCTAGATTTCTTGAATATTCTCAAATATTTGTGCCATACAAGATGCCAAAGAATAATTTATCGCTCAATCTAATGACATTTTTATTTTTATTGGCTAACATAAACTTCAGAAAATTTAATTATGATAAAAAATCTGTGACCTATGTTAAACCTGAATCCCGAATGACCTGATGCATGTAAAAAATTTGATTAAATAGAGTTTTTGACGATTATAAATTACGGATTACAATATTCATATCATCCTCATAACAATATTGGTTGGGTGAAACAGCATAGTCTTTAACAAAAGATTGAAAACAACAAGATTTTGAATATGAAAGCAATATATTTTTATTTCAAAATTAAATATATATTTGCATTTAAAAAAAACTCAAAACCGTCGGTTTCTTGGATACATTTTTCAAACGGTTGATTAATAAAAATTATTAGTCCGATAAAATTGGATTAGGAATTTTCTATGTACCAAGCCAAATTTATAAAAGACGCGCTCAATTCCTATTGACGTTGAGATTGGTTTCAAAATACAAATTACTTTATTTCACTTTTTAGTCCAAATAAATTGAAATCTAAACAAGGGGCAGTGGTCACTCGCTTAGCGTCAGAAAATTTTTCACAAAAATCATTTATAGAAAATGTTGCACAGAACAGAGTTAATTTGGTTTATAATTTATAAAATGTGGAAAATTTTAGTGGCAAATTTCTTCGACGAAAGTGATGCCGATTCATTTTCTTTGTTTTCTAAAACTATGAAATTTTCATTAAAAAGTGCATTGGGATATAGTTACACAGCAACGTAATGTAACGATGTCATAAAAGCTGACTAAACGCTTGGAAATGGGTTTATGCATCACAAGCAGTGTTGCAAAACGTTACTCGTAACGTAAAAATGAAATAACGAACTTAAGTAGCGTTGTTAATTTAATAATTACTTTCGTATCGTTTTAAAAATTCATCTGGTGACAATAATGTAAAACGTAACGATAACGTAAATATTTTATTTCGTTTTTTGAACGATTTTGCAAATATCGATTATATAAAATCCGACATATCTGCCCTTTTTAAATGTATGTGCACGCTTTAACTAAAGATTTTGGTAGTTCTAATTTTTTTTTGATATTTGTGGCAAAATATTAAGCATTTTGTAAATTTTTGATTTGATCTCACTCTGATGAGGTTACGAGTTCGAATCCTAACCAAAACACGTAAAAAAGAAAAACAGAGTTTTTTTATGAGATATTTCCAACCATACCTTTGAATTGAAAAATTCAAATTACTTCCCTTGAGTTTAATTGCTCACAAAAATCGCGAATAATTAAAATTCCCCAAAATGTTGTCTAATATGCAAGCCAATATATGAAATAATTGACCAAGTGTCGCTTATTGATTTCACATTGATTGTAAGCAATCAATAATGACTATACACGTGACTTAAAATGTGGCATATAATATAGAAATATTACACCTCATATGAATTCACACAATAGTGGTCTAGAGATTTAATCCCAAAAATAATGTTAAAATATTTCTGGAAAATAGGAGTCTAATGACAATTGAGAATTCAAATTAAGTAAACAGAGTGATGATGAAGTCTCAACTTCAAAATATCATCGCATTGGTAGCGAAATGAATAGATTTGAGCTCACTCTGGCACTGATGAGATTACGAGTTCGAATCCCAACCGAAACACTTAAAAAAGAGAAAATATTTGTCTGTTCCATAACGAAATAACGTACCGAAAAAATAAATATAATGCATAAAAACGAAATGCATATAACTTTACGATTTTTTTTTCTTTTTGTAAAACTGATCCCAAGTCCAAATAAATCCAAATCATGTTGTAACTGTTTCCAAATTCGTACTTATTCACATGTCTGCCAAAATGACCAAAAAAATCCAAATCATGTCGTTACTGTTTCCAAATTACTTATTGGCTAAGACTGCATTCATTTGCTTCCCAAGCATTTGCGACTGGTTTTAAAATTTTGAAGCCTTTTTTATCAAGTACATGTTAAGTATCTGGTAATAATTTTAATATTTGAAATCGAATCCATCATGTTCTTCCTCAATCATATTCTTTTTCCTGTTATACACGTCAATCGGTTTGTGCAAACAGTCGAACTATTGAGTTCACTCTCTGTCATAGTGACAATTCAGAGGGATTCCTTTGTCCGTATATCGTACAAACGGAATGCTTTGCCGGACTTCGGGGGCGTCCAATCCTCAAAAGATTAAAGAAAGCGTTCGTCAACATCTTAGAATCCATGTAGTTGTGGAACCTACCTCTTAAAAAGCATCTATGTATGGTTGTGACACATATTGTAAATTCTTAAACACAACATTTTTATTGAAAAATTAATGTAATGGAAAACATTACGTCAAGTCAATCAACAATGAGATGAAATATGTAACCTAATTTTACAAATCTCGCACCGAATCTATAATTTTCTTTTCAGAACTAGGATGTTCCTTTTGATTCACAGTAATGACACATATTTGTCACTTTTTATTTAGAAATTAAACGAATTGCGTTTGTCGGCAATCGAATACCAGATCCGCCAGCACTTTTGTACAAATGTTTTGACATGTGATTCCTTTTAAAAACTTTCAAAATTTTAATGGAGTATTAGGTGTAAATGTATTAAAAACGATAAAATACCACATTATGCAACAGTTCAATTAAAAAACAAATAAGTAACATTGCTATATTTAAAACAACAATTTTTGTTTAAAACATTGTTTTTTTGGAATAAAAACCAATTTGTTTTGAACATTGTTTTAAACAGTGTTTAAAACAAACCAACTATGTAGAGGGGAGAGGAGGGTAGGGGCGTCAAATCTTATTCTTGCCTAGGGCGTAATTAAGCCTCGTCCCGGCTCTGTATATATATATATATATATATATACATATATTTATATAAACGATATGAGATATAACGAAAACGACCGGCACTCTCACGGTCGCATTTGTTGAGGTAGATCAAAAAAAATTTCTGTACATGTGTGTTCTATTAATATCTCGGACGAGCTCGTGAATCAGCAAAATCCGACACGTGGATAAGGAACTATAGAGCCTTTTTTCTAAAAAAAATTGATTTTTTAAAACCGTTATAACGGCCGTTTGGATTCTAATATTTTTAAAAAATTAACAAATTTAGAATCTTTAGAACCCTTTTTATCAATTTGTTTTAAAAATAGACCCCTGCAGTTAGAGGTTCCTGAGTGAGCGGCTCCAACAAAAAAGTTTGCAAAAAAAAAATTTTTTTTTAAACAACCGGTACTCTCACGGTCGCATTTGTAAAGCTAGATCATAAAACCTTTTCTAAAAATGTGCGTTTTATTAATATCTTGAACAAGTTCGTAAATCAGCCAAATCCGACACATGGTTAAGAAACTATAGAGGCTTTATACTAGAAAAGAACTCTGTTTTTTAGATCCGTTATAACGGCCGTTTGGATTCTAATATTTTTAAAAACTTCATAAATTTAGAATCTTTGAAACCTTTTTAATCAGTTTCTTCCAAAAAAAGACCTCTGCAGTTGGAGGTTTCTGAGGGAGCGGCTCCAACAAAAAAGCTTGTAAAACACAAAATGCGTTTGAATCAACCGACACTCTCACGGTCGTATTTGTGGAGCCAGATCAAAAAACCTTCCGTAAACATGTGTGTTTTATTAATATCTTTGACAAGTTCGTAAATCAGAAAAATCTGACACATGGTTAAATAATTAGAGGCTTTATACTAGAAAAAAAATCGTTTTTTTAATCCGTTATAACGGCCGTTTGGATACTAATATTTTTAAAAACATCATAAATTTAGAATCTGTGAAAACATTTTAATCCGTTTCTTATAAATATAAACCTCTGCAGTTAGAGGTTTTTGACTTGCTTCAACAAAAAAGTTTGCAACAATCCATAACTACAATTTCCAAAAACCTTATAACAGTCAATGAAAAAAAAATAAAAAGATTTGAATAGAAGATATTATTTATTTTTCTTAGAAATCAACTATTTTGATATTTTGCAGTGGTTGGACGACACATGATATAGCGTAGGTTTATGTCATAAATTGTCACACACATGTTCTGTGGTAGATTTGATATTTGTTTGTTGCAATATTGGATAGATATAGTTTTGCTTATATGTAGCTAATTTTCTTTTTAAAATTTGTTCGATATCTGTTTGTAATTAGTTTGTGTTGTTTAAACTAATCTGATACATCAGATTCTACTGGCACACAAAACTGTCTGATCTTGAAATCTACCTATTTCTAGCGGATATACGTGCCGCTTGGACTTTTTATACTTGGAAACTAAAAATCTAATGTATGGAAGTTTTTTTTTTTTTAATGGGCAAAATTTCTGTTCAGGCTATGTCAAATGACGATTTTTCTGACCATTTTCCAATTTCATGCCCAAACAAATATTTTCCCTAAAACTACTATGTTTCTGCTTTCAAACGCGCCTACTGCCGTCAAAATCGGTTCAGCCGTTCAGAAATGGTGGCATTTTCAAGATACGCGTGTAAGTACAAATCGCGATTTTCGGCCATACCAGCACAGGATAACCAAGGGTTTCTCGAAACAAAAAAAAATTTTTACCCAACCATTTTCGATACTCTACCGAATGAAAATAGTTTAAGACAAAAAAAAAATTTGATGGACAGATTTTAGCTAAAAGTGATCGCTTTGGGATGGAATTGCTCCATATCATTTATTGATAAAATATAAATAAACTCATTAACAGCTGACTCATTAACAATTATATACATTCATTTACATCGCTTAAAAATAATGAATTTTATAGGAAATAAAACTATGAAAATTAAATCTTGAAAAACAACTAAAACTAATTTTTTATTCGCCTGCATATTAAAGTGTTTCTTTATTACTGTGATTTGCGGCTTTAAAGTATCACTTTTCAACTATTTATTTTGTTGTCATAGCTACGTCCAAAAAAGTAAAAAGCATTTGTATTTGTTTAAATTCTATGAAAAATAAAATTTTTTATCAAAGCAACCCTCAAATTCAAAATTTCATTATCCAATTAAAATAGTTGTTATCATTTGTTGTCATAGCTACACAATAATTTGGAAAAAATAATAAATATTTTGTCAAAGGTTACTTGTTCCACATGTTTTTATTTTAAAATTTATGAAAATTTATAATTTTAATTTAGAATAAACAACTTTTCTTAAAATATTTTGCTTGCGGCGAATAAAAAATAGTATATGATGCACGGACGTAAGCTATTTTGGACTTAATGTGGGTGCGAATCTCGGCTAGCGCCTCGATCTGCAAACTCCACATCCGTCCAAAACCTTTAGCTTTACGTCCTAGCATCATAATGTACTATTGTTTTTCGTTTTCTTAACTACTAGATTAAAACGTAAATTTTAGATTTTTTAGTTTTCATATACGCCACAACTGCTTTATTAATATAATTATTTTTAGATGTTTAGTAAAAAATCGAAGGTTGTGAAAGAAGTAAAGAAAACAATCCCCGATACGCAAAAATTTCACTGGATTGAAGCAAGCGATGGCGTTGTACCAGAGGACTCCTTAGCAGGAGGTCATGATGCAAATGGTCAAGTGTTATTTGTTGGTAGAGCAGAACATCGAGATTCTCTGACTCCCGGGACAGTAATTATAAATTTAATTTTAAATAAATTTTTGGTAATTGTAGTTTCAAATGATTTTTTAGCTAAATCCAGCCCGAAGTGCATTATTTCTTTCATGGGGATGTATTGAAAATATCAAACAAAATTATGAAGTTTTAATTGATGACGGATGTTTTACATGGATGCCTGCTGTCGCAGATGCCATTCCAAATAATGCGGTTATTGGTGGCAAGACGGAAAATGGAGAAAAGTTATATATTGGACGTGTTCCTATTGAAGGAACAATAACAATTGGTAAAGTTGAACCATCTCATAAAGTATGTTATATTCCATTTCAAGGTTATGAGTTGATTTTTGATGAATATGAAATACTTGTAAGAACTTAGTTTAACAGATTTTGTATAAAACAATTCATTTATGTACATATTATAGTAAAACAAAAGTGTCCAAAACTACTCTTTATAAAAATATTTGTATTTAATTTAAAATTTAAATGTCCAATAATTGCTGTTTCTGTTGTTTTGGGTCTGTTTATAATGATAGGACGTCAAGTAGTTCTTAAAATACATTAAATTGAAACATATATATCCGCATGGAGAAATCAGTTTTTGTTGATTTGCAAATATTTTTATTTTTGATCTAATGATGCTTTTTAAAATTCTATCCAAGCCGGAGCGTAATTATTGCGTAACCCGAAAGGAGGGCTATTAGAGAATGCGTCAAACATTTCCACAAATACCTGTATGGTCAAAAATTTCATCTAAGAACTGATCATGGTGCATTAAAAATTAAGATGGCTACTCCAGTTCAAAAATCCAGAGGGACAAGTAGCTCGTTGAATTGAACGTTTACGGACACACGACATGGATAGTGAACATCGAAAGGGTGCTGCACATGGGAACGCTGATGCTTTACCGAGGCGACCGTCTCAAGCTGACTGTAAGCATTGCAGCAAACAAGGTGAACGTCATTGATATACGATTACTACAAGTGCTACCTGATGATAAGTTAACTGCTGAAGCCATAAGGAGAGATCAATTAGAAAATCGGGGTATCGCACCCATCATTAAGTTCAAGAAAAAAAGTTGCAAACCAGTTTGGGGGGAAATTGCTGGCAGAACTCCGAGTTAGAAGGCGTACTGGGCGCAATGGGACAGCCTCCATTTAGAGAATAGATGTTTAAAGGAATCGTGGGAGAGCTCAGACGGCAAGATAAAGCAATCCCTTACAGTGGTACTAAAAGGGAAAATACCAGCAGTATTGAAGAAGTATCAGAAAGGGACAAAGGCAGGTCATCTTGGGATCAATAAAACTATTGTAAAAATGCGACAACGGTTTTACTAGTTGAGGACTCGGCAATCAATTGTGAAGTGGTGTCAAAATGCGAACATGTGCGGCGATAAAGGGACCCGCACGAAGAAGTTATGGAAAAAATTAAGCAATACAATGGAAGCTCCATTTGAAAGAATCGCAATGAATGTAGCGGGACCGTTTCCAACAACTGATAACCAAAACAAGTATATGTTCTTGTGATCATGAACTACTTCAGTATGTGGCCGGAAGTGTGTGCAATACCTAGCCAGGAAGCAGCCACCATCGTTGAAGCTTTGATTAATAATTGGATAAGCCGCTATGGAGTTCCTATGGAGATCCACACCGATCAGAGACGGAACTTTGAGCCAGTTGTATTCCAGAAAATTTTCCTGATGCTCGGCTTTAACAAAACAAGGACGACAGCTTCGCACCAACAATCACATATGGCATACTAGTGAGATTCAAAGCTACATTGGAGGAATTTCTAGCTAAAGTGATTAATAAGAACCAACGTAGCTGAGACCAATGTATTCTTTTATTTTTTTGGCATACTGATCAACAGTTCTTGAGATTATGGCCATGACACCAGCTCAAACTATTGCGATCTAAGACTATCGGGTGACCACAAATTCGGAGCTACCATCAACATCATTGTCTGCGCAAGAATACGTCAACCAAATCAGGGAGAACTTGGAGGAAATTCACAAGTTTGCTAGACAGAAGATACTACTGACCAGTGATAAAATGAAGAAAACCCGATATGATATACGATCTAATAATAAAGGTTTTGGAGAAGGACAATTAGTATGACTACACAACCCACAACGGAAACGGATTATCACCGAAATTGCAAGCTGCATGAGAAGAATCGTATTAGTCCAGTCATTTTAGCATAAAAAAGGGGTCAACCTCGGAATGAGAGATAATAATTTTTGTTTATACCTTCATTTAGACGTTCTAAAATTTGTCTCAAAAGTCCCATAAAATCTCGTGTCTGCGTCGCAAGCATTGAAATCATATTAGATGGAATGCTAATTCCATACAAAATTTTCAAAAAAAACGGCAACAAAAATATATTCCTCTCGTTCTACGTTCATTTTTCCACTGCCAATATAAAGAAAATTTATTACATACGAACGGCCGAAAAAATATAATATAAAATAAACGTCAAAGGTCACTTGGTTTAATTCTCAATAGTTATATTTATATCTAAGTTCCAACAATTATATTTTTTTAAATTGCAATCAGATGTTTAGTGTTTACTACACTATTGATAATGATTGTCATATAATTTTAATTTATTTATGGAACATTTTTCACACAACACAACTTCAAAAATTGTTTGATAAATACATGCGTTCCTTTGGGACAAAATAGCTGCTCAAAGCAGCTTTTGAGTAGATCGCCAATGGAACGCCAAAAACTTGAAAATAAGTAAAATATAACCACACATTTTTCAATAATATTGGAAATACTTATAACTTATAAGGCATATATTTAATTGCAGCTGTGCTTATATTTAAAAAAAAATATAAACAGAGATTTAAAACAAAATTCAAATAAAATTCGAAAATAAAAATTGTTGAATAAAGACCGCAAGATAATATAAAAATACAATAGATGGTGTTGATGAAAAGTTGTTATAGCAGTTTTGTATATAATGTATAATAATGTATTACTATAATGTATTTTGAAAAATCGTTTCTCCATATTATATTTGGGCTCCTTTGTACTTTTCAACTACACAATCTATTTGAGGTAGAGTAGATCAAAGCAAATTTGAGTAAGTTTGATTTTCAATGGAACGCACCTGTACAAATCAATTGATGATGAATTTTTAATGACATCACTCTTTTCACATTTTTTACAATATATGTTGCCGTAGTTAGCCCATATAAATTCATAACGGTTTGGATAGTCTTCTTTTTGTAATATACTTTTAGCTTCATATAACAAACTTTTCTTATGTGGTGGTAAATAATCAGTTAGAAATATTTTCGAATCCTGTACAAATCCAATATCCTTGGCATTCAATGTTTTTTTAACTTTTAAAACACGTAAAACCTGATACTTTCTTATAGTAGAATGAAATTCTACCGTAATTGGTTTGATGATTGATTTAGATTTATTACGGTATACATGTTTAATATCGTTGATTGAGGTTGGGCATTGAACAAAGTTCAGAATATTTATCTCAATTTGAAGTATGTTTTCCTACTTGGCTTGTGGTACACCATAAATCTGGATCATGGAAGAGTAGCTTTATTTTTCCAGGAGATCACATCGCTTTTCTGAAGCTTCCAATCTAGTTTTAATCGTATAATTCTCCTTTTCCAAACCAGCTATTTTACGTTCATTTACATTTACCTTTTATTCCAAAAGTAGAATACCATCCAACTGAGAGCTCGCAGATATCAAGGTTTCCCCAAAGTGTTTTTGTTGAGTTTTAATTTCATCTAGCAGTTTTAACGATGTCCAACATTCCTTTTGTTTAGTTTGCAGCGCTTCAATATCCGTTTTAACCGCCGCCAATGCAGCTGCAATAGTCTGATTTGAATTTTTCACACCAAATTGATCGTGTTTTTCAGTGTCAATTTGAAGGCATGCATGGCATTTCCAGATAGTTTTAATATTCTCGTTCACACTCTCACAAACCATATGAAATAAATGTTGGCAGTGAATACATTGTATATTTTTTGAGTACCGATCTATTTTAACGTTACATACTTTACAGTTACTCATTGTACACAAAAATTTATATGTAAGTATTAAAATATATGTAAGTAAATTAACGATTTCACGATCTATTGACTTGATTAAAGACTACTTTACATAACCATATGAACACTATACATAACTTTAAGATATCACTAGTAATTTAATAATAATAAAATGCAGATCAACTGTTCATACACAATTTTATTGAATTAATTTCAATAATTTTCCGTTTTTTTATTAGGCTTAGTTATTTTCTTTTTTAATCTTTATTTTTATGTAGAATAAATGCAATCGACGTTTAATCTACGAAATTCAAAATGAGAATGAGGTTCAACAAGTTCAACAAGTTTAGAAGATTAAAATTTAAAGTAAGAACCATTCTAGAAAATATCTCTTTTCTCACAAAGTGTAAAACTAGTCATATACCAGATTTTATCAACGTAAAAATAAAAGCTACAACTGCTGTTGCATTAAAAGTAAAACAGGAAGCGACAAAGCTACGATTAAAATATGAAACAGAAAATCAGTATGCCAAATTACAGTTCAACAAAACCGAACTTTACAACCTGCATCTGGAAATTACTAAAAATTTAAGTCAACTGGAGTTTGACATTTTTTTAGATTTGGATAGAACCAGCGAGGAAGTGATTGAACATAAAATAAATAATAAAAAATCAATCCAACAGAAGAATATTGAAAAACTAACGGGAAACACATTACTACCCACAATAGTTTCGGAAACAAGCCAGGAAACAACAAATCTCATTTGCAAACTTTCTGATATCAGCTTAAGTCCAGAAGAAGAACAAATTTTAAATAAAGGACTAAATTATGCACTTCCACCTGTTATTAACCCTACTTTGGATATTGTAGCTCAAATTGAGTCTGCTTTATTCAATGTAAAGGATCTTAAGGAAGAAAAAGAAAAAAATTAGATCTGATTGTTTTGATCTACTAAAGCATAACGAAGATGCACTAAAAACAGCTTTAAAAACCAAGAACCAGTACAAAATAATCAAGAGCCTACGCGAAAAAGACTGTCACTATACAAAAGTTGACAAAGGAAACACGATTGCCGTCTTAAACAACATCGATTATTATCAACGGATGACAGATTTGATCACAAAAGGTCCCTATAATGAAGTGAAAAATCCGTTAAACACTCTTATCAAAAAAACCAGGGACACAAAAAGAGAAAATCATACGGATATATTCGCTGAGACTCCATTAAGAAATCTCATCCCTTCAATACCTAGGATACCGGTGCTTTATGGACTTCCAAAAATCCACAAACCTGGGAACAAGATGAGACCTATCGTTTCCAATATTTCCAGCCCAACATATAATCTTTCAAGTTGGTTGGTCAAACAATTTTCAACCCTAAAACCACCAAATGGATTGTACATCAAGAACGCAGTAGAATTTACAGAAAAAGTTCACCATATTGCATTAGAAGAAGATGAGATTATGATATGTTTTGATGTAACTTCTCTGTTTCCATCAGTTCCAATCAACTCAGTTCTAGAAATGTTGGAAAATTGGCTATTAAAATCAAATATAAAACCAGAAGCCGCTTATAAGAACACCAACATGACATCTTTTTGTGTAAAACAAACATTCTTCCAATTTAACTCGAAATTTTATCAACAAACAGAAGGAATGGCGATGGGGAACTCACTTTCTCCCTTTTTGGCAAATCTGTTTATGTCCTACTTCGAGATAAACCTTAAGGAAAAATACAAACAGTTTCCACGTGTTTGGTACCGATACGTAGACGATGTTTTTGCCATAATAAAAGAAAATTCGATAGACGAAATTTTGAACATATTAAACAACCAATATAACAGCATAAAGTTCACACACGAAACAGCAGTCAACAAAAGAATTTCATTCCTGGACCTTATGGTGACAAGAAATAATAATACAATAGAATTTGAAATATTCAGGAAATCAACCAACAACGAACAATACATCCCAAGTGATTCTTACCACTGCCAACAGCACAAATCAGCTGCTTTTCATTCAATGATCCATAGAGTATGTTCAATACCACTATCAAATACAAGCCATCTCAAGAAACTGGAAAATATAAAAACAATAGCACGCAAAAATGGATACAACAACAGTCTCATTGACAAAATATATAAGAAAAAACGTTCGAAAGCGAGGCTAAAAGGGATTACGACGTTAAGAGGTGATAAAAAAGAAAACTTATGTAGGGTGTCGGTTTCGTTTAACCATACAATCAACAATAAACTAAATGTGTTATTATGGTTTTCCATATTATTCACTGTTTGTGTGCTTTTGTCACTTTTGAATTAAAATGCAATATTTAAAAATACACTTTTTACTGTTTATTTTTAATTTTATTTTATTAATAATAATATAAACTTCCTTATAGTAACAACTTGGATTTTATTTTTTATTTTTTATTATATAGAATATCGATTTCGACTTACGTCATCCTCAGTTCTTAAATTATTCTCGAATAATTTAAGAACTGAGGATGACGTAAGTCGAAATTGATATTCTATAAAATAAAAAATAAAAAAAAAATCCAAATTGTTACTATAAGGAAGTTTATATTATTATTAATAAAATAAAATTAAAAATAAACAGTAAAAAGTGTATTTTTAAATATTGCATTTTATTTAATAAACTAAAAGATATTCAAGAACTCTAATATTCGCCTTGTTAATAAAAGTCAACACAAGCGAAATTTAATCTCCAAACCAAAAATCAAAACTGAGCGAAATGAGAAACCAGGCATTTATAAAATATCCTGCAACGACCGTGAAAAATTTTATGTTGGCCTTTCACAACGCAAAATAGGACAACGCCAGAAAGAACACTTTGCAGAAATAAAATACAAAAGAGCTGAGAATTCTAGCGTTGCCGCTCATAGGCTGGAAAACAACCACAATACGTCACCATCAAATTTAGAGCTCATAAAAGAGAATAATAACCCAAAACACCTAGAAGCGTATGAATCTTTTTTCATTGAAAAAGAAAATCAATTAAACCCCGGTATCCTGATGAACAATAAAGAAGGAACCATAAAATCTAAATTATTTAACCTAATAATTAAAAGACCGCCGAACAACACATAATTTATGACTGGAGGATATCCACCCATTTGGGACACACCATAAAACTGTTATTATTTAGTTTTACTTCTTTTGTCAAAATCGTTTTTATTTTTTTTAATTTATTTTTTAATTTTCTCTAATGGTTTAGCTGTTTTATTAGATTCATTCATTTTGTTTTATATTTTTCTGTAGTTAGATTATTAATTTTAAAAATGGGTTTTTATTAAACCACCGATATGTATATAATGGAATGAATCTTACTTTAAAATTTAGTTTTTATATACTACAGATGATGAAAGCATAGCTTTCGAAATGCGCATATAGCAAAGAATTAAGAGACTAAGGAAATGAAACTACTGTACCTATAGTATACACAAAAATGTTTGAAGTCGTTTTTCTCTCTTCTCCTCTCTTTTTTTCGGTGCTAAGTTGTTAACTTCGGTGCTAAGTTGTTCAATGTTTTTTTATGTTGTTTTTCTATTTGTCGTTTTTCTTTTTTAAGTAATGGCGTCTCTTTTTTTTATATTAATTTTGGGGGCAAAAATACACTTAAATTTCGAATTCAATGCAATAATAGAAATATTTACAGCGCCTCTACTAAAACTTAAGTGTGTTAGTAACAATTTATTGGTGTGCAAAAATTACTTCAAATTTTAACATCAATTTCACTTCCTCTATTCTCTTAATTCTTTGGTATATAGTAAAATAACAAAAATAATAAAACTCAGTAAACAAGAATAATGTGCTTTTTTATTCATTTTTTTAAAAAAGTTTAACTACAGTGTAACCTCTTTTATCCGGACACGGGACAGTTCGGGACTAATTGAGAATTCCAGATAACCGATTTTCCGGATAACAGATATTCTGTTGAATATTCTAAACAAATGAATACACAAGTTTGTTCTTATACACACATACATATGGATGTATCCAAAAACATAAAATCATGTTTATTTATAAATAATTCATTTTAAATACTATACTTAATTCGAGTATACATAACAAAATAAAACTCTCAAGTGAACTATTCAATAAAATAATTAGAATTCAGATCTTTTAAAATAATTTGGCAACACAGTTTGAGTTAAGTTCGGTTAATTTAGATTTAGTTTGGCTTGTATAGCACAAATTTGCATTATTTCCTGCGTTGATATGTAAGGTCGATTTTCCAAAAAATTCAAATGATCACTGCAAGCCTGTATTGCATCATTCGTTGACAGGTTTGTTTGATAACACACATCTTCCTCGCTATCTTGGGTTTCATTGCCATCTTCCAAATTTTTTTCTGAATTATTAGAATTTAAAACTTCTGATATCATTTCAGTATCATACATACTAAATACTAGAGCCACGTTATCACATTCGATCCATTCAGACAAATTTGTCTTGCTAAGAGGCAAATTTAATTCAGCGGCATAATTGACTATCTCATTTGTAATTGCATCTTTATGATTTTGGTCTGGTTCCTCTTGAACAGTATCATCATCATCTGGGGGCCAAATATTATGCCACGTATTTCTTAGAACGTCAGGTGAAACAGATTGCCAAGCTCGATATATACACCACATCAAGTCCTTGGTCGTAATTTCTGTAGAAAAAAAATCACTTTGGTCTTCGAAATTTGAATGTTTTTTCATCATTTCCTTTCGATAATGACAATTCAAGCTACAGATTATCCCTTGACCCATCGATTGAATTAGAGATGTGCAATTTGGTGATAAATACATTGCGGCAATATTGTTATATTTCAATAAACTTGCATCTGGATGTGCAGGACAGTTGTCCAAAAGCAAAACTATTTACAGTCGTTAGGTAGACCTACTTGATTACAGTGAAGGCGTGCTTCCTTAACGAAACTATTTTTGAACCAGTCAATAAATAAAGATTGTGTGACCCAGCTTTGTTTGTTAGATTTATAAATTACTGGATATTCTTTCATTCCCTTAAGAGCTCGAGGTTTTTTGCTTTTTCCAATCACAAGTAATTTACATTTATGACTACCAACTGCATTTGAACACACTAAGACTGTAAGGCGCTCTATACTTTCTTTTGATCCACTGGCAGCAGATTCTTGAGGACCAGCTAAAGTTGTACGAGGCAAACATTTCCAAAATATGCTAGTCTCGTTTCTTTCGGCAATAAGGTAAGACAGCTCATCGACAAACAAAACAGCACCTATGTCATCTAGATAGTTTTTCACCAGACACTTTAAGTTGACGGATTCCATATCGTTGTTTAAACTTTGAAGCCATCCGTTGGAATAACAACATTGTGTTTTTAATTGCATTTCCGTATGAAATTGTTTAGCTTTGTCTATCAACATTGTTCCAGAAATTGGTATACTCCGGCTTCTCTCTTGTTTAAACCTGAGGATTATCCGCTGTTCGTAGAGTTTTTCTTTGTGCCATTCCAGTTTTGGAATCGCTCTCATTAAAACGCGTCAAAATGACATTTTCATTTTTAACTAAATCATAAATTGTTGATTTGCCAATCTTGTATTTGTCTTGTATCAAGCGCACGCTTTTACCTTTCTCCATATCTAAAATAATACTCGCCTTATCTGGGATCGATAGTACAATTCGCTTTCTTTTGTTTAAATCCTTAATAAACCTCATGCTTAATTTTTTATTAACAAAATTTTTAAAACACTGCATAATATTAGATCACTCCGCTCCAAATATAAAATTAAACTATGTATGTCACAAAATAAAGCCTAAAAAGTAGTTTACAAAATAAAGCCTAAAAAAATTGTTTTATCTGAATCTATTTTGCTGTAAAGTAGTACATTTTATGCGCATCAAGTAAAAAAAAATTGAAAATTTGAAATAAAAATATTACGGATAACTGGAAATTTCCGGTTAATAGAAAACAAAAAAATGATTAATATTTTTTCCGGATAATAGATGTGCCGGATAATTGGTGTCCGGTTAAAAGAGGTTACACTGTATATAGTTCTGGAGCGATGGTACATCTGTCATCCAGCAAATATTTTACTTTGTGGTTAATTTTGAAACGACATTTGGTAGAGTAAAGTTAACCACGGTTAACCATAGTTAATTTCGAAACGTACCCCTAGACTATACAGAATTATAACCTAGTTGAATGACGTGGTTTATAGAATTAGAAAAGGCCATCGAGGTAAGGTCAAAGTTGTACATTTGGAAAGATTGGCCTTATACACAAGAGATTTAGATCCTGCTCGGTATGAACAGGCTTAAGTAGAGGGTATTGATACCGTTGTAAAAAACTCATAACGAAATATAACTAATAGTGTATTCTTTTCGACTGTACTGCACAAATTCCAACACCGAATTATCGAAATTTGTGTTCTTTTGGGTTGCACCAGCACAGAATTATGATTTCGATCGTATTCTTTTGGAAATAGAATTGTTATTTTGCCCACACCGAGTACAAAAAAATAGCATCGTAGAAATTGGTGGTGACTGTGGTGTAGAAGTTGTACTGAAATTGTTTTTTTGTAACACATGCGTACAAAATATTCAATTTTGTACTAGAATAGAATACAAGAAAAAACTATTTTTCGCCACATATGACTAAAAAATATTTAGTACACGGGCTAGCACGCCGCCTGCATGTGAGATTTGTAGTTAAATCTATCCATATATCTTTCTATATATAATATTTTTATAGCACTAAAATATCAAAATAATATTTTAAATAACTTACCATATAGTAAAAACAACTTAAAACACATTGCATCATTGGAATTGCAAGAAAAAACAATTTATTTAGGTCTTTAAAGTTTATTTTTTTGACAGCTTAGTTGGATTCCTATGTGTTGTTTTAGTTGGATTCTTGTGTTTATATTTTCGAACTCGAATAATTTACAAATATTACAACAAAGATGGCGCACTTTAATTATTTAAAAAGCTTAAATTTGTTTATAACTTTGTTAAATAAAATGATTAAATGAACAATTAAATAAATATTTAATATTTATAAATTTTACGCACTTGTTACAAAAAATAGTGTGTATTACTAGTGCGAATGCGTTTTCCAAACGCGAGTTATTTGCCAAACTAACTCTTGTTAGGAAAACGCACTCGCACTAGTAATACAATCTACTATTGTGATTTTTGTTTGTTTATCGTATTTGGGATGTTTTTTTTTTGTATAACAGGTATTAATATTATGAAAATATAGTAATAAAAAAATATAGCAATAAAATGACTTTTCGTCAAATATTAAGTTTCGCATTGATTGACAACAATCACTAATGACTTTACACTCATGACTTGGGATGTGATTAGAATGTTAACTTAGATGGTGACAAAATATTCTCTCATCCTATGAATTCATACCTCGTAATATCTAGAAATTTAACACAAAAAATCCCAAAGAAATGCAATTTCCCATATGTAATCATAGTTGGAAAATTCAACTTAAGTAAATATGAAAAATGATGAAGTTTCAATTTAGAAATTACCTGAACATCAAAATTAAAATATGGTTGAGTAAATCGGGACGTTATGCCCGATTTATAGTCGGTAACTTTAACTTAAAGTAAAGTACAAATGTGTTAAGGATTTTTTGACGTTTAGTATAAAAACTGAAGAAAAGTAACATTTAATTGCAAGTGTCCATAAAAATAAAATTTTATTTATTAAAAAATGCAAATGATATAAAAAGAGCGACTTTAAAGCCAAATATTAGCATGAAATTTGGGGTGTGTTAATAGACAAGCTCCTCGCGCTACACCCTGGGTTATGCTAATTAGTCTATTTCAATTTGGTAGCCAAATATTTCATATCGAACTCTTGGCTGTGATACAAAAAAAATGAACATGAACCAAAATCACAATAACAACGGTACTTTTCACCACCATAAGACAAAAAATATTGGACCCTCAGTCCGTATTTTGCAATTGAACATTGAAGGCATAAGCAAGTCAAAAACTGAACATTTACAAAGGGTATTAAAAGATTCCGATATCGACGTCGTAATTTTGCAAGAAACGCATGCAGCAGATGAAGCGCAACTTACCTCTAAAGGTAACATTTTTGGATACAAATTAATTAGTGCTATTTACCATCAAGCATATGGATCTGCCACGTATGTTAAGTCAGAAATCATAAACTGCACCCATGTACTTACACAGATGGACAACGATATACATCTTATTGTTGTGGATATATCAGACACGAAGATTGTAAACGTATACAAGCCTCCAAATGCAAGATGGTCAGCTGCTACTACCATTATTTCACCACCCTGCAATATATGCTGGTGACTTTAATAACCATCACACCCAGTGGTCCCACTCAAACAACAACCCCAATGGCATACAACTGACGGACTGGGCGGATGGTAACAACATGTTCCTGCTATATGATGCGAAAGAAATAAAAAAACCTTTAGATCGGCTAGATGGCGACGTGATTACAATCCCGACTTGTTTTTCCACAAAAAAACGAACAACGTAACCCTATTCCAATATCTAGGGAGCTGTCTTACAAGGTTTTCCACGCTCTCAACATCGTTCAGTAATTCTTGAGGTAGGAATCCAAATACCACTCGTTAACTCTACTCCTCAACCTAGATGGAATTTTAACAAAGCTGACTGGGATAAATATAGGTTGGAGTTGGATGCAGTGATACGCTGGATCCAAACTATTCCTAAAAACTACGATAGGTTCGTTGGAGCCATTATCTCAACTGCTAAGAAATGCATCCCAAGAGGCTCCCGCAAAGAATACATTCCTGGCTGGAGTAGAGAGAGAGCGATAAATTATATGAGGAGTACCTTAGTAGAGGTGAGGCAGACGTGGCTGATGACTTAATTTACTCATTGGACGCCGCGAGAAAGCAAAAGTGGGATTAGCGCTGTTGAAAAAAAAGATTTTTCCCATTCAAGCAGGGAAGCCTGGAGTCTCCTTGGTTTCAATGGTTTGCCACAGGGTTCCATCCTGGTGCCATTACTTTTTAATTTGTACATTCATGACATTCCTGACACAACATCAAAGAAATTTGGTTACGCTGATGATTGGACCCTGGCCACTCAAAATAAAGACATGGGTGTCTTGGAAGATTTGCTCTGAACTGACCTGGCGATAATGAATGACTATTTTCGAACGTGGAGTTTATTTCTTAATCTAAGTAAAACCGAGAGTTCTTGTTTCCACTTAAACAACAAACTGGCAAAACACGAATTATCAGTGTTATTTAACGGCACGTATTAAACACAATCAACAGCCAAAGTACCTGGGTATTACTCTCGATAGAACTCTTTCTTTTAAACTTGTTACACTTGAGCCCGTATATCCAATACACTTTTCAATGTTTCCTAAATCTTCGTGAACATTTTCTTCATTTATTTTACTACTATCATCCAACCAAATTAAACAAAATTTATCAAAAACAATAAATAGGTGAATAAATAAAACTTACCCAATACACTTTTCAAAGTTTCCTAAAACTTCGGAAACATTTTCCTCATCTATTTTACTATGTAATTTAAATAAAATTAAACAAAAGCAATAAGTATGTGAATGATAAATAAAAAGCAATAGACGTCATTGATTTGGTTTATTGGTACAACAAAAAAACAAGCAAGGTTGGCCCACTTATTGTATCCCGTTTGAATGAATCACTTTTTAATTTTATTTTTCAATGTTAAAAATATAAATTTGTTTGAGTATTGAACAGAAGGAGAAATTAGGAGAAGTTAGGAAAATTTTTTTGTTTTATATAATATCATAGATGTAGGTTCTTGAAAGGCATTCAGTTTTTAAAAATAGAAAAATTCAGTCGTGTGATCAATCCTCTAGAGTCTATGGATTAAATTTAGATTTGGTTTGCTTTCATATTAACTAAGGCATTTAGAAAAACTGATTAAAGTTAAAGTAACTAAAGTTGTTTAAAGTACATTGTGTTACTGTTTATAAAAGTTCGATTACTTTACCATGTGAATAATAAAGCGACAAATAAAAATTGATTGATCACAGTGTCTGAACGGTTTTGTTTCTGAATTTTGTGATAATATAACTAATAATATTAGAGAAAAACGCAAAAGTAAAAATTTGATGAACTCAATAACGTTAAAGATAATTTGATAACTGTCTGAACGGTTTGTTTCTAAACTTTGTGATAATAATTAATAATATTTGAGAAAAACGCAAACTTAAAAATTTGATGAACTTAATAACGTTAAAACCAATTTGATAACGTAAGATAATAAACATAGTTTTTTATTTATAAAAATTAACCTAATAAATGTATGTGTACATTGTCTGTGAAAGCAATAAATTAAATTGAAATTAATATGAAATGCAGTGTATACTTAATATGAAACATGTGTCGGTATACGTTTTAATTGTCACGCTGTTGATATCACCGACAGTTGATTGACGACATTAGCACTCATAGCAGAATTGATGAATATTTTATATCATACACAATTATAACCGAGTATAAACTAAGCCATTATAATATCCACCATTTTTCGTGTATTGAGAGAAGTCATAGCAGGCTGATTGCAACAAAAAGATAATAAAATAAATGAAGACCATTAACACCCACAAGAGAAAAATTAAAATTTGATTTTGTAACTACCTGCAAACAAGTAATTTTATTCTGATGAACCTAACAATAAAGAACAAGAACAGCAATCTACTCTAGTAATGTAAGTTTATTTTTTTTTTGATAATTGTATTATATCAAACTATTTATTTTTGATTTTCAAACGCATCATGTTTAGAAACATGTTATATTAAATTAGTAGTGATCACGATGTGAGAATGGCTTCGTTCTGATCTCGTGGAAGTTCGTAATCATGGAAATTTCCATTAGTCCTCACATACATTTTTTTTTGTTACCACAAACGGGCTAAATTTTATAGGAAGATCCTGGATGCTGAAGCTTTCCCGAAAGTCAGCTAGGTGTGAGGTTGCCCGGACTTCCACGTGGTACAAACTCCACCTAGAGAATACGTCAAAAAACTTAAAACGAGAAACAATATATTGCACAAACTGGCAGGCTCGACATGGGGTGCTACTCCAGTTACCCTCCGCACAACTGCTCTAAGTCTGGTTTACTCAGTGGCTGAGTATGGTGCACCAGTCTGGTTGAATAGCACACATACTGAAAAAGTTGACTGCCAGCTGCATGCCACGATGCGTACTATAAGTGGTACTATCAGGTCTACTCCTTTACCTTGGCTCCCTGTATTAAGCAATATCGCTCCACCTGCACTCAGACGCTCACATGCGCTCATGCGTGAACATAAAAAGGTAACCAACAATATCACGTTACCCTTGCACGAATATTACGGTGACCACACTCGTTGTCGATTGAAGTCAAGAAAGCCTCCACATAAAACTGCCAGCAGCCTGCTGGCAACTAATTTTAATATTTTGGATGCCTGAAACACCTTCTGGCATCTGTAGCAGTGAATTTGGAGCACGTTGGATTTTTGTTTCAATTTAACGTTCAGTTTTATATATATTTGAATTTTGTTAAAACCGCCGAACTTCACCAGTGACTTCTGTTTTTTAACATGTAAGTTTAAATATTTAATTTTTAGAAAGTTGTCATAATTTTGTAATCCGTTGAAAATTTGAATTAAGTGGAACGCACTTCACTCTCTAAAAAGAAAAAGAGAGGCGACATTGTTGTATTTTTTCGGTGAAGAAAACAACACGTTTGTTGCAGTAAACGTAGAAGATTTTTTTATTAAAATTAAAAATATAATGAGTAAACCTGGAGTTTTAATTTACATATAAAAAAACTTCCTACAGATTATCAGGTGTGGGGTGCGGTAGGCCTAGGTGTACAAGACCTATTTGATTATGAAAAAAATACATTAATCGGAGAAGTGTGATTTCATTTTTGGTGTTGGTGTTAACAATTGTATGGTGGCGTTTCTTTGGAGAAAAAAGAAATCAAAAGGGAAAATTGTTATTGATCTGAAATTACAAGGAGTGTTTTATATAATAATTAAAAACTTTGAGGTTATAATTTGTCAGAAATGGGGCGAGGGCGAACAAAAAATAAAAACGGAGATCAGCCTGCTGTTAGTGATGAGGAAGATAATAAAACTGTGGTTAATCGTCCGACTATGTCAACAGCTGAAATGAGTGCATTAATTCCAACTTTTTCGGGTGCTGTGAACGAAAATGGAGAAATGTGGATTGAACAGGTGAAAACTTTAGCGGATGTTTATGAAATTGATGATCGTATCATCAAAGTGATTTTAAAATTTGTTGATAATAATAATAGTAGGGGAGCCCGGGATGCTAAATTTGCAGTTACTAGAGCGTCATAGGGACTTATTGGATTGTGAAGTTTACGTTCTAAAATGAAAAAAGTTTATGTCAAGTTTTCCATTTTAATGGGGGGGAGAGCGTGTAAGAATTTTTAAAAATGTAAAAAAAAACAGTCACATAAAAATACTCGAGCGCGTCAGATATTCATAGAGTATATGCGCTTTGTCTTTCTAATAACCGATACATATAAATCTGACGATTAACTAAAGGGAGGTGGGCGTATAGAGAGGTGGAAAAACAAAAAAAAAAAAAGTTATTCGAGCGTGTCAGATATTCAAGGTTTATGTAAAGTGAACTCAAAAAAGTGTCCTATTTAAATGACTGACGATTTAAACGTGACCAAAAGTCATGGCTGATTTTGAAAAATGTAAAAATAAAATGTGACCTTGAGATACTCGAGCGCGTCAGATTTTTATGCTGGGGGATCAACTTGATGTCTTCGTCCTCCAGGATGATAATCTGACAATTATATGGAGGGGTACTGTTCGTCTGACAATTTCAAAGTGACAATTATTTGTCGTTTCTATTTCTATGTAATTTTTTTCAAAAACAGTATTTTTAATCTACAACTGTAGTAAATTTAATAGTTAAAAAGCACAATTTACCATTTTGTTTTATGTTACTAGGATTATCTCAGTTATATTAATGCTTTTGGATTGAAAATTACGATTACTACAATTAATGTAATATGAAATATTTGACAATTGATTTTTCCTGCAATTAAGCGAGCAAACATTTACTAGATTTTGGAGTGTTTTTAATTTATTTTTAAACAGTGCATGAAATTCACAAAATATCTTATAAATACAACAAACAAATCAAAGCGTCTAGCAGCCACTAAAAACTTGTACACCATGGTGATCAGCTGAGATGGCGTCATGCCAACAGACGCTCTAGTGGAGTCGGTGCGAGAGAGTAAGAGATAAAGAAAGAGTGAGAGAGAAGTGAGGCGTGGAGTGGGGAATACACAGCTCTCAGCATCTGTACGCTCCATCTTTTATTGACGATTTTACCTGAATCGCCCCATGAAAACTGTCAGAATATATGTTTTCCGTAATCCTGATAGGATTACCTTCAAAATTAAAAAAAAATTTATCGCGCTCGAGTATTTCAAGGTGTCGTTTTTTTTTACACCTTTGTGACTCGCCTATTTCCTTATGTCACGGTCAAATTGTCAGATTATTGAAATATACACTTTTCTGGATGTATTTAACTTACCTTCTCTTAATCTGACGCGCTTGAGTTTTTCTGACGATTGATTTTTTTTTACTAATCTGACGGGTTGCCCTCGACGCACCCCACTACATTAAGGCAGTGGCGTAGCTAGCATGGGTGGCACCCGGGGCGGATATTGTGGTGTCACCCCAAAAATAAAAACTGTCAATAATAATAAAAAGCCGATAAACGTAATTTATAATTTTTTTTAATTAATACAAATGAGCAATATTATTATAAGCCCGCAAGTAATTTTTAACTGATTTTAATTTGCTGAAAATCCTCTCACACGAAGCCACTAATACGCAAATAGTCAACAAAAAAAAAAAAAAAAAATAACTTTAGTGCGACCGTAAGATTCGGAAGATATTCTAAAAAATCCCATTCTACGATGAATTTCAAAAAGTCTAGGTACACCCAGTTAGAAACTGTAACATTGGCCGCTTTTAAATGCCTCCTCACCCTTTGTATCTCTATGAGGAGTTCTGTTGCCAATACCGCATCATAAAAACCAGCAAATTTTGATACCGATAATTTTAACTCTTCACTGTTCGCCAAAAGCTAAGTGTTTGTCTGCACAACCTCGAACATTGAAGCTAAATCTTGAACTGACTTCAGTCTAGTTCGGAGTTCAACACTGAATCGGTCAAGACATTCCAACATGTCCTTTTTAAGTTGAGCTCTCAGTGTCAGTCCAACATCAGGTGCAAACTCACCACCCGTTCGTTTTTTGCGTTTTTATGACGAATTCGGCTTTCCATTGGAATGTCATAGTCCTCCGATTTTTTCGCAGCAAGATCTATTGCCTCTTCTACAATGAGACTTCGTTATGAATTGACTCTATTTTTGTAGCTAATTGATCAATATTCAAAATTCATGATGCATTGTCCAGAAATAATTTATTTGACTTGTAATTTAAATTATATATCATTAAGTTGTTTTGTATTCGCGTCTTAAATAAATAAATAAATAAATAAATAAATAAATATTCAAGCCCTTGCTTTGCAATCCAATCTGAGCACAGATATTATTTCTCTTAGAATATCATTCCTAAACAAAAGATAGCAAAGAAACGAAAAATCACATGCTGCATTGATAAGGTTCTGTGCAGCGCCTCTAGTGTCTACATTTTCTTGTTGATCACTTAACTTCTCAATTTCAGCCACAATCCCATCAAAGTTTTCGGCCAATACTTTTACTGCAGCATAATGAGCACTCCAATGCGCTGTTAAGAGTATTTTAACAGTTGCTTTGTTGTGTTTAGCAAGTACTTCCCAGCGGCAAGTCGAAGCAGAAAAACATGTAAAAATGGCTTCCACTGACGAATGTTGGCCGTATAAATTAATTGAATGATCTTTGCAGCCCACAAAAATTGCTTTGTTATTTTTTGCTTTAATAATAGCTTGCACTTCTCCATGTATACTACTCATAACAGCTGCATTATCATAACCTTTGGGAGCGACAATTCATAACATCTATACCATCATTTTCAAGATTTTACACTGAAAAAAACATGTCCTATTTCCAATCGAAATGCAGTTGTCTCAACCTCACCGTGCGGGCAGATATGGCGAATCGAACTACGAGATTGATTCAACAACCGTACAATGATAAGCCGATGCAGTTGAGACAATCACATGAAATATTTATGTGAAAATAAATTATAGTTCAATTAATCTCAAATACTTAAATTTTAAAATGAAAAATTCATGATATAAGGCCAAAGAAATATGTTTTCATGGAAATAGTTATTAACTTTATTCAACTACTGTTATATTGGATAGCACTTTATATTTTAATTACACCTCATTCTGTTATCAGGAAAATGTTACTGAGTACTGAGTAGTTGTCCCAATCACGGTGAAATTGTTTGTAAATATCTTTTCTTTGCATGAATAATAAACTGCCATCTTCGAGATGAGGTTATCATTACTTCAATTTTTTTTTCAGTATAAGAATTTCATCGCTTAAATCAGCGGCTTTTTTCCACGTAAAGGAAAAAATCCAAAGAATACTTCCTTGATTTCCACTTTACTACCATCAATTTTCACATAACGAATCACTTCTGACATTTGATCAATATGTGAAATGTCAGGTGTGCTATCAAACATAATTCCAAAATATCTAACCGATTTAATTTCGTTGACAAGCTTAAACTTTACGTGGATCGCTAAAACATTTATGAACTCATTTTGTATATCTGGTGACAAATATGATACTTTTGGTGATTTACCATGCTCCAAATTCAAAATGTGTTCTTTTAACACTACATCATACTTTGACAATAGTTTGGTTAGTTCTAAGAAATTGCCTTTATTTGAAGAACTTTGTCCTTCATCATGTCCATGAAATGCTGAGTTTTGTTTAGATAAAAACAAAGTTATATCCAATAATCTTGATAAAAGATGTTTCCACTTCTGTTTTTTATTATATATTAATTGCAAGGCTGCGTCTCGTATCGTTTTATGAATTTTTAACCTCATTTCCAAAGTTTTCCACTTTTCAAAATTCTCCAGATGTTCATTTGAAGTTTCATGCTCGGCCACTTTGGGATTTAGTTTCCACCGCTTCTGATATCCAGTAGTAAATGTTGATTTTGTATTATTATTATTGGTGACAGCAAATACACGACAACAGAAGCAATACAGGACACAAGTTATAATTTACAGTAGAATAAACAATCCATGGCCGTAGAATTTTTTCACCATTATTCATCATTTTATAAAACCATTCTTTAGAAAGATGGCGAACATCACCTTTTATGTCTAACCCGTGTCTAGATACAGTAACAAACGACCCTTCTCTATTTTGAAAATGTTCACTTTCTTTTTTTATGATTTCAATGCGAGCATTACCAGAGACGAGTATATTCCAATGTGATACATCTCTTAAGTCCTGAAGTGATTCACCCATGCAAATACTGTCTTCGATAGTAGAAGCATTAGCGGCATTATCACTGTCATTTTCATTATTCCTTTCTAATTCGTCATCATAGGTTATCATTATTAATTCTGTATTGTTGCTGTTACTTTCCGAAGATGAGCCAATATTCTCTGAAACATTCGTTGCATCAACGTGATAATCAGTTTCTTTTGATGAACCTTGGATATCATCGGGTTTTGTAACATATTTATAGATTTGGTCTTTCTCTGCTGGAACCAAATTTTTCTTTAAAAAGTATGAACTCCTAGTGGCATATTTATTTTTTGGGATATTTGCTAAACGAAAAAAATATTTTTAATTATAGTATAAGTATCAGCAAAGTATTAATTCTAAATATATTTGTAGGATACATAATAGGTACATAGTTCATAATAAGTACACTGTGTTAACGACTAAATACACCGCCAAGAAAATTAATTTATTTAAATTTCCTTGTAACAACTTATATTAAATAATATTTGATAAAATGGAATATACAAATCATAGCCTAATATTATAAGGAACTATTTAAAAAAATATAAGTATGAAATCCTTAAAGATATTTTATATAAAGAATTGAAACCAAAATTAAATATCCAATTAGAATCATGCTCAATAATTTACAAAATTGCATGTGATTTTTGTGAAAAATTTTACATCGGGAAAAGCGGAAAATGTTTTAAAGACTGATTTAAGGAATACCTGCCTAAGAAGAAAAATAAACAAAATTTAAAGTTTATTTTTGCAAACCATTTACATAGTTAATAACAATAGCTACACCACTTTTAAAAAAAAATTGAAGGCTTTACATTTATGTAGCCAAGGATTTTTAAAAGAATCACTTGATGAGTTTGAAATTTCCAAGGAATTTAAAACCCAACAAAATGTAATTTTAAATGATAAACTTTCATTTAATTTAAATATATAAATATATAAAACTGAAAACAAACAGTATGAGTATGTATCAACCTACAAAAATTTGCAAAACTGCAGTAATTGCATAACTGCCATTTTATTCTACAGTAATTATTTTTGTGTCCATTGAAAAACGATCTATTTCAATTTATTCTTTGAGTTTCAAGATAAAGGAAAAAAAATTATTTTGAGATCATTTACAAACACAGTAATTTGATTGTTTGTTAGTTTCCGTAGGTGTTTGCAATTAATTTGTTTGAAATGTAAAACATATATTAGGTAGTAAGGTTACGCGGATATTTTAGAAATAATTTTGGAATAGAGACATTCTAACTCAAGGGTGCCACCCTATCGACAAAGCTCAATTCAATGCTCATTAATATTGTTAAAATTTTATTTCACGTAATAACTCAAAAATTTTAAAAAGTAGAATAGATTCTTTTTGAACCAATAACACATTTATAGGACACATTTATAAGTTATCACAATTTATAAATTAAAATTATATGGATAACCTGGTTAAAATGGTTTCTAAGTGATTTATCGTTGAAAACATGTGATGGTTTGTTTTTTTTTACGTTCGGGTGTCACCCCAAAACGGTTTCGAAGTGATTTATCGTTGAAAACATTGTGATGGTTTGTTTAAGTTTTTTACGTTCGGGTGTCACCCCAAAACGGTTTCGAAGTGATTTATCGTTGAAAACATTGTGATGGTTTGTTTAAGTTGTTTACGTTCGGGTGTCACCCCAAAACGGTTTCGAAGTGATTTATCATTGAAAACATTGTGATGGTTTGCTTAAGTTGTTTACGTTCGGGTGTCACCCCAAAACGGTTTCAAAGTGATTTATCGTTGAAAACATTGTGATGGTTTGTTTATGTTTTTTACGTTCGGGTGTCACCCCAAAACGGTTTCGAAGTGATTTATCATTGAAAACATTGTGATGGTTTGTTTAAGTTTTTTACGTTCGGGTGTCACCCCAAAACGGTTTCGAAGTGATTTATCGTTGAAAACATTGTGATGGTTTGTTTAAGTTGTTTACGTTCGGGTGTCACCCCAAAACGATTTCGAAGTGATTTATCATTGAAAACATTGTGATGGTTTGCTTAAGTTGTTTACGTTCGGGTGTCACCCCAAAACGATTTCAAAGTGATTTATCGTTGAAAACATTGTGATGGTTTGTTTATGTTTTTTACGTTCGGGTGTCACCCCAAAACGGTTTCGAAGTGATTTATCATTGAAAACATTGTGATGGTTTGTTTATGTTTTTTACGTTCGGGCGTCACCCCAAAACGGTTTCGAAGTGATTTATCGTTGAAAACATTGTGATGGTTTGTTTATGTTTTTTACGTTCGGGTGTCACCCCAAAACGATTTCGAAGTGATTTATCATTGAAAACATTGTGATGGTTTGCTTAAGTTGTTTACGTTCGGGTGTCACCCCAAAACGGTTTCAAAGTGATTTATCGTTGAAAACATTGTGATGGTTTGTTTATGTTTTTTACGTTCGGGTGTCACCCCAAAACGATTTCGAAGTGATTTATCATTGAAAACATTGTGATGGTTTGCTTAAGTTGTTTACGTTCGGGTGTCACCCCAAAACGGTTTCAAAGTGATTTATCGTTGAAAACATTGTGATGGTTTGTTTATGTTTTTTACGTTCGGGTGTCACCCCAAAACGGTTTCGAAGTGATTTATCATTGAAAACATTGTGATGGTTTGTTTATGTTTTTTACGTTCGGGCGTCACCCCAAAACGGTTTCGAAGTGATTTATCGTTGAAAACATTGTGATGGTTTGTTTATGTTTTTTACGTTCGGGTGTCACCCCAAAACGATTTCGAAGTGATTTATCATTGAAAACATTGTGATGGTTTGCTTAAGTTGTTTACGTTCGGGTGTCACCCCAAAACGGTTTCGAAGTGATTTATCGTTGAAAACATTGTGATGGTTTGTTTATGTTTTTTACGTTCGGGTGTCACCCCAAAACGGTTTCGAAGTGATTTATCGTTGAAAACATTGTGATGGTTTGTTTAAGTTTTTTACGTTCGGGTGTCACCCCAAAACGGGTGACACCCGGGGCGGACCGCCCTCCCCGCCCCCTTCTAGCTACGCCTCTGCATTAAGGGTTCATATTTGGTAGGAGTACATTACAGGGTGCAAGTTTTCTCCCCATATGATTTTCTGACGCGCTCGAGTAACTCGCAAAATCCCCGCTTGGGCTCCCCTACTATAAGTTTAATTTGAATTCTATTGAAGCTATTCTAGATAGTGGAAGTGCGGTTTCTTTGATAAAGATTTCTTTATTTAATTTACAAATGCAAACTAATTAAGTTCCTAATGGTTTTCTAGGCTTAAACAGATCGCAACTGGTCGTGTTCGGAGAAGTAATTGAAGAAATTGAAATGGACGGCTTAAATTGAAACAAATGATTCAAAATTGTTCCGGATCAAACGATGTCAGCAGATGTTTTATTAGGAAGAGATTTTATAGATTTACCTCAAGTGATAATTATTTTTTACAGAGGTAAGTTTAAATTTAAAATTTTGTCAAATGATGTTTTAGAACAGGTTGAATCTGGAAATGCGAGTGCGACTATATCGAACAATGTGTTAGAATGTTTTGAATCTAAGGAAGGCTGTATTCCAAATGATATTTTAGAAAGTTTTGAATGTGGAAGCAGATCGGTATTTAATGATATTTTATGTATTGATGTGGAATGTATGAATGGCAGAAATAATTTAGATATAGAGAAGACATTAAATCCAGAATTAAAACAAAATATAAAATTTATGTTTGAGCAAAAATATTTATTACCAAATAAGTCAGAAATCCCAGACACTGACATGGAGATGAAAATAGTGTTGACGAAAGACGAACTATTTAATTTTCGACCTAGGAGGTTATCTTTTTTTGAAAAAGGACACGTTCGGGAAATTTTAAATGAGTTTGTGGTGATTTCTCACCAAATTTGGCTATATCTTATTAACTTTATTTTGGCAGTAATTTTTGTAAACTTTAGGATACTCGCAGTTAACAAATCAAGTATGCTGGTTAAAAGTTATATTTTCCATATAACTTAGTACGTTTGAAAAAACAGAATTTTAAAAATGAAAAAATAATTTTTGTTAATTAAGTTTCTTTCTTCTACTGATAAAGTACTAAACAAAATTATTGGATTAGTTAAACCAGTTAAAGTTTTTTTATCTTATAAATAATGCATAATGAAAATTGTTTTATATGAATATATAATTTAATAAAATATATTCAACGAATATTTAAATTTACAATAATTTGTTTAGCATTTGTTAAACCATTTTAAGAAGTAGTAACTTCAGAATTATTGGTTTTCATATGGAAGCTAAATTATATTATCAAAAGATAATTAAGTAGAATTTCAACAAGTTTAAAACGACTGAAGATATGAATCAACAAGCTTTTGGAGGATTTTCATACTATGTAATAGCAAGAAACAAACAAACTAAGTAATAGCAAGATACAAACTGCAAGAAACATACCCATACATAAAGCGAGAAACTACAAGCTTTTTAATTGGAGGATTCTCATCATACAAGATCCGGAAGAAAAATACAAGTAACTTATCTATGGATACAAGTAAATCATATAGCAAGAAATATATACAAGCCATAAGTTGTTGGATAATAAAGTAATTAGACCTAGTAATTCGCCATATTCGCCATATTCACCGATTGTGTTAGTGCCGAAAAAAATGGAGAGGTTCGTATGTGTGTGGACTATAGGGCACTAAATAGAATTACAGTGAAAGAACATTATCCAATTCCATTGATCGAGGATCAATTGGATCAATTATCAAATAAAAGGTTCTTCACGTCTTTAGATCTCAAAAGCGGTTTTCATCACGTGCGCATAGCGGAGGAGTCAATTAAATATACTTCTTTTGTTACCCCTCATGGACAGTTTGAGTATATACGTATGCCTTTCGGCTTGTCTAATGCGCCCACTGTTTTTCAGAGATTTGTTAATACCATTTTTCGTGAACTTCTAGATGAAAATCTTATTTTGATATATATTGAACTATGTGGCTACTATTTGGAATAGCATACTCGAGAAAGGTGGTGAAACGTACGTGATCGCATTAGACATCTCAAAAGCATTTGATCGAATTTGGCATACCAACTTGATCAACAAGCTCGTTGCATACGGTTTTCATCCCGCAGTCGTGAAGTTGATTCAAAATTTTCTGTCTAACCGATACATCTCGGTATCTATAGATGGCTTTTCTTCTGAGTCTAAATTAATAACCGCTGGTGTACCCCAAGGCTCAGTTTTATCTCTCACTTTATTTTTAATTTATATTAACGAGCTGTTGCAAATCACCAGTAACCCAATAAATAGTTTTGCAGATGATAGTACACTGCACAAGTCATTCGTCCCCCTATCTTCAAAGGGTAAAATGCATGAACGAATAAATCCCGTCCGGAGAGACGCTGCCATAAATGTAAACGAGGACCTAAAAAAAGTCGCCGATTGGGGTGACAAAAATTTGGTCAATTTTAATTCCACCAAAACACAGCTATTGATTGTTTCCAGATCAAAGACCGAGTTTCCCAACGATATTTCAATTAATATGTGTGACGACCAAATAGACGAATGTGAAAGCATTCGTTTATTGGGAGTCACAATATCCAATGACTTACTCTGGAACGATCATATAATGGCCATGGCAAAGAGCGCGTTAAGAAAACTCGGCCTCCTCAATAGATGTAAAAAATATTTTACTTCGCATCAATTACTCCACATTTATAAGTCCTATATTCGTCCCTGTATGGAGTATTGTTGTAAAGTTTGGGGCGCTGCATCTGTTACTATCCTGGCTCTTTTGGACTCTGTTCAAAAGCGAGCTATACGAATTGTTGGTGATCGAGATTTAACATTAGATCTTGATTCCCTGCAACATCGTCGCACTGTTGCTGATCTCGTTGTTTTTTATAAATATCGTCACCAGCAGTGCTCGGATGAAATCAGGTCCATAATGCCTCAGACATATGTTTTTCCCCGTTTTACTCGTCAATCGGTTTGTGCGGGCGGTCGAACTGTCGAGATTACTCACTGTCATAGTAATAGAATGCAAAGGGATTTCTTTGTGCATACATCGTACACATGGAATGCTTTGCCCGAATCAATAGTCTCGAGTGCCTTCAATCCACAAAGATTTAAAAAAAGCGTCCACCTATACCTCAAGACGCATGTTGTTGTGGGACCTACGTCTTAAAAGGTATCTATGTGTTGTTGTGACACATTTTGTAATTCCTACTACACAACACTTCTTATTAAAAAAAAAAAAAAAAAATATTGACGATTTATTCATTAGTACTGAGACCATTGAGGAACATTTGTTAATTTTGGAAAAAGTATTTGATATACTTGTTAAAAATAATTTAGAATTAAGAATTGATTTAATGTCACTTTCCTAAACTGAGAATAAATTATCTCGGATATATGATCACGGAGGAATTCATTTTGCCAGACCCAAAAAATATTGACGCGGTAATAAATTATCCTATTCCGAAAAATACAAAGCAAATTCATGGGTTTTTAGGATTATGCTCGTATTTTCGTAAATTCATTGAAAATTTTTCGGTTATTGCTAAGCCGTTGTATGATCTTATTAAGAAAAATGCGGTTTTTCGTTTTGGTGAAGACGAATTAAAAATATTCGAAATTTTAAAAAATAAATTAGTCGAAGCTCCCGTTCTTTCTGTGTATTCGCCTAATGATGAAACTGAGCTCCATTGCGACGCCAGTAAATTAGGATATGGGGCAATCTTGGCAATCAAGTTGATTCTAAGTTTCACCCCATATTTTTCTTTAGCAAGCGAACCACTGAAGCGGAGTCTAGATATCACTCTTTTGAGCTAGAGACGTTGGCTATTATTTATTCGCTTCGTAGATTCAGAATTTACCTTCATGGCATTAAATTCAAAATTGTCACTGATTGTGATGCTTTACGTCTAACTTTGCAAAAGAAAGAAGTGAACAGGAGAATATCAGGTTGGGCTATGGAGCTAGAAAACTTTGATTATGTTGTTCAGCATCGACCAAATTCAAAAATGAACCATGTAGATGCTTTAAGTCGATGTAATTCGATTTTTGTGTTAGAAGAAAATTTGCTGGAGCAAAATCTCGCAATTCCGCAAGGTCGAGATCCAGATATAAAAAAATAAAACAGAGATTAGAGTTTACAGAGGATTCTTCATATGAAATGCGTAATGGGTTGGTGTATAAAAAATACAAAGAAGGAATTCTGTTTGTTGTTCCGTTTAGTATGAAAGATAACGTAATTAGGACGTGTCATGATGACGTGGGGCATATAGGAATAGATAAAACGGTGGAATTGATTCGGATAACTTATTGGTTTCCGAATATGCGTGAAACTGTAAATGAACATATAAAATTGTTTAAAATGCATTGCATTTTCACCCAATAATTTAAAAAGGGATTATTTAAATAACATTCCTAAAGGTTCTAAGCCTTTTCATACCATACATGTTGACCATTATGGACCACTTCCTGAGACTCGTTTGAGATACAAATACATTTTTATGGTGATAGATGCTTTTTCAAAATATGTTAAAGTGTATCCTACGAAAACTACGAATTGTCGTGAGGCAATTAAGAGTTTAAAATCATATTTTGAGTATTTTGGTAGAACTTTTCGTCTTGTGGCTGATCAGGGGTCGGCATTCAGATCAGTTGACTTTAAGAATTTTATGGATAATGAAAACATAAAACTCGTTTTGATAGCGACGGAATGTCCTAGATCAAATGGCCAAGTCGAAAGGATGAACAGGTTCCTAACACCGGTTTTGAGTAAATTAGCTACTACAGATCAATCGGATACTGTACTACCAAAAGTAGATTTTATATTTAACAACACCTACAGTATTTCAATTGACACTACTCCGTGTATGTTATTGTACGGCACAAATCAACGAAAGCCGGATAATGATGATGTAAAAGATTTTTTAAACGAGACTCAAGTAGACAACATTTGTTTAGAGGAAATTAGGAAAAGAGCTATTTGGAAAAACGCGAAGGTGCAAGAATATAATAAAAACTATAATGATAGTAAATGTAAAAAATTAACTGAATATAAAGAAGGTGATTATGTCATGATAAGGAATGTTGTTCCCGCTGGGTTAACAAAAAGTTGATGCCGAAAATGAAAGGTCCGTACGAAGTGAAAAAGGTGTTACCGAATTAAAGATTCGTAATTTCTGATATTGAAGAATTCCAAGTTAGCCAAATACCGTTCGAAGGGATTTTCGATCGTACCAATATGCGTAAATGGCTAAGTATCGAAAATGAATGTGATGATGTTGACTTAGACCTGGATTTTGATATTGATATGGGTGATATTGAGGAAAATAAATAAATTTTATATATGTACTTCAAATTATTATTTATATTAATAGGTTTCGGGTATATTATTTTTATGTCAGGTTAATGAATTTTAACACATATTTCGACACTAAGTGGTCATCTTTATTTAAATTTTTTTATTTAAAAACCTCTTAAAAGTTAAATTTAGCTTGAAGCTAGTTTGTCATTGTACATGATTGTTCAGCAAATTTTGATGTAGATAAATTTTGAATGTAGTGAAGGAAGAATGTCGTGGTGTACTTAGTTTGGTTGAAGGAAAAAAAACGACAGGGGCGTCGTTTAAGTCAGAATGACCGAGCTGTAGCAGTGAATTCGGAGCACGTTGGATTTTTGTTTCAATTTAACGTTCAGTTTTATATATATTTGAATTTTGTTAAAACCGCCGAACATCACCAGTGACATCTATTTTTAAACATGTAAGTTTAAATATTTTATTTTTAGAAAGCTGTCATATAGTTTTGTAATCCGTTGAAAATTTGAATTAAGTGGAACGCACTTCATGTATTTTTTCGGTGAAGAAAACAACACGTTTTAAAATTGTAAACGCAGAAGATTTATTAAAATTAAAAATATAATAAGTAAACCTGGAGTTTTAATTTACATGTAAAAAAACTTCCTACACATCATTACAACACAACTGGCCTTTCTATTACTATTACCCGACTTCTACCCAACCTGGTTTCGATCTGCCACGTCATACCTGGACTACACTAAACCGAATAAGAACGAATCATGAACGTTGTGCTGATTCTTTTTACAAGTGGGGAATTTTTAGAGTCTCCCTCAATGTAACTGCGGCGCTGTAACAACAAACCATAAAACACATTGCAACTGTGTGTCCAATCCGATGATACAATGGCGACATCGCAGACATCCATTTGGCAACTCCCGATGTAGTAGCATGGATAGACTCACTCGATGTAAACATCTAATGTTCAAATGACTGCCCAATGCTCAAAAATTTTACTTTTTACTTGTTAACTAAAAGACGCGCAATCAAATTGATTGTAAGCTAATTTAATGTGTTTTCATGTTTTGTTTTAGGTAGATTTCATAGAAAAATCTACCTATTTTAAGTTTCATTTTCGTTTTTTAATGTGTCATAAAAACCATACGCTAAATAAATAAGCATGAAATTAATATGAAAATAAATTTTTTTATTTTTAAATTTTGTATCAAATGTTTATATCGAATTTTATTATTTTAAATTTTGATTTTATAATCAGTTTGTTACTTTTAAAGAATTGATTGATTTATAAAATTGATAACCAAACCAAAATTAATATCAAATCATACATCAAAGAATACGTAATTTCTTACCGACTATAAATCAAAATTTTGTAGTGTCTTAAGTTACGGTTAAGTTAAAGTTAACGTTAAGTTAACGTTACCGACTATAAATCGGGCATAGTGAATAAAAAAAATTCGTGATAATAGGTGCGTTCGATTTGACTGAAACAACTGAAAAAACAACAACAATTGCATTCAATTTTTCAGTTGATTCAGTTGCTTCAGTCAAATCGAACGCACCTATTGTTACTTCTCTGGGGCGAAGTTCGTGTTGTGATTGAAGATATTTGATGGAGCTATTTGAATACTTTATTGACGCACTGTATAATAATCAGTTATTGTTAAATTCCTCAGCAAAGTGAAGTGAAACAAATTTTACAGTCTCATTGTATTTTGACACTTGACTTGACAGCCAGTTTTGCAAACAACAACAAGTCTCATTACATTTGGTTAAATCGTGAAACAATTTAAAATATTATTTTTAATTTAAACATATATTTATTAACAATGAGTTCTATATTTGAAAATTTGCCACTCGATGTAAGTGTATCTCAAAAATTAATTATTTAATAATAAAATTTTCATTTTATTGTGAAATTCTTGCAAAACTATTATTAGTAATGACGTCTGTGTTTAGTTTATAATTGGTAAAATTATTTCTTTGTTATTTTATATAAATATTGTAGTTTATGAGTTTATAAATTGTTTTTATAACATTACTATGCATCACTATTATACTATGTTTATACCGCCAATAGTTTAATAGAATAACCAGTTTTTCACTTCTAAATTATCGATAAAATGCTATTTAGACCATCTACATAGTCATTAGTCAGTGAAATTAATAGAAACTCGACAGTTTGGTTATTTGCATTAACCGATGGATGAGTAAAACATGAAAAATGATATGACTGAGACGCGATGGATTTGATTTCATCTGTTACAAAGATGAGATTAGTTTAGTATCAGTGCGGCTGTAAATTTAAATAAAACCACTGTTTGCGAAAACCGGGTTCATTTACGAAATGAAGATAATTTTCTCGTAGAGAATATAGGTAATATACTGTTCTCTCCAAACGCTGCAAATACATATTGCACAACCCGTTGTCGACACTACGACAAATATGATTTTTAGGGACATTGCTCCTAACTCTAACGTTAAGAAAACTCAGTCTTTACTTAGTGGTCCTGCTATTCGCTCGATTATTCCTGCTTTGTATTTAAACAACCAACGCCTTGAATTGCATGATAAGGTCCGGAACTTGGGTGTAATCTTCAACAAGAATCCTGACTGGAATGACCATATTACTAGTGTCTGCAACCAGGGCTGGAAACCATAAATTATTTGTAATGGTTTGGTTTTTGGTTTTTCTCAATGGCCAATAAGGTTTTGGTTTCGGTATTGGTTTTTCTAGATAATAAGTTTCGGTTTTGGTTTTACTAGGCAACATTTTTTGGTTTCGGTTTTGGTTTTTCCAAACGTCAAAATTTGGTTTTGGTTTCGGTTTTGGTTTATAGCAAAAAAATTTTTGTTTGAGTTTTCGTCAGAGAATTGATTAAAAATTACAACATTTGTCAACAATGCCAATGCTCAGTAAAAAATGTTGAGCTAATTTAAAATACATTACATGTCCAGGGGAAAGTGTTTCATTTCTGCGTAGCGCCTAGAGCATTTCAAGATATGACAAGACGAACTTGCTACCGTGGTTTGTTTACTATTTTATTCATTGCTATTCAAATAAAAGAATTTAAAATAAATTTAAAACATGAGCTTTAAATTTATATTCGAAATTTTATTTCTAACAACAATAAGTTTTAAAGCCAAATTAATGAAATTTTAACAAAAATCACACTAAAAACATAATCACTAAATCATTTTTACTGTCCAACTGATCGGGAAGTCATATTTTGGGTTGGAAAGTTATTAAAAGACAGTATAATAACTGTAAGACGGTAAAGTTACGACTGAAAAAGCTTAGGAATTGATAGATACAGCTAATTGTTATAGTAATTGAGAAATATTAAGATACGACATCTTTATAGAGTAATTTTTTAATGAAAAAAGAAAATAAATGTTTTAATTATATGAAAAAAATATCCATCGACTATTTTTGGTATTTTTAATCATGTTAGATTCGTAACTGATTTTTGACAGAAACGTAAGTTTCCACCTCTGTGTTTAGTACGGCAGTATTTGTTGTTGCATTTTATTGTTGTCTTAATTTTTTAACAATATTATTGAACTTGACTAAATTTTTAGATTTGATTTTGGTTTCATTTAAATTAAAATTTGGTTTTTGGTTCGGTTTTGGTTTGATGATTTTTAAAATTTGGTTTTGGTTATGGTTTTGGTTTTGATAATTTTTAAAACGTGGTTTTGGTTTTGGTTCTGGTTTTGATCTATTTTAGAATGTGGTTATGGTTTCGGTTTTGGTTTTTCTGATTTGGTGTGGTTTTCTGGTTTTGCGGTTTTGGTTTTCAAAAACCGGTTTCCAGCCCTGTCTGCAACAAGGTTCAGTATACACTACATCTGTTAAAAACCTTGAAATTCTAAACTCCACTGGAGCTTCGCATTTTTCTAATTAAATCTCTAGTTATACAGCATACTTTGAATGCGGCTATTTTAATTTGTAATATGGGTTATTATTATTTATTATTAGTTTCTTAAGTCGAATTCTTTTTGCCAAAAAATTGCTCCAACATGCCCCTTTTTGATCTGAGATCAATTTTTTTGACATTACGTGTTCTATTTAACCAAAAAAAGTGATTTTTTTGCCCTAAAAACTTTTGTTTGAATCTGGATTTTTAGCTAGAGCAAGCATAAAATACAATAAAGAATACAAATACATTTAAAAAATCTGTCAAAATTAGTAAACAAACCGCCATTTACTTATTATTTTTTTTAATAGTGAAATAGTTACTTTTTAAATAAAATATTGTTTAAATCGTGTTTTAAATTAAAAATTAATAATAAACTAATTAATTAAATACAATTAATTACAAAAATATACAATGACAGTTCACAAATACAACTACAAAACTGGATCATATTTTTGCATGTTCTTTTTATGAAAAAAAAATCACTTTTTCACTCTGGACAAAAACAATTCGACATTAGAAACCTTTAATTTTACAATATTTTGTTTAAAAAAAAACACTAAATGAGTACTCAAAATTTAATATTTTTCTGTTATATAAATTTTAACTAGTTTAACAAATTTAGCAAAATTAGATTCCGATTGAATTTCGTGAGGCATCTCATTATATATTTGTAATCCTTAATCCGTTCATAAGGTGACCATATTTTCAAAAACGAAAAAGAGGACAAAAAGTTAACACAAAAAAAAACTTTATATTCACCAATCACCACAAACAGTGTAAGATTGAATTACAGTCAATTTAATTGCACTATATCTATGTGCAATTAAATAACTAATAATATTTAAATTATACTAATTAAATATTTAAATTATACAAAAAAATATCACATATGAAATAAGTTAAATATGTTTAATATATAGTTAATATAAATAAAAAAACATAATATAAAATAATAGAAACTTCAAAACATAGAAACCTTTTCAGCATTTGATATTTGTCTGATTTGTGGACCCTTTCTACCAATTCCTTGTTTGTTTCGATTTACTTCACAAAATTTTCAAAAAATGTTTGCACATCTTTATATTCAAATCTTTATTCACAAATAATTTATTCACAAATAAAATAACATTACTTGCCAGTTACCATGTCCACAAGAGGAGCTACTGAATATGATTTTTTTATTAAGACTGCGTTACTCGCTCATACAAAAGTAATAGTTCTAAGGTGAAACACACTGAAAAAACATGTCCTATTTCCAATCGAAATGCAATTGTCTCAACCTCACCGTGCGGTCACATATGGCGAATCAAACTACGAAATTGCTTTAACAACTCTACAATTATAAATCGTTAAAGTTGAGACAATCACACAAAATATTTATGTGAAAATAAAATATAGTTCAATTAATCTCAAATACTTAAACTTTAAAATGGAAAATTCATGATATAAGACCAAAGAAAAATTTTTTCAGGGAAATAGTTATTATTTTTATTCAACTACTGTTATATTGGATATAACACTTTATATTTTAAATAAACCTCATTCTGTTGTTAGGAAAATGTTATCGTGTAGTTGTCTCAATCACAGTGAAATTGTTTGCAAATAATTTTTCTTTGCATGAATAATTAACTGCCAACTTTGAGATGAGGTTGTCATGAACTTCAATTTTTTTTTCAGTGCACCAGATTTGTAGCTTAGTAAAAACATATTTTACAATTTTGTTTTGTAATTTTATGAGTAAGTAATAATCTAAAATTAAAAATAACAAGAAAAGAGGACAAAAGATACGAAAACTAAAAAAAGAGGACAAGTTTTTTAAAGATGATAGTGTGCCAAAAAATGGACAGTCCTCTTCAAAGGACGGATGGTCACCTTAGTGTTAATGATAATGGTTATGATAATGAAAGAAGAATTAGACTGGCTTTTAACTCTTGTATTAGATACATTTATTCTCTTCTATTTAATTATATCAGATTTATTGGTATGTTTTTTCAATAATAATAGTATGCATTATTGTATTGTTTTCTAACACATAGTCTAATGAACTTAACCTATTGTCTAATGAAAATTTTCCTATAAAAAAGTTATCATTATTCAATTGGTATGATTCCAATTGGTCAAATTGTTTTAATTTCATTAAAATTATTTTCAAATTATAATCACAATTGCGTTGATAAGTTTTGTTCAAAAATCAAATTTTAAATTAAATTCTCTTATTTCGTTTAGTTGAACTTGGTTGATTGTATAGGATGGGGTTTTTTATCATCAGGGTTTTTTAATAAGAAATTTGATTTATTAATTAAAACAATAAAGATTTATTGTTTTAATTGAAGAAAATGTTTTTATTTTTTATAATACACAATTCTTTGTCAGAGAATAAAGTATTGTAATCGGTTCGTGTTTAATGAATTTTATTCTCTCGCAAATTAAAATTCTCGCTCGTGCCTCGCTCAAATTTTAAACTTTTGCTTGAGAATAAACTATTTCATTATACACTCATTGATTAAACTACTATTATGATCTTCGATGTTATGACCATGTTTCGCCGTATATTAAATCAATTTTAGGAATGGATTTGATGTTTTTTACTTTTTCCGTGTAGTCTTAATTATTTTCAAAATAATACACTCTCTAGATCAGGGATGCCCAGAAATCATGGAAGAGATGGCCAAAAATTTACAAGAACAAAAATGACTGGCCGCACGGAAAAAAAAATAAATAAACAGTATAAATTATGTTAAGATTTTTTATTCAAATTAAGTCGCGAACATTATATTCTTGTGTAGTATTACTAATTCTTAGTTCGTTTTTCAAATGAATATCAGTTAGTCTATTTCTATAGGAATTTGTTAGGAATATTTAAGTTTGAATTTAGTACGTACCAAAATATTGTACTGTTTTAAACGGAACTTATTATTATTGTGGTATTTGCTATTTTTATAATATTTTTACAGGCCGCATCAAATCATAAAACTGGCCGCATGCGGCCAGATGGCCGCAGTTTGGGCACCGCTGCTCTAGATCCTTCGTATTTGTATTCGTTTCATTTTTGCTTATTCGCACCGCACCAAGAACCTGATATTGCCTATGTGTCGCACTAACCTTATCAAAAGTACTTCTTTCGTGCATGGTTTCAAACTTTGGAATAAACTACCTATAAATGTTAAAACATTGGAAAGTACAGCGCACTTAAAAAAAACTGTTTGTTTTATTTTAAAAGCTTGAGAATTCCTCCCAAACAGTATAATCCATAATGATTTCCATCTTATTTTAAATTAAATGTGAAATTCATATATGTCTAATTTTAGTTTCATTAGCTTTAGTTTTGTTAGTATTAGCTTTAGTTATATTAGTTCTTTGTTATTATTTTTGTTTTTCTTTTTGTCTTGTCTCAACGTTTATTGCACATTATTATTAAACTATTTAGCCAATGTGAGCTTTGAGAAGACTTCGTGTCTTATTTACATTGTATAAAAATAAATAAATAAAAAATTCTGGTCACTTACACTAAGTTTACACCATGGTAGTATAATAGAATAATAGCAAATAGCTATATTAAACTATTACGGTGTAAACGGATAGAATAATACATTTTTACTTTGACCGATAGTTATTTGATATTTTGTTTTTGATCGGTAGTATAATAGTATATTCAAAAAAATTGTAACGGTCAAAACGTTAAATGGAAAATACAATTTCATGCGAACGTAAAAAATGTGCAACATCAAAATCACTCAAAATTTAGTTTTTATTTTAAATTAAATTATAGTATTATAATTTTTTGTTGAAGTACTTTTCGATTGATAAGATTTTGTATTCAAATTTGTAATACGGTAGCTATATTCTATCTGTCAATATTATTGTGAGCGTTTATACCACAGATAGAATAATGCTATTTTCGGTAGTTAAGGTAGCTATCGATAGTTTAATAGCAAAAAACTATTATTCTATTAAACTATTGGTGGTATAAACTTAGTATAAGCATTTCAAAATAATTATCTTTATCGATCAACCTATTCCATAAAATCTCAAGCCGTTGGCTTAGTAAATATACCATTGAAGTTTATCTAAATTAAGGTGACCAGATTTTAATATTAGCAAAGCGGGACACCATAGACGGGAGGGGGGGTGTCTTTTAAGAAGCAGCAAAAATTTTCATAGAACGAAAAAATTATATAGTAATTTTTTTTTAATTTCATGATAACTGCAATTTACAATATATTATAATGAATAAAAAAAATTATGTAAAGTATTGTTTCATTCTTCGGAATATTTCTTATTTGCGTAAATTTTTTTTAGGAGAAGGTTACTATTGTTGTTGAAAAGGTCAAGGAATACTCCACAAGAATTAATTAAATTATATTTCACACATAAAGAGAAAGATTTGTTATCTTGAACTCCCAAATCTTGAGGAATTATTTCCACATTTTCGAGATTCTCGTTATCTCGAGATTTAACAAATCACCATAAATCCGATTCAATTCTACAACTAAATGAGCTTTTAGATGACTGTTTCGGACCCGAACCATCCTTGTATACATGTTGCAATGTTGCATACAACATACAACGCTTTAATTTGGAATCAAATTTATTTTATTTGATATTAATTTTAACAAAAGGAAGTTCTTTTTCACTTAACGGTTGACGGTCTAAATCGGTATCCCTTAGTTTTACCAACAGTATTCTTAAAGTTGAAGTAATTTATTCTATTTGGGAGGGGAGTGTTAGTAATTAGTATATAAATATATTAAGTGGGATCTCACATGACAATTTACCATTGAGTCAAAATATGAAAATACGAATAACGATTTCCAAAATTAGGGTAATAGCAAAATTATTTAAAAAGTCGCCAGTTCGCAATAATATTTTGCAAAAGTATATAAAAGAATTGATTGAGGAGAGAAACGAGTGCAAGTACTCCTGAATTGCAAGACTAGATGAAATTCTATTGAAACCATGATTAACCGGTTTTTGCGAGTCAAAGCAGCAGTTTAAAAAGCATTAAACCATCTCAATTTAAATCATTTAAGGAATAAAAAAAAAGTTGATGTGGTTGCTTTAAATATTTTGAGTGCCATTCAAATAGCCACAAAATCAATAAAAGCTCCCAACCGTCAGGATGCCTCATTATTATCTGCAGAGGGAATCCTAAAATGTCTATTCAAATCTCTTCGGAAAAATAATTTAGAAATATGTATTCTCCAAATTGTTATTTGAAGTACAATCTCAAATTTTTAAAAGAAGAGAAAGCTCACTAGTTACATTATTGAAATTTCTACACTATCCAAAGTCTCTTAGTCAACCTGAGGAAGATGATCTTTTTTCTGTCTGCTTTAAAGAAGATCTGTTTGCTCTAAAAGAATATTCCGTAGCCAAGATTGAGGAAACTACCGTTTTTTTTGTATTAAGGAAATTTTTTGTATTAAGCAAAACAAAATTGTCCAAATTTAATTTTGAATAACGAATTTGTTTTTCATTTGAATTCGAAATTCTGTTTTCTTTTCAAAAGTCGGGACATTTGTAAAATGCCAAATTGTTAAAAATCGGGACTGTCCCGCCAAAAGCGGAACGTCTGGTCACCTTAATCTAAATCCTCTTATCAGTAATTTCGCTGTATATTTTGCCCTACTGAATATTACATATTACGATATTAGGATTAGATGTAACGAGGATACTAACAAATGGTACTCTTGGATTTTTCAAAAGCCTAATTCTAATAATTCTATGAACTTCATGGATACCTATCTATCCAGCTAACTATTCAGAAAATTTTAAGGACTTACATTTTCTCGTCATTCGCCTGTAAGCTGATTTATTCTTATTTATCTGGGAGAACACAAATAATTGGTGGTGTAGTCTCATAAAATATTATATGTAGACTACAGGAGTTCGTTTTAGGACTTCTGTTATTTTCAGTTTTTGTAAACTACTTCCTGCCTAACTTTGTCTTGCCAACGTAAGGCAATTCGAAGTAAGGCTGAAAAAACGTAACAATATTTATATACGCATTGACACATTGGACTACACAACGTTCAAAATAATATGTACACAAAATATTTCTAGTCAATAATACTTAAAACTTTATTCACAAAAACTAATTTTAAAAATAACTTCTTGTAGAATAAGAATAGTTTTATTTTAGACCTGCGATAGTAAAGTTATAATTAAAATTGCAACTGTTAAAGTGAAATGTGAAGTTAATTTAATAGTAAACGAAACGTTGTATCGTGTATATAAAACCGTGTAAATGGTTTTATATACACGATACAACGTTTCGTTTACTATACTATACTACAGAAGTCCTAAAACGAAACCTACTATCGTAGGTCTAAAATAAAACTAATCTTATTCTACAAGAGGTAATTTCTTATATACAATTCTGCATAGTTCTCGATCATTCGAGGTAACTTTTTAGAAACCTTGAGAAAATATTAGAATATTCGATTATTTTACGTTATGTTGATTTGATTCATAAAATCATTTATTTCTTGTCGTTGTTGTTTTCCTTTAACCTTTCTTTTACTTAGAAAAGAATGTAACCTTGAAATATTATTTGAACGTTTAAATAGGGGAAATTGAGGTTCAATAGAACTTTGTTATGTATTTTATTACGTTTATGTAGAATCGTAACAATATATATGAACTGCCATATAACATAACAAATACATAATAAAAAATAGGTTAATGTTTAATAATTTTCCGACAGCCAACTTTGGCGCAATTTAAGTCGTAAAAAATAATTTGTAATCGACTATTAAGCAGAAATATTATTTATTTATCAAATTTATAATTTTGATTTGGTTATGACAATTTTACAGTCCACATCCCCAAATGTTACAGGCAAATGCATACATTTATATAATGTTTAATATTAAATAATAGACTACAACTATTATACTAGGTCATTCAATAAGTCCGTAGGATGACACATAGATGGCGTTACTAAAATTTTTTCCATATGATTTTTATTTAGTACTAACCTTCAAACGATACGTGTATAAATTTGACAGCAATCTGACTATTTATTCGTGAGTTATAGCATTTTGTGTGAAGCAACTTTTGTTTTTGAAAAAAAATGGAAAAAAGTGAATTTCGGATTTTAATAAAGCATTGCTTTTTGATGAAAAAAAATACAGTGGAAACCAAACAATGGCTTGATAAACATTATCCAAACTCTGCTCCATCGAGACAAATGGTAGAGAAGTGGATGGCTGAATTTAAATGTGGTCGTACCAGCACAAAAGATGCAGAGCGCAGTGGACGCCCAAATAAGGCTGTTATTCCAGAAAACATAAAAAAAATCCACAAATTGGTTATGAACGATCGCAAATTGAAGGTGCATGAGCTAGCTGACATTGTAAAGGTAGCAAATGGTAGTGTTTTTACCATTTTACACGAATATTTGGGTATGCGAAGGCTCTGTGCAAATTGGGTGCCGCGTGAGCTCACAGTCGCCAAAAAACAACAACGAATCGATGCTTCAGAGGAGACTTTGGCGCTATTAAACCGCAATAAAAGGGAATTCTATCGTAAATATGTGACAATGGATGAGACATGGCTTCACAATTACACACCAGAATCCAAAAGACAGTCAGCTGAGTGGACAGCAGTCGACGAACCGAATCCAAAGCGAGCAAAGACGCAACAGTCGGCCGGTAAGGTGATGGCGTCTGTATTTTGGGATACGAACGGAATAATATTCATCGACTATCTCCAAAAAGGAACCACCATCAACAGCGAGTATTACTGTGAACTTTTGGATCGATTGAAGGCTGAAATCGCAAAGAAACGGCCACATTTGCAAAAGAAAAAAGTGTTGTTTCACCAAGATAATGCACCGTGTCACAGATCGATGAAAACGATGGCAAAATTGAATGAATTGGGCTTTGAATTGCTTACCCACCCACCATATTCTCCAGATTTAGCCCCCAGCGACTTTTTCCTGTTTTCAGATCTCAAGAGAATGCTTGCTGGAAAGAAATTTAAGTCCAATGATGAAGTAATCGCTGAAACTGAGGCCTATTTTGACGAGAAAGAGAAATCGTACTATAAAAGTGGTATAGAAAAGTTGGAAAATCGCTATACTCGTTGTATCGCCCTCGAAGGCAACTATGTTGAATAAAAAAATCGAGTTTTGTCAAAATGTTGTTTTTTTCTTACTTATTCTACGGACTTATTGAACGACCTGTTATTTGTTTGATTTGATTGTTATCTTATATAATAGTTATGTTAATATTATACTAAAACTTAGAAAGTTACAAGGATCAAGAATTAATATTTTTTATTTCAGTTTATGTAGGTGATCTTCCATTAATATTTTCTGGTTTATATTTAATATATTTTATTTTAAGTGTGCCTTAGATCCTTATTATTTCCTATTTCTATCCAAAAGCAGATAATAATTCTAACTCTACGGATAATGATCTGCTTCTGTAATGAAACTATAGTTATATAAAATAAAATTACGACAGTTTTAAACTTAAAGGCTTCGACGGACAAGAGATATACACTTCATCTGGGGATTGTTTGACTGTTATGTTTTGGGTTTATGATTCAACCAAGTTGGATCTAGTTATTCAGATTGTTCCGGCAATCACTTGACCTTATAGCTATTGTTTTATTATTTTTTTTTTATTTTTAAGTCTAGTTATGGATTCGAATTTTGTAACTATTTTATTATTTTAGGAGAAGAGAGTATTCTTCCATGTTGCAGTCATTTAGAATTTTTTGTAAAAATTTGTTTAAAGGTTTGATATATTTATCTCTTGCAGAATCAAATTTTTTACAGGTATCAATATTATGTATGGCATCTTCCTATACCCCACATCTATCGCAGAAGTCATCGTCTATTAATTTGATCAATTTGAGAAATTTCTTATCGAATGTGTGGTTTGTTCTTAGTCTATTGATCATCTTGATATTTCCAGGTGAGAAATTGGCTTTTTTGAACCATGTTTTGGATCCACTAATTCCATTTATGTTAAGGCTATGCATGTTCCCGACTAGGATGGATCTGTTTCTGAATTCAATGTTCCATTCCTTGTATAGGTCTTCTTTTAGATTTCTCAGACCTTCCTCCAATGTTAATTCCAGTGTGAAAATGTTGTCGGATGTGGCTCCTAGTTTAACAGCCTCGTCAGCTCTGTTATTGCCGTGGACTCCTATATGTGACTGGGTATCCACATTGGTGTTCCCTTCATGTATAGAGTTAAGTATGAGTGTTTCATAGTGTTTGTAATTTGGGTTGTTAATGAAATTGTTGAGTGATGTGCAAGCCCTTAAAGAATCTGTAATAATGTTTATATGGTCTTCTTGTAGGCAGATGCCCTTCTCAATCGCTACCTTGATAGCGGCCAATTCTAAATTTTTAATTGATAAATTTTCTAAGATTTGAAATGTTTTGATTGGTTTATCCTCGTCATAGAAGATGCCAATTCCTCTACCTTAAATGGATGACGAAGCGTCTGTGTAAATAAGTTTGTTGGTGTGTAGGTTGTAAATTAAGTTATTTGCGTGAAGTTTAGATTCCTCTTTAAGGGTGTTGTTCTTATTGATTTTATGCTTTAAAGTAGTATTGATACTGATTTTTTTCCTGATGAATCCCTTATTCCAATTCTTATTGATTTTAATGGGAATTTTATCAAATAGAGGCCTATGCTTTTGGAAAATTTTTGTTGATTCGCTACAACTTTTGCCTGTAAGGATATCCTTGTTTATTTCTGTACTGTGAAATTTCTGTCTGATGATGTAGGCTCCAATGGACTATTCCAATTTACGATTTATGGGAAGTTCTTCTGCTTTAGCGATGATGGCCGTGATTGGTGTACTTAAGGTCAGGCCCAGGCAAATTCTAAGGCTTTTATTGATAGTGATTTGTAAAGATTTTTTGTGAAAGGATATCTAATTCATCCAATAAATCACTGTAGTTTATTCTACTTTGAATAATAGATTTATGGATATTCATTAGTGTAGAAGGGTGAACTCCGCCTTTTTTTCTTCCCAAGATTTTTAGAAAGTTAATGTTATTATTGCAAGCGTCATTTAAAATTTTATTATGTAGATTGAACTTCAGCTTGTTATCTATAGTAAAACCTAGTATTTTAGCATAGGGAACTTCATTTAGTAAATTGTTTTGATATTTGATTCTGCAGTCTGTTTTACCTCTAATTCTGTTATTTTTATGTATTCTTAGGAAGAATGTTTTATTTAAATTTATACCGAGGTCGATTTTATCGAGTTTATTTATGAAGTTGTCTAGTAAATAATTGGGTTTGTTTTACAACTCTTTGATGTCATTATCTGAGGTAATCAATAGGAAATCATCAGCATATTGTAAAATCGAGTTGTTTCCTGTGTTAAGGGAGTGAATATCTCTCGTGTATATGTTGAATAATAATGGGCTAAGTGGGTCCCCTTGAGGTAATCCTTTACTAGTTGTGAGGCTGTTTTTCCAGTTGTCGCCTTCGAATGGGGTGATTCTGTTAATTAGGGCCTGGTATATCCAGTTGATAATGTCTTGGGGTATATTAGAGTCATTTAAGATTTGTATTAAGGGGTCGATGTTTACGTTGTCAAACGCTTTTTTAATATCTGCCGTTATTATGATTGTAGTGAATCCTTTAGCTATATTATTTTCGATGATCCCCAAAAGTGTAACCAGGATGTCCTTAGTTGATCTATTTTTTCTAAACCCGTATGATTCATTAGGAATTAGATGGTCTCTATCTGTTATTGCTTCTATTCTGGTTTTTAATAATTTGTTGATGATTTTATGGAAGACATTGAGGAGTTGGATAGGCCTATAACTCTCAATTGAATTGGGGTTTTTACCCGGCTTTAAAATAGGTATAATTTTTATTTCCTTCCATTCAAATGGATATATTTTATTGAACCAAAGTTTGTTTAGGTGGTTGGTACTAGTTTCGAAGTGGTTATACGGAAGACCCTTAAGTAATTTGTAGGTTATGTTATTAAAACCTGGCAACATATTCTTGCTGTTATGTATTGCGTCCCAAATTTCTGTGGTATTGAATTCGTCCATGTAGGGGCAGATATTGTTTAATACAATTTTATCTTCTTCGTATATGTGGCTTTCGGCGATGTTATTAGATAGGAAAGCCAAAGCGTTGTCTTTGGGATGAAATATGTTGTAAGTATTTTTTGCGGGTTTCCTGATAGAGTTAATTTTATTCCAGACTTCTTTGGAACTGAATCTTGGGTTGATATCTTCTAAAAATTTATTGAAAGAAGTTCTCTTTTGAAATTTTCTTTTTCTTTTTAGTATCGCGGTGGCCCTATTTAGTTCGATTTTGATTCTATTATTTCTTTTGTTTTCATTATATATTCCTAATTTTTCTCTCTTGACCAACCATAACCTATGTATTTTATCAGTCTACCAGGTTTTTGGAACGAATTTATTTGTAGATGGTAAGTAGATAGTATTATCTTTGATTATATTATTCAGTTCTTCTTCATAGTCCTGGAAATCGAATGTATGACCAGGAATCAATTCGTTACAAATAGTTAGGTAGTTTTTGTAGTTAATGAAGGTTTTAGTTTGTGAAGATTCAATCAAGATAGGAAGATGATTCGTGTTGCCTATGTTTATCATGTCTATATGCCATGATAATTTAGGAGTAATATCTTGAGAAGATATTGTGATATCGATTGCAGATAAGAGGCCGTTATTGTTTTTTCTGGTTCCATCTCCATTGTTGATTATGTTAAAGTTAGAGTTGTTGAATAAATCCGTCACTATATCTCCTTTTTTGTTGTAATTACAGTTTTTGTCCCAAAAGCTGTGTCTGGCGTTGAAATCTCCTAAGATGATAGTATTTCTCATATCTTTACATTTTTCAAGGAGTTTTTCTAACTTATCCTATATGAGGTTTATGTGAATGCTGGGTGGGATATAAATACCTATAAGTTTTAATTTGGAATTGAATTTGGCTTTGATATTAATTTCTAAGATTTCGATTGGTAATGTTTTTTCATCTTTAATTACCAGAAGTAATTTCACGTCACCCAGAAGTAATTTTTTATGAACTAGGAAACCGACACCTCCATAGCCATCGGGTCTGTTATTTAGAAAGATATTGTAGTTGGAAAATTTAGGATGATATTTATAATTCGTCCATGTTTCCGATAGTACGCAAATGTCTATTTTATTTTTGTAAAGATATAGTTTCAGCTCATCTTTATTTGCATTGATACTTCTTATATTAATTTGTAGTAATTTCATATTGTATTAAGATTATGAAATAGGAGTGGTAATTGAGAACATATACCTTTATAGTATTGGACGAAATTGTGATGAGTATTGTAACTTTATATAGTTCATTTGAGATGATTGAGATATATATTTTTGTAAGTGGTATGTTGTTTAAGGGAGAACCCTTGTATAATTTATATTTCCAGATATTGGGCTGGGTAGTGAAATCCGAAATTCTACGTCCACGCCGTGCTACCTGGGTAATGCTAACAGAATTAGGTTGGTGTAGTTGAGAGGGGCAGAGTAAATACTGCTTATACTCAATGATTCTGCACCATGGCGAGTCATTGGCGCCACAAAACCAATGCAACTCAAGCGTCTGTTCTCCATGTTAGGGGCGGCTTGGAGCGGGCGTCTGTCTTGGATCAAGCGGCTCGCTATATAAACGTGTAGCAAGCGTCTGTTCTCCATGTTAGGGGCGGTTTGTAGCGGGCGTCTGTCTTGGATCAAGCGGCTCGCTATATAAACATGTAAAAAGGTTGTTTCTGGTGACCTAAAGATGCAGAACGAACCCATTCACGAAAATTTGGGTTGGGCGAAGGGCTAACACCCCATTTCCGTAAAAAACTACTTGTCATGAATTCTGTACACAGGCCTCGGATTATCTCGGATTCACTATTAGAACGACCTCGGAAACTGTACCCGGACTACGATTTAAAAATGGGAACCTGGAACGTGCTAAGCCTTAGAAGACCAGGAGATCTACTGAAACTTACAAACCAAATCAATAGCTATACACTGGATATAGTGGCGTTACAAGAACTAAGATGGCCAGGGAGTGGAATCCACGAAACAGCCAAAGGATACACTCTCTACTATTGCGGTCATGAAAACGGAGGAGAATTTGGAGTTGGCTTTCTCACACATCGTCGCGTGAATCAACATGTTATCGACTTTCGCCCAATTAATATGCGGATATGCACAATGAGAATCCGCACGCAAAAATTTAATGTAACGATCATCAATGTTCATGCACCTACTGAAGACAAAGCAGATGACATTAAAGACCTGTTCTTCCTAGAACTCGAAGAAGTCATCAATAACATCCCGCGGCACGATATAAAAATCGTGGTAGGTGACTTCAATGCGCAAATTGGTAGAAGTGCAGAACTTAAAACACATGTCGGCCCTAACAGCTTGCATCATGCTAGTAACAATAACGGCTTTCGCACAGCTGAACTGGCTATGATGTATGATCTAGTAATATCCAGCACTTTCTTTCCTCATAAGAGAATCCACAAAGCAACGTGGAAATCAAATGATGGAAGAACTGAAAATCAAATCGATCACGTCATGATTTCTAAGAGACACTCTACAAGTGTAACTGACGTTCGATCATACAGAGGTGCTGATATGGACACCGATCATATGCTTGTCATCTTTAAGTATAAGTGCAAATTATCATCTACATTTAATAGGCAAGCAAAAAAGACCGTGCGCTGGAATGTCGAAGCATTTAAACACCTGGAAACACTGAATAGATATCAGGAAATTGTAACGCAAAACATAGAAGAGCATGACATCCCATCTGAGATGCCATTAAACATACAAGAAGAATGGCAAACGCTTCAATCAACCATCATATCCGCAGCACAAACTACAATCGGAAAACGACCACCGAAATCACGTAACGAATGGTTTGATGACGAGTGCCGCGAAAGCATTGAGCACAAACAAAAACTGCGAGAAAAATGGTTAACAAGGAACACCCGAAGCTCCCAAACTGATTATCTACGCGCCAGAAAAGCCTCAGCAAAACTCCTACGGAAAAAGAAACGCGAACACATGAAGAGCTGTATCGAAAACATCAACCAATATGCGGCTAATGGAAATTCGAAAGAGTGTTTTGCCAATGCGCGGAATCTGACCAAAGATTTCCACCCAAGATCTACAGCCATCAAAAATGGAAACAACGAGCTTACAACAAGTGAACGTGATGTGCTGGAAGTATGGCGATCCCACTTTCAAGAACTACTGAATAGGACGAACGAAGTTCATCCTATTCGAGCAATTGCTCCGTCAAGTGAGGAGATTTTTGTCCCTTACCCAACAATAGAAGAAGTGGAAGCTGCCATCAAAAAATTAAAAAATGGCAAATCACCAGGTATCGATGGAATCCCTGCAGAACTACTTAAGAATGGAGGAGCAGCTCTGGTCTCACGTATATATGATCTGATTCTTGCAATCTGGGACCAAGAAGAACTACCTGCTGAATGGAAAACAGCTCTCATTGTTCCGCTACATAAAAAAGGTGACCGCCTAAAGTGTGCAAATTATCGTGGAATCGCACTGTTGAACACTGCATATAAAATACTAGCTAATGTCGTACTCGCTCGGCTCATCCCGTTTGCCGAATCTATCATCGGCGACTATCAGTGTGGTTTTCGTCCCAACCGTTCAACCACAGATCAATGTTTTACCTTAAGGATGATTCTGGAAAAATGTTGGGAGTACAACATCAGCATTCACCAGCTCTACGTTGATTTCAAGCAAGCATATGATAGCATCATCCGCGACAACCTCTGGTCTGCACTCATATGCCTTGGTATTCCAGAGAAACTTGTTTCTCTGTGCAAACTCACAACATCGGGATCAAACTGTAGAATAGTAATCGAAGGGTCAGTTTCTGACTCTTTTGATATAACATCAGGTGTTCGACAAGGTGATGCACTCGCACCCGTACTATTTAATTTGGCGCTTGAGTACGCGATAAGAAAAAGCCGCATTGAGACACAAAACTGTATATTTAACAAATCTAGTCAAATTCTTGGCTATGCAGATGATATTGTGCTTCTCGGACGTAGAACAAGCGATATCAAGGATAGTCTCTCTCGGCTTGAAAGAAATGCTAAACGACTTGGATTATGCATTAACACCGGCAAGACTAAACTATTAACAACATCCAGGAATATACCTCCCGGCAATCTGAATACTGGCGACTATGAAGTGGAACGTGTAGAAAACTTCAAATACCTCGGGTCTGTAATAACATCGTCAAATGACATGCAGGCAGATATTAAAGCTCGTGTCTCAGCCGCATACAGAGTTTTCTACGCATACTCAAAACTTTTGCGATCTAAACATCTTTCGCAGTCGTGCAAACTCACACTTTACAAAGCATTAATTCGACCTGTGCTTACCTTTGGAAGCGAAAGCTGGACACTGACTTCCTCCGATTGTAGAATTTTATCAACATTCGAGAGGAAAGTCATACGAACAATTTATGGTCCATGTAAAGTTGCTGAAAATCAGTATAGAATCCGAATGAATCATGAAATCAGACAGCTTCTTGGAGGCTGCGATGTAATCGGATTCATTAAATCTAACCGGATTAGATGGTTTGGTCATGTAGAAAGGGCACCATTAGATAGAATGATTAAAAAAGCGTCCCAACAACAACCAGCTGGTGTTCGTCGAAGAGGAAGACCTAGACAACGCTGGCGTGATGACATCATCCAAGACCTTCGTGATATAGGATGTCAAAACTGGGGTCAACTGGTCATGGAACGAGACGATTGGAAGCTGATTGCACAGACGGCAAAATCCCTCCATGGGATGTAAACGCCAGAGAGAGAGAGAGATATTGGGCTTTATGTCATTTTCTAGATATTAATTCGAGCCTAAAGCGTGACTTGTGAGGATCAACCCAATACATTCAGGAGTATTCAACATCAATAAAATTAACTCAATTCCCCGATGTTCAAACAAGATGTGGGGGAGGAGAAAAATCGCTGGTTCCAAATTAGAAATGTAAACTTCTTTTTTAATAAAGTTATGTGAGATCTATGTATTGTTATTGTTGGATTGAAGCTTATAACGTAAGTATGTTTCAAGGTTTTGCATTGCGCAAATTGGTAAATTATAATGAATATGTTTTTTATGAGGTAAGTTTATCATATGCTGTACTATAAATGTGGGCAACAATTATTTCCATAAATATGTACTTGCATTGCGTCGTGGTATTCTTTATTATTGGAGATAATAAATGTTTTGATTGGATGTGTTTCATGTAATTGTGATTAGTTTTGGGCTTTATATAAATGTATGTACTGCTTCTAAACTTTAATGAGTGAGTCTGCATTAAATTATAGTCGATACTATTTGAGAAAGATGATGGGTTATTGGTTGTGATTATAAGAATTAATAACGATAGGATAGTAATCCTATCGGTTATTGGAATTTTATGTTTGTGGTAGAGGTTAGATTTGGGATAGACAAAATTCAGGGAAGGTCTATTTGGATAATGTAATATAGATAATATAGTAACATGAGTAATTTCATGTATTAGTATTTTGTTTAAAAGAGCGTAGACATAATTTATTAAAGGTTTGATTAGAGAAATGGCAATTATATTATTTTTTAATAAGTAAATGATAGCGTATAACCAAAGTAGGCTTACGTGGTATGAGTTAGATTTATCTGAATACATTATGGGGGTAAAATATTAGGGAGAATCCTGGGAAATTGTGGTACGGGATTTTAAGTTGTTAGCTAAAGATTTATTGAGAATACTTTCCATTTCATTGGTTAATTCGCCTATTCGTATGAGGGGCATATCTCCAGCTTCTCCTATGGTTGTAGTGGTTAGTTTGTTAAGCATTTCTTTTATGTTGGTGTTGATTGAAGAAATATTTTTGAAGTCTTCTAAGATGTTATCTATTTTTTTGTCTATTTCCTCCTTGAATTCTATTTAAAATCTTAGCATTTCCGTTTTAAGTTTCTTTATTTCTATGTTGTCATATGTGTCAGTTTTTTTTCCTCGTTAGCATTTTTGAGTGTTTCTATTTCTTCGTTTAGTGTTTTTATCATGTCCATCATAGCGGAATCTTTATCAACCTCTTCTCTAAGTTGGATATTGATGATTTTTGCTTGTTCCAATTCTTCTTTTAACATTTTTATGGTGATTGAATCGTTGTTTTCTTTTGTTTTTTGAGATTTTCCATTTTTGATTTAAGTTGGCAATTTTTTTTAGGAGGATTTCTCTATCAGATACTAAATTTGAGTTGAACCAAACATTTTTGGAGGAATTTTGTAGTGGTGGGAAGTTGAAACAGTCCGTATGTTGTTTTTTAGTTTTATTGTAGTTGAATGCTTTTGTGTATGAGATTTTTTACGTAGTCCTCCAAAATTTTATGTCTTTTTGTGTGGCATATTCCTGGCAATTAGGGTCATTGACTTTATGTGGACCTTTGCAATGAATACAAGTGGGAGGTGAGGTGCAGTTCGTCACTCACGTCAGTGTATGGTTGGTGTCTCCGCAATTCAGGCATTTCTCTTTTCCCTGGCAGAATTTAATAGAGTGACCACATCTTAGGCATTTCAAACACATAATGGGGTTTGGGATATAATGTCTGGTGGGTCTTTTAACTTCAAACAATTTTATAGAATCCAGGAGAGAGTTGGCTCGGAACTTAATTTTTAGAGCTGTGGTTGGTTCAGCCTTATGTGTTTCTAGGCTTACCACCTTTGAATTTTTCCAAAAGCGTATACATATATTTTGAAATAAAGTAATTCAAAGAATTTTTTTTACTCATATATTTTATTTTATTCATTTTATAAGTTAATTGGAAAAAACGATTACAATATAATCAGAATAAACATATTAAAAAAATGTCTTACTTTAATTGATTAAATAACATATAATAACATTGTTAAAAAATTTTATAAATAGTAGCCAAATAGTATAGTATGAAACAAATATTTAATGTAAAGCTTTAATTTTATATTTTTTGTTCGATTTTGCTGCTTCGATCAATTTTTTGTTAGACTTATCTTTTTTCTTAATAAAACTTGCAATTCAGTGCAACTCAATGGCGGATTTCTTAATAGGCTAGCTAGGCTGTAGCCTACGGCGGCAAATGTTCGTAGGCGGTAAATTTTTGTGCGGAAAATTTTAAAAATATAAAAATTTTTCAAAATAGACATCTTTTTGCGGCGGCGAGAGCCGCCCGCCACTATAAACAGAGTATCCAGATTAAATCAATCAAATTCGTAAAATTTCTTATCGCTATACTCGAAACATAGCGGCGGCGTGCTCTACAGTTTTTATTGCATTTTATTTGATTTTAATAAACGTTTGTATTATTTTCGTATTTTGTATTATATTAATTGTTTTTGCCAGATTTGCACGTTTTTAATTGAAAGCGTAATTTTAAAGTACTTGTAAATAACGTGACTTCGAAATTTCGCGCTTTTTTGGTCGCTGCGTTCGTATTTCATAATTTTTTAAAATATATTAGGCGGCAATATAAATTAGCCTATAGGCGGCAAATTTGTAAATCCGCACTGATGCAACTCATCTGTAATTGAAATGCATAAATAATTCTGATTTCACCATATCGGTATGAAGCCTTTTGATTTGTTAGTCCATATATTTCCCATCACGCTAAAAATTCATTCAACAAAACAATTAAAATTATTAATTGGCACTGCAAAAACAAATTTGCAAATTTTAAGTAATTCGGTGCGTTTGTGTTGATTTTAAAATATTCAGTCCACTTTTCTCTGCAATTCATTCCAGTTAATAAGGGAGAAACTTCATTTAGGATACGTATTTCTGAAAATAACTGAATTCAACTATTTATAACCAAAAAAGCGTATATTTTTGAATATTTTCAAAAAACGTACGTATAGCGTATTCACAAATATTTTTGATAAAACGTATTATACGCTCCAAAAACGTATAGGTGGCAAGCCTATGTGTTTCCGGGTTCCATTTGTTAATTCTATCTATATTGAGTATTCTATGTTTTACTTCTAGATCCTCTTTGATTTGAGTTAAGTCAATGTCCAGTGGAATTTTGTTGATAATGCCTATGGATTCTAGAATAAAGTTGGGAATGTATATATCGGTCACCAAGATGTCTTTTAATTCTTGGTCTTTTATTATTTTGTTGGCTGTGGTTCCATCTTTTGCTGTAATTTTAATTTTGTTGTTGTTAATTTGTTCTATTTTAACTATGTTGCCTAATACTTTTTCTTTTGTTTTTTTGCCAACTAAGATGTCACTGATCCCTTTTTTTTCGGTGAGTAGGGTGAAGGGTCCTAAGTCACTTGGAATATATTTTGGAATGTTTTGATCGTGTTCAATTCTTGAATCGTTTTTGTTTTGTAGGTGTAATTCACTGTTGTTGGAGGAATTGTCTGGACTAAATGCTTTTTTGATTTGTGGTCTTGTGTAGTGTGGTTGAATTTTTCTTTTATGAGGTCCGGAGTTAGGTTATCTTGGTCTTCTTCCGTGGCTGTGTGGGAATTTATAGGTGAGTTGTCTTCCATTTTTTTTTTATTTAATTATTTGTCTGGGGTGCGTTTCGAAATTAACTACGGTCAACCATGGTAAACTTTACCAAATGTCGTTTCAAAATTAACCACATAGTAAAAAATTTACTGAATGACAGATAAACCTTCGTTTCAAAACTACATAGTTTTACTGTCATAGTAAAGTGTGACGTCACTATTTTAACTTTCTTTTATTCTACTCGATAGTAGAGTTTGTTAAGGTTCTAATGTCAAAACGTATAAACATTTAAAATGATATGTCAACCGATTTATAAAACAAATTATAATTTTTTATAATAAAAGAAAGTTTTAATTGTTGTTGACAAAAAGTGAGAAATTATATTGTTTTGTGAATATATCGTATATTTAATTATTATAAACTAAGTATTTAATAATTTTTAGTGAAATGTGTTAGTAATTTTTATTTGATTCTGAAGACTGAAAAATAAATTATAGAAATAAAAAACAAACATTACATTTTGAGTTTTATTTATCGTAGTTAGCATTAGTTTTTTATTCGTTTTGAATTTTTAGCGGTCTTTTTCTTTGACAATTTAACTTTGACAGCTTTACCATGGTAATTTTCATTCTATATGTGACGTCAATATTTTAACTTTGACATTATTACCATGGTTAACCGTGGTTAATTTCGAAACGCGACCCTGTATGTGTCACTTAAAATTCAAAATTTCAAACAATTGGGTGAAATGTTATTAAATTTGAATAAACTGTTGAAATTGTTATGTATTATTATATTAACCGTTAAAATCTATTATTGATTTAACAAGAAAATTTAATAAAGCTTCACTGACCACGCCCTAATTTTTGAATCCAACAAGGCAGAACATAAGAACGAACGAACGAATAAAATATATTTTATCAGTTAATTATAAAAAAATTTCTTCAATATGTAAGATAATTTGATCGCGGGTAAATCGACAGTACCAAAACAAGTGTATATCTCTTACCTGGTGTTATCTAAGTGATCTTAGATATCATATGTTAAGCCCATTTATAAATAATTAATTGAAGAATAAGTAAGGCATCTATTGAAGTATTTGTAAATTTAATAGGTATGAGGTGGATGACTAGTCGTTCCAGTAATGAATTCCTTTGGGTTGAATTTGCTATTCTTAGGTGTTGGTTTGAATTTATTCTCACTGGCTGAGGTTCGGGTGATGTTGAATTGAAAGTTGAGTTTCCCTGAATGTGGAACGTTGAATTTTGTTGATAGTTAAATTTTATATGTGTTGGTAAATTATCTTCATAAAATTTAGAACACGTTGTATGTGAAGCTCTAATAATGATGAAACCACGTTTGTTTTAGTCCGGAATAAACTGAGAATTATTAAGAACTGATGTTAACAATTCCAAAGATACAGTAGATTAAATAATTATTAAATTTGTTAATTTAATAAAAATGTTTTATTTTTCTAACAACTTTTATAAAATATAAAAATCAGACCGGTTTCAGATATATATATATCTATCATCAGTGAAATTTTTTATATTTTTTATATCAGTAGATTATATCTGTATGTATCTATTTTCCGATTATTAACCTCGGATGTGCAGTTATATATCTGATGGAATAGGATTATGCTAACAATGTAACCGCTTAAAATGGCGTGTTGTGTATTGTTTTATTATTTTTGAGGTTATGCGATTTATGTTTTTGCTCTAAATATTTTATAGATGTATTCAGATTAACTCGATTTAGATATATAATGAATGTTGCATTCCAATTTGAAAGCGAGTGGCTTCTATCGTTACCGAAATGGCGTCTTAAAAATCATGTATATTCATTCATGTTCTAGAAAACATGTAACTTTTGTAACAAATAAATTCACTTGAAACTGTGTTTTCAATTAACAATATAAAATGAAATTAAACTCATATATGTAGATTATGTTTATTTATTATGTATATTTAAAAAATTTTTTAATATTTTTAACCATTTAAAAGAAAACTTTTTCTTTGCTAAAACCAATGCACAACTACACTGTTCAAAGTTACCGAAACGAATGCTAAGCAGAAATAAGAAAATCACTTAAAAACTGATAAGTCAATTCTACCAAAAAACTATTTTATTGTCGACCTCATGACAATAAAATAGTTTTTTCTTTTTGGTAGAATTGACTTCAGTTTTTAAGTGATTTTCTTACTTCTGCTTAATAGTCAATTGCAAATTATTTTTTACGACTTAAATTGCTGCAAAGTTGGCTTGTTAGGTGCTTCAATACGACGTCAAGAATTAAGTAAAGTTCGTTGTAAGTTGTTAACTAAAAACAATCTAAACCTCAAAGTGGGTCGAAAATTGGCGAAGAATTTAATAAATCTCTCCGAATTTTGTAACCAATTTACGGGTTCAAAGTTAATTTGACTTTGATATTGACTTTAATATTTTTTCTGCATTTCCCCTGCCTATCAGTAATGTTTGTGTGCCGTCTAGCTGTCGAGGTTAATTGACTTCCGGTTCTCGTGCTGAGGTGGCCCAAACCTAATATTTATAAACCAAAAGAAGCTCCTCACCATTGAAAAGCTAATATATAGTTTATTACTTTCTACTTATTGGATTTATGCAACTATGTATCTGGAATTGAATTTAATTGGGGTGAAAAATACCAAATTACATATGAAATAACCTTAGTAAAAGACAATTAGTGAATTCATACAATAATTCATCATTAAAATACTGATTGAAACGTATATGAGCTTGTGATATGAATTCACTAATTTACTTTTGTATATGCTTTTCTCTTCTAATGAATGTTTCAATGAATACCATGCTGAACTCATTATGAATATCAGTATTATGGAACTCATGAAGTTATTGATGAAAATCTACTGGAAACTCATTAATGATAAAACAGAGAATTCATGAACGAACTTCACCAGGAATTTCACTACTAAATTCATTAGCAAATTTCAGCAGGAACTTCACTACTTTAGAATAGTCGAACTCATTGATTACTTATTTATTATAAGTGAAATCATGGAGTCAGTGAAATCAATGTGAACATAAAGTGTAAAACCCGTACAGAATATTTAGAATAAAAAGAGTATAGAAATACAAACATTTCTCTCTCTCTCTCTCTCTCTCTCTCTCTCTCTCTCTCTCTCTCTCTCTCTCTCTCTCTCTCTCTCTCTCTCTCTCTCTCTCTCTCCTCTCTCTCTCCTCTCTCTCTCTCTCTCTCTCTCTCTCTCACTCTCTTACTCTCTCTCTCTCTCTCTCTCCTCTCTCTCTCTCTCTCTCTCTCTCTCTCTCTTTCTCTGGCGTTTACATTCCATGGAGGAATTTTGCCGTCTGTGTAATCAGTTTCCAATCATTGACCGACAGTTGACCCCAGTTTCGACATCCTATATCACAAAGGTCTTGGATGATGTCATCACGCCGTTGTCTAGGTCTTCCTCTTCGACGAACACCAGCTGGTTGTTGTTGGGACGCTTTTTATTATTATTCTATCCAATGGAGCCCTTTCTACATGACCAAACCCTCTAATCCGATTGAATTTAATTAATCCGATTACATCGCAGCCTCCAAGAAGCTGTCTGATTTCATGATTCATTCGGATTCTATACTGATTTTTAGCAACTTTACATGGACCATAAATTGTTCGTATGACTTTCCTGTCGAATGTTGATAAAATTCTACAATCGGAGGAAGTCAGTTTCCAGATTTCACTTCCAAATGTAAACACAGGTCGGATTAATGCTTTGTAAAGTGTGAGTTTACACGACCACGAAAGATGTTTTTGATCGCAGAAGTTTTGAGTATGCGTAGAAAACTCTGTATGCGGCAGAGACACGGGCTTTGATATCTGCCTGCATGTCATTTGACGATGTTATTACAGACCCGAGGTATTTGAAGTTTTCCACGCGTTCCACTTCATAGTCGCCAGTATCCTGATTTCCGTGAGGCATGTTCTTAGATGTTGTTAACACTTTAGTTTTGCCGGTGTTGATGCATAATCCAAGTCGTTTAGCATTTCTTTCAAGCTGAGAGAGACTATCCTTAATATCGCTTGTTCTACGTCCGAGAAGCACAATATCATCTGCGTAGCCAAGAACTTGACTAGATTTGTTATATATGCAGTTTTGTGTCTCAATTCAGCTTTTTCTTATCGCGTACTCCAGCGTCAAATTAAATAGTACGGGCACGAGTGCATCACCTTGTCGAACACCTGATGTTATATCGAAAGGATCAGAAACTGACCCTTCGATTACTATTCTACAATTTGATCCCGATGTTGTGAGTTTGCACAGAGAAACAAGCTTCTCTGGGATACCAAGGCATATAAGTGCGGACCAAAGGTTTTCGCGGATGATACTATCATATGCTTGCTTGAAATCAACGTAGAGCTGGTGAATGCTGATGTTGTACTCCCAACATTTTTCCAGAATCATCCTTAAGGTAAAATATTGATCTGTGGTTGAGCGGTTGGGACGAAAACCACACTGATAGTCACCGATGATAGATTCGGCGAACGGGATGAGTCGAGCAAGTACGACATTAGTAAGTATTTTATATGCAGTGTTCAACAGTGCGATGCCTCGATAATTTGCACACTTTAGACGGTCACGTTTCTTATGTAGCGGAACAATGAGAGCTGTTTTCCATTCAGCAGGTAGTTCTTCTTGGTCCCAGATTACAAGAATCAGATCGTATATACGTTAGACCAGAGCTGCTCCTCCATTTTTCAAAAGTTCTGCGGGAATTCCATCGAAACCTGGTGATTTGCCATTTTTCAGTTTTTTAATCGCAGCTTCCACTTCTTCTATCGCTGGGTAAGGGACAAAAATATCCTCAGTTGATGGAGCAATTGCTCGAATAGGATGAACTTCATTCGTCCTATTTAGTAGGTCTTGAAAGTGGGATCGCCACACTGCCAGCACATCACGTTCACTTGTTGTAAGTTCATTATTTTCATTTTTGATGGCTGTAGATCTTGGATGGAAATCTTTTGTCAGATTCCGTGCATTGGCAAAGCACTCTTTTGAATTTCCGTTGGCCGCATGTTGGTTGATGTTTTCAATGCAGCTCTTCATGTGTTCGCGTTTCTTTTTACGTAGAAGTTTTGCTGAGGCTTTCCTGGCGCATAGATAATCAGCTTGGGAGCTTCGAGTGCTCCTTGTTAACCATTTTTCTCGCAGTTTTTGTATATATTCAACGAATTAGCAGCACTCGTCGTCAAACCATTCGTTGTGTGATTTCGGTGTTCGTTTTCCGATTGTAGTTTGTGCTGCGGCTATAATGGTTGATTGAAGCGTTTGCCATTCTTCTTGTATGTTTAATGGCATCTCAGAAGAGATGTCATGCTCTTCTATGTTTTGTGTTATTATTTCCTGATATCTATTCAGCGTTTCCGGATGTTTAAATGCTTCGACATTCCAGCGCACGGTCTTTTTTGCTTGTCTATTAAATGTAGATGATAATTTGCACTTGTACTTAAAGATGACAAGCATATGATCAGTGTCCATATCAGCACCTCTGTATGATCGAACGTCAGTTACACTTGTGGAGTGTCTCTTAGAGATCATGACGTGATCGATTTGATTTTCCGTTCTTCCGTCATTTGATTTCCACGTTGCCTTGTGAATTCTCTTGTGAGGGAAGAAAGTGCTGGAAACTATTAGATCATACATCATAGCCAGCTCGGCTTAGCGAAAACCGTTATTGTTGCTGGTATGATGCAAGCTGTTAGGGCCGATATGTGTTTTAAGTTCTGCAATCCTACCAATTTGAGCATTAAAGTCACCTACCACGATTTTTATATCGTGCCGCGGGATGTTATTGATGACTTCTTCGAGTTCTAGGAAGAACAGGTCTTTAATATCATCTGCTTTGTCTTCAGTAGGTGCATGAACCGCTGTCGTTACATTGAATTTTTGCGTGCGGATTCTCAGTGTGCATAACCGTATATTAATTGGGCAGAACTCAATAACATGCTGATTCACGCGACGGAGTATAAGAAAGCCAACTCCAAATTCTCCTCCGTTTTGATGACCGCAATAATAAAGTATGCAATAATAATAATGTATGCTTTCGCTGTTTCATGGATTTCACTGCCTGGCCATCTTAGTATTGTAATGCCACTATATCCAGTGTGTAGCTCTCAACTTGTTAAATGAGTTTTAGGAGATCTCCTGGTCTTCTAAGGCTTAGCACGTTCCAGGTTCCCATTCTTAAATCGTAGTCCAGGTACAGCTTCCGAGGTCGTTCTAATTATGAATCCGAGATATTCCGAGGCCTGTGTACAGAATTCATGACAATAATTTTTTACGGAAATGGGGTGTTAACCCTTCGCCCAACCCAAATTTTCGTGAATGGGTTCGTTCTGCATCTTAAGGTCACCTTAAGTCAGAAACAACCTTTTTACACGTTTATATAGCGAGCCGCTTGATCCAAGACAGACGCCCGCTGCAAGCCGCCCCTAACATGGAGAACAGACACTTGAGTTGCATTGGTTTTATGGCGCCAATGACTCGCCATGGTTCAGAATCATTGAGTATAAGCAGTATTTACTTTGCCCCTCTCAACTACACCAACCTAATTCTGTTAGCGTTACCCAGGTAGCACGGCGTGGACGTAGAATTTCGGATTTTCGCTACCCTAACAAAAAATTGTTGTAACAAATACTAAAGCTTTAGACCATTAATCACTTTTGATTTGTATATTTTTTTCAACACAATAATTCACTTTTAAACAAAAACTGATAAAAAACACAAGTAATAATAATATATTCCCTTTGAAAGTTGCAGGTCTAAAAGTAAAAACAAAACTAGAAAAATTTGTTGACTTTCTTTACAAGATGTATCAAAAAGAATCATAAAATAATAAAAAAATGCAATAATCATAAAATGCCACAAGAGTAAAGAGAGGGATTGTAAAATTTTATTTGCTGATAATTATCATGAAAGTAATTAACAGTTTCATCAAAATATTCATCACAGGATTACTTATTTATTTCTTTTAAGAAATACAAACAAAATACATATCATCAATACTTTAATATGTTTTGCTCATCTGTAGTTGTTTAATATTTTTTTTGTAAATTGTATTTGTAATAAGCGATCTTTTTCCTGTGTTTGCCGCAATGGCGCTGCAAAAGGGGGAAAAGAAAATAAATTCAATAAAATTTATATACAAAACACAACTTTTACAGGAAAACTTGAATGAAATTATTTGAAATATTTGTAGTCGTGGATAAAATAGTATCTTGTATTCGCTTAGGATGAAGGCAATTCTTCACTCGGATGATTGAAACTTCATCCTCGTGAAGAATTGCCTTCATTCTAAGCTCATACAAGAATCTACTATTATTTTCTTCTCTCCGTAAAACAAATACTAAAATAGGTTAAATTTTTCATACAACTTTGTATGGGAAATTTTGGCAATTTTATGTTTCTTTTTTGAGCGACGTAAGAATAATATTTTACATATTATGCTTAATATATACATATAGTCAATAATCCTTCATAAGCAAATTAAAATTGTTTATTTGTGGTCAAATGAGAAATTTCATAGATAACTTAAAATTAATCAAGTTGTATGAAATTTTTGTGATTTTACTGCGGCAAACACATGCGAGAATTTCATCCGCATATGTAGCACGTGGAATGTGGATAACTTTGTATTTTTCTAAAGTTTCTTTATGCTACACATCATCCTTCGAATGTTTCTTCATGTTACACGTTGCGTCTAGATTAGTGTGAATGTTCAAACTTAAGTACTGAATGCCCAGTTCGTAAACCATCAATCAAGGCGCTGCAATACCTTATGAAGCAATTGCAAAGTGCAATATGATCTTAGGATAGAATGGGAGCAAGTACTATTAAGATGAGGAATGTTTGGCCTGTGTAATCTGATACACCAAAAAGATGAATCGTCTTATACCAATATAGCCCAAAAACTTATCAGCTCTTTGTCTTTATAATCTACATTCAATTTGATTATCAGGTACAAATGTTACAGATCTTTAAAAACAGGTTCTCAGGAGACTCCCACAACCTCCAACCCTTTGTCCAATGTTCCCAAAAGATTTAGAAATCTGTCTCAAATCTTTTGCATTGTTTTTTACCAACGTCTCATGAAAATCATTTACATCTTTAGACAATAGTATAGGGATAAACACTTTAAATAAATGCAAAAAAAATCTCTTTAACCGCAAGTGACAAACCGGCAGTTGGTATTTAGAACTGTTGGAAACAGTACTAAATCCTTTATATACCAAGTCTCAATAAGTTTAGCCAGAGATAAAACCAGAATTAGAAGTTACTGAAGTTTCAAACAGAAAACCTCCCGCCATTTTGTCCAACTATGTACAATTGTAAATCTAACCCGTTCTTAAATCACACAAAATCTCATAAAAATAAATCCAACCGTTTAAGAGGAATTCAGGCACAAACAAACGTACAGAAGAAATATATATTTAAAGATAATTTAAAATAATAAGTGTGATTATTAAAAATATATGAATAACAAAATAAATTTTTAATATTTTGTTGATTTGTGTTAATTTTAACTCTCCAAAACCCTTTACCAATCACAGCATAGAATGCTAATGCTCTCTGTTATTCATATTTCCCAAATGGAAAAATTAAAAAATACGCTTTCTATTTTCATTACGACTTTTTGAAATTATTTTTACTAATTCAACAAAATGTTCGCGCACAAACTTTTGTATACGCGTACCAACGCACGCCGGGTCCTGCTAATATAATTTATTTTTCTCTTTCAAATTTGGGTCAACTTAAGCTAAAAAATAATGTAATAATTTTATATTGTTGGTTTTATAAAATAAATTAAATTACTGACAAAACAAATTATTCAAAACATCTTTGACTGTTCCTAACCTCTTAAAAATTTTGCAAAAACTTAGGTTTAAAATGAAGTTCTTTATTATATAAACTCTTGAAACTATATTGTTACGTTTTTCTAATCTTCCTTCGAATTGACCTCTCAATCACTCTCAATTTGATAAACGCAATTCCCAATCTGGTTCTGGGTTCGATCACTGATTAGTAAGCAAGCACACCAGGTTTTATTAAGTATTCCACACCTTAATTGTACTAGATTCTTCCAACAGCTTCGAAACTCCATCGGTTTATTGTAGACATTTTCGGTACACAGCGTCCAAATAAACACAAAATATTTCTACTTAATAGCACTTGAATCTTTATTTACAAATATCAATTGAAAAATAACATTCTATTTACACGATTTTGTATACGGTATAACGTTTATAACGTTTAACGTTTTGTTTACAATTAATTTCACTTAAACTATTTCCAATATCGCACTTTTTACATCATTTATCGCAGGTTAAAATCAAACTATTTTTATATAGCAAAAGGTATCCGTTATTTTATCCGGTATCCCGATTCTGCATAATTTTCGATTAATCTCGAATATTCGAGGTCACTTTTTAGAAACCTTGAGATAATATTAGAATATTCGATAACACCATTTTACCTAACATGTTAAAAATCATTTAATATTATTTCATGTTGTTGTTGTTTTCCTTTAACCTTTTTTTTATCTTCCAAAAAGAATGTAACTTTGAAATATTGTTTGAACGTTTGAAATTGGAGAAATTGAGGTTTAATAGAATTTTGTTGTGTAACAGGTCGTTCAATAAGTCCGTAGGATAAGTAAGAAAAAAACAACATTTTGACAAAACTCGATTTTTTTATTCAACATAGTTGCCTTCGAGGGCGATACAACGAGTATAGCGATTTTCCAACTTTTCTATACCACTTTTATAGTACGATTTCTCTTTCTCGTCAAAATAGGCCTCAGTTTCAGCGATTACTTCATCATTGGACTTAAATTTCTTTCCAGCAAGCATTCTCTTGAGATCTGAAAACAGGAAAAAGTCGCTGGGGGCTAAATCTGGAGAATATGGTGGGTGGGTAAGCAATTCAAAGCCCAATTCATTCAATTTTGCCATCGTTTTCATCGATCTGTGACACGGTGCATTATCTTGGTGAAACAACACTCTTTTGCAAATGTGGCCGTTTCTTTGCGATTTCAGCCTTCAATCGATCCAAAAGTTCACAGTAATACTCGCTGTTGATGGTGGTTTCTTTTTGGAGATAGTCGATGAATATTATTCCGTTCGTATCCCAAAATACAGAGGCCATCACCTTACCGGCCGACTGTTGCGTCTTTGCTCGCTTTGGATTCGGTTCGTCGACTGCTGTCCACTCAGCTGACTGTCTTTTGGATTCTGGTGTGTAATTGTGAAGCCATGTCTCATCCATTGTCACATATCTACGATAGAATTCCCTTTTATTGCGGTTTAACAGTGCCAAAGACTCCTCCGAAGCATCGATTCGTTGTTGTTTTTGGTCGACTGTGAGCTCACGCGGCACCCAATTTGCACAGAGCTTTCGCATACCCAAATGTTCATGTAAAATGGTAAAAACACTACTATCTGCTACCTTTACAATGTCAGCTATTTCGTGCACCTTCAATTTGCGATCGTTCATAACCAATTTGTGGATTTTTTTTATGTTTTCTGGAATAACAGCCTCATTTGGCGTCCACTGCGCTCTGCATCTTTTGTGCTGGTACGACCACATTTAAATTCAGCCATCCACTTCTCTACCATTTGTCTCGATGGAGCAGATTTTGGATAATGTTTATCAAGCCATTGTTTGGTTTCCACTGTATTTTTTTTCATCAAAAAGCAATGCTTTATTAAAATCCGAAATTCACTTTTTTCCATTTTTTTTCAAAAACAAAAGTTGCTTCACACAAAATGCTATAACTCACGAATAAATAGTCAGATTGCTGTCAAATTTATACACGTATCGTTTGAAGGTTAGTACTAAATAAAAATCATATGGAAAAAAAATCTAGTAACGCCATCTATGTGTCATCCTACGGACTTATTGAATGACCTAGTATTTGTACCCTGAAAACTGAAATTGAAGATTAGTTCTTTAGAAGTTTCCAGAACAGTTGAGCTTAAAGCAAAAGCTTTCCGTGGGCATAGTAGCTTTCATTGCGTCAGTGACGAATAAATCGTCGTTTTTGCTTTTTCTTTTTCGATTAGATTTCGATTTTAATTAGATAGGATCAGTTTATGAGATTTTTATGATGGTTTATGATATTCCAGTTACTGATGTTGCAAATATTTTGTCTCTGAGGATGATCGAAAGATTTAAACACGTGTAAGAGAAATAATTAAATTGCAATTGTTTTTTAGAAGTTAGATTAAAATGTATATTTAATATAAAATAAAAATATATTTGTTTGAATTTTGAAGAATAGTTTTTAATGTAAAATCAAAAAGGAATCTTTTGCACCGATATACAAAAACCAATTTGTTATAATATTAGTTTTAGTTTTAAAACGTCATGGAATTTGCATATTTTTGTTCTGGAAAGTAATGGAATAAAAGTGGACACCGTAACGTAATGTAAAAATTTAATACAAAATTAAGTTCTATAAAAAATGTAACAAAATGTTTTGTATTAAATTTTTACATTACGTTAAATTTATGCTTTTTGTTCCTGTGAATCCATAAAATTCAAATTGATTTGAAAAGGTGAAAACGTAGCTAACGGGTTTAAAACGCTCCTTATATTACTCTATTACTCGTTTTACATGGTGCTTACTCCTAATATTTTCTTCTTAACAAATATTTTATTTCAAATATTCACATTCACGTATTTAAGTTTTGCTTCAAATTTGATGCGTTCTTAAAATAAACTACTTTTTTGAATGTTTGGTTTAATAATGCAAGTATATTTATCAAAATAAATAAAACTAATTCTGCATATATGGTATTAAAAAAAATAAGAATATGATCGTATCCAAAAGAGTGATGTAAAAAAATAAAAAATAAAAAGTTCATTATTAGAGCGAAAGTTATATCGCTATAGTTAAATAATAGTTATTTATTGTACAAGATGATAAAATTATCATCTTGTACAATTATTTATTGTACAAGATGATAATTATAGCAATTGTTAAAGAAGACCAAAAAATGAAGAAAAATCAATGATAAATTTAATTTAAAAGTGTCAGGAAAAAACAGTTTCACGAAAAAATGAGAATAGATGGCTTTGATAACTTTTTGAGTTTTAACAAACAAACAAATCAATTTTTTTTGCAAAAACTGAATTTGAAAAATTATCTAGTTTGGATTTGTGAATATGTGCGATATTACAGAAGGAAACTGCCTTCTGATGTGGAAGAGGAGGCTTCAGAGGCAATTCGTAGACTGCCTGAAATTTTTAATTGCCTGAAAAATTACGGATGGTACATAAAAGAGAGTATCTGTGCTTTCAAAACTGGAAAAACTTGAAGAATATTAACAGCAAAATACTTATATCAAAATACTTTATCTACCCTTCCTGTTAAAGTACTACTTTATCTACCCTTGATGTTAAAGTGTTACTTTTCCCTCTAATTTTAGTTGATAATAGCACGTGCATACAGTTGCTATAGAAAAAAATAATTAATGAATAAAATTTTATGAAGTGAAGTGAAAAGAGCTCAAATAAAATACAATAATTTTAAACTCTGCTATAACTTTAAGTTAGTTTTTAATTACTGTTAAATTAAAGTACTTTTTGTAATTCAGATTTCTTGTTATTGTAGATATTTGAATTACTGTGCTCCTATTTAACGCTCTCAGATGTTAAGAATGTAACACTTACATGTAAAACATGGTATGAATATTCGCATAATAAGGCAGTTGCTGATAAAATATGCATTCGATTAGCTGATTTTGCTTACGTTGATTATACAAGGCTATCAAAATTAAAACAAATTTTAAATGGGAACCGATATTTTTCATCTGTTGTTTTGACCAACCTGAAAATCACAAGCTTACTAAAAGAGTTTTTAACCAAGTTTGGATGTAAAATAAGAAGTTTAGAGCTGGAAGGTATCGATAAAGTGGCTTATCAAAATCTGGATAGTTTCTACGAAATTATTGGAAAATATTGTCAAGGAATAAAATTTTTAAGAATAATGGATTACCAACCTCGTTACAAAACCACACTCACTTATCACTTCAAACTTTTAAACGAATTAACAGATTTAAAATTAAAGTCTTTTCATTATTATTGTTTAGTGAACGATGTTGATGATTTTGAAATATTTTGTAAAAAACAATCAATGTACATAGAAAATTTAGAAATCAGTCTAAGCAAAGACTTCATAAAAAAATTAAATAATTTTTGTAATAATTTGAAATACTTAAAAATTTTACGCTCTTTTGAACCACGTTTTCGGGCGGATGAAGAAATAGAATATCTATCTGAATTAAAAGAGTTAGAACGTTTAGATATTTCTCTACTAGATACTGAATTACAAAGTACAATAATAAAATTTGCAAAAATGCCTAAAGTGCGATTACTAAACTTTGAAACAATTCCTGATTCAATGACAGTACAACGTCTATCGTCAAATTTTTTAAATTTGGAGAAATTAAACATAAATGTTTATAAACAACTGAATTCTTCATTTTATAACAGTTTCCAAATGATTTTTCAAAAGCTTTCGAAGTTGAAAGTGCTTTCGTTTAAGTTGTTGAATGAATCACTTTATGAAAAAGAATCCGAAGTAGAAAGTATTTGTAAAATATCAAATTTAAAAAAATTAGAAATATTAAAAATCTTCACCGGCAATGGACAACTGCCAGGGGTCACTATTAATGATATTGCTGATATGACACAATTAAAAGAATTACACTTACTTGGTCAACATATAAAAAATACATCCTATAAAGAATATGAGAAATTGGTTAATAACTGCATTAATTTAAAAAAATATTCTGTCAGCAATTCATCAATATTCGATGACAATTTAACAGAAGTTTTGGGGAAAAAATCAAAAAACCTGCACTATTTATCGATAAGTGACTGTCCTAATATAACCAGTAAATCGATTGATCATATTGTGGAACATTGTAAACAACTAAGGGTAAGTTTATATTTATTAGAAATCTTAAATTTTGTCGAATGTTTCATTTCATATTTATGCTAACAATAACAAATATCATTCAGTTTTAATAAATCATAACATTTAATGATCATTTTAATCTTCAACTATACAAACCCCTCCCCCGTCAACACTCCCGTCTCAATCTAAAATCAAACAGCAAACCAATCTTTGCCCGATAATGAGAAATGCTAAACATTTTTAAAGTTGATATTACTTCGGTCTGAAAGACCTAAGTATTACATTCATGAGCCAAAAGTGAAATTCTTACCCCCACTTTTTTTGGCATTTCTCGACGTTTTAGGACCTACTGATTCTAAAAAGGCAAAAACAAAAATGTATGTCTGTCTGCCGGCCGTCCGTCCGGCCGGCCGTCATTACCTACGCTGCAGGGAAAACCACTGGAGGGATTTCAAAAAATTTCTTTTCTAAAAATAGGTATACTCAAGGGACAGGTCCGAAAGGACGCTGTGTTCGATAACTGTACCGGAAGTGTGTCAAAAAAATCATTAAGTGTGTCAAAACAAGGAAATTTGCATATTTTTGGCTTAAAAAACGTTCATTTTAAGTGATTACGAGTAGGAACATTGAATTTGGAGAAATCTTGATGGTCGGGATTGGTATGTGAGACCAAAATCTAGATTATCGCTTTATAAGTTTGTCAAAAAAATGTTGTCAAGTGTGTCAAAAGAAAGATTTTTATTTATTTTTTTACACAATTTTTTGGAGAAAAATAAAATGTTTGTGTTTAAAATGAAATTTTATTTATTTTATTATTATTATTGAGATTTTTATGACATTATAAGTTTGACAAAAAAATGTTGTCAAGTGTGTCAAAAGAAAGATTTTTACCCAATTTTTTGGAAAAAAATAAAATTAATTATTTGTTTGAATTTTATTATTATTATTGAAAACTATGGCATTATAAGTTTGTCAAAAAAATAATGTCAAGCGTGTCAAAAAATGGTTTCATTTATTTTTTTAGCCAATTGTTTGGAAAAAAAAATTTAGCTGTTCTTATGACGTAAATTAAATTTTATTTTTGCCATTTTGAAAAAAGTTTGTATTAGTTTTGATTTTGTAATAATTTTTGCAATATTTTAAAAATTTTGGAAAATTGTTTTTGTTATAATTTTTGCAATATTTTTAGAATTTTGAAAAAAAAATGAATTCTTTTATATATAATTTTAGAATTTTTGAAAAAAGTTTCAATTTTCAATTTTGTAAGAATTTTTGGAATATTTTTAGAATTTTGAAAAATTTTAAATTTTTGATTTTATTATAATTTTTGGAATTCTGAAAAAAGTTTCAATTTTTGATATTGTTATAATTTTTGGAATATTTTTAGAATTTTGGAAAGGGTTGGAATTTTTAAGAATTTTTGGAATATTATTGGAATTTAGAAAAAGTTTAAATATTTGATTTTATTCTAATATTTGGAATATTTTTGGAATTTTGAGAAAGTTAAGATTTTTGATTTTGTTATAATTTTTGCAATATTTTTAGAATTTTTGAAAAAGGTTTTAATCTTTGATTTTGTAATAATTTTTGGAATATTTTAAGAATTTTAAAAAATTTGGAATTTTTGATTTTATTTAATTTTTACAATACTTTTTGATTTTGTAATAATTTTAGCAATATTTTTAGAATTTTGGAAAATGTTTGAATTTTTGATTTTGTCATAATTTTTTGTAATATTTTTAGAATTTTGGAACATATAGAATTTTTGAATTTTGTATATTTTTGAGAATTTTGAAAATAGTTTCAATTTTTGATTTTGTAAGAATTTTTGAAATTTTTTAAGAATTTTGAAAAATTTTAAATTTTTGATTTTATTATGATTTCTGGAATTTTGAAAATATTTTCAATTATTGATTTTGTAATAATTTTTGCAATATTTTAAGAATTTCGGAAAAAGTTTGAATTTTTAAGAATTTTTGGAATATTGGAATTTAGAAAAAGTTTAATATTTGATTTTATTCTAATTTTTGGAATATTTTTGGAATTTTGAAAAGTTTTAATATTTGATTTTGTTATAATTTTTGCAATATTTTTAGAATTTTTTTAAAAAAAAATTTTTGGATTTATTTTAAATATAATTTTAAATATATTTTAATTTTTAGAATTTTGAAAAATGTTTCAATTTTTGATTTTTGGAATATTTTTAGAATTAAGAAAAATTTTAAATTTTTGGAATTTTGAAAAAAGTTTCAATTTTTGATATTGTTATAATTTTTGCAATTTTTTTAGAATTTCGGAAAAAGTTTGAATTTTCAAGATTTCTGGAATATTATTAGAAAGTACTCAAAAACCTCCCATTTGGCGTTTCGAGAAAATATTACAAAATCACAAATTCATATTTCTCTCAAAATTCCAAAAATATTGTAAAAATTAAATAAAATAAAAAATTCAAACTTTTTTCAAAATTCTAAAAATATTCCAAAAATTATTAAAAATCATGTATTAAAACTTTTTTCAAAATTCTAAAACTGGTAAAAATTAAAACAAAATCAAAACTTGAAACTTTTTCCAAAATTATAATAAAATCAAAAATTTAAAATTTTTCAAAATTCTAAAAATATTACAAAAATTATAACAATATCAAAAATTGAATTTTTTCCAAAATTATAATAAAATCAAAGATTTAAACTTTTTCAAAATTCTAAAAATATTCCAAAAATTCTTACAAAATCAAAAATTGAAACTTTTTTCAAAATTCTAAAAAAAAATTTAAAATTCAAAAATTCTATTTTTCAAAATTCTAAAAATATTAAAAAAATTAGAATAAAATCAAATATTTAAACTTTTTTTAAATTCTAATAATATTCAAAAAATTCTTATAGATTCAAAAAATTGAGACTTTAAAATTTTTCAAAATTCTAAAAATATTCCAAAAATTCTTACAAAATCAATAATAGAAACTTTTTTCAAAATTCTAAAAATATATTTAAAATTCAAAAATTTTTTGTTCAAAATTCTAAAAATATTCCAAAAGTTAGAATAAAATCAAATATTTAAACTTTTTCTAAATTCTAATGTTTCTCAAAAATTCTTATAAATTCAAAAAATTGAGACTTTCCAAAATTATAATAAAATCAAAAATTTTAAATTTTTCAAAATTCTAAAAATATTCCAAAAATTCTTACAAAATCAAAAATTGAAACTTTTTTCAATATTCTAAAAAAAAATTTAAAATTCAAAAATTCTATTTTTTAAAATTCTAAAAATATTCAAAAAATTAGAATAAAATCAAATATTTAAACTTTTTCTAAATTCTAATAATATTCAAAAAATTGAGACTAAAATTTTTCAAAATTTTAAAAATATTCCAAAAATTCTTACAAAATCAATTGGCATTGGCACATGAGTTAACGTGAGATATCACATACCACTGGCAATAGCTGTGAGATATCACTAGCCAAGGTGATATCTTAGGGGTGCTGGCGGATGAACTGTATTCAGTCAACGGTAGCACTCTCAATCTTAGCTAATGAATATTCCTTGATGCTGGAACGCTGTAGCTTGCTCGAAGAAACGAGCTTTCATATAACTATATATCTGAGCTTTAATCATTGAAAAATATACTGCGTCCCATAATCAAGGATTATGCCATTAGCTGGACTATTGGCAAACCAATTTTAGTTTTGTTCCTGCAAATTTTTAAAACAAATTTGCTTTTTATCTCTTATTTTATTTTTATTTTCACGAAATATTGGCCTATGTCATATTTTTTATGTGACTAAACAATAAATCCTAGTTTAGTTGTCCATTATTTAACAAAAAATATTAAAAAAACAAAAAAAAAACAGATTTGCGTCCATTAACATCCTTAGAACGCATGTTGTTGTGGGACCTTGGTCTTAAAAGGTTTTTATGTGTTGTTGTGACACATATTGTAATGCCTACTACACATCACATTTTATTAAAAAAAAAAAAAAAAAAAATAGAAACCTTTTTCAAAATTCTAAAAATATATTTAAAATTCAAAAATTTTTTGTTCAAAATTCTAAAAATATTCCAAAAGTTAGAATAAAATCAAATATTTAAACTTTTTCTAAATTCTAATATTTCTCAAAAATTCTTATAAATTCAAAAAATTGAGACTTTCCAAAATTATAATAAAATCAAAAATTTAAAATTTTTCAAAATTCTAAAAATGTTCCAAAAATTCTTACAAAATCAAAAATTGAAACTTTTTTCAAAATTCTAAAAATATATTTAAATTCAAAAATTCTAAAAATATTCCAAAAATTAGAATAAAATCAAATATTTAAACTTTTTCTAAATTCTAATAATATTCCAAAAATTTTTATAAATTCAAATATCAAACTTTTTTCAAAATTCTAAAAATATTGCAAAAATTATAACAATATCAAAAATTGAAACTTTTTCCAAAATTATAATAAAATCAAAAATTTTAAATTTTTCAAAATTCTAAAAATATTCCAAAAATTCTTACAAAATCAAAAATTGAATCTTTTTTCAAAAATCTAAAAATATATTTAAAATTCAAAATTTCTATTTTTTTAAATTCTAAAAATATTCCAAAAATTAGAATAAAATCAGATATAAAATCAAATATAATATCAAATATTAAACTTTTTGTAAATTCTAATAATATTCCAAAAATTATAATAAAATCTAAAATTTAAAATTTTTCAAAATTCTAAATAAATTCCAAAAATTCTTACAAAATCAAAACTTGAAACTTTTTTCAAAATTCTAAAAATATATTTTTTGAAATTCAAAAATTTTGTTTTCAAAATTCTAAAAATGTTCCAAAAATTAGAATAAAATCAAATATTTAAACTTTTTCTAATAATATTCCAAAAATTCTTAAAAATTCAAACTTTTTCCAAAATTGTGTTGAATTTTTTACTTTTACTTCGGTCTGAAAGACCTAAGTATTACATTCATGAGCTCAAAGTGAAATTCTTACCCCCACTTTTTTTGGCATTTTTCGACGTTTTAGGGCCTACTTATTCTAAAAATACAAAACAAAACGTATGTCTGTCTGCCGGCCGGCCGTCCGTCCGTCCGTCATTACCTACGCTGCAGGGAAAACCGCTGGAAGGATTTCAAAAATTTTTTTTTCCAAAAATAGGTATTCACAAGGGACAGGTCCGAAAGGACACTGTGTTCGATAACTGTACCGGAAGTGTGTCAAAAAAATCATTATGTGTGTCAAAAATAGCAAATTTTCATATTTTTGGCTTAAAAAACGTTCATTTTAAGTGATTACGAGTGGAAACGAGGAACGTGATTACGTGATTAAGTGATTAAGTGATTACGAGGAACATTAAATTTGGAGAAATCTTGATGGTCGGGATTGGTATGTGAGATCAAAAACTAGATTATTGCATTATAAGCTTGTCAAAAAAATGTTGTCAAGTGTGTCAAAAGAAAGATTTTTATTAATTTTTTACACAATTTTTTTGAAAAAACATAAAATTAATTGTTTGTTTGAAATGAAGTTTTATTATTATTATTGAGAATTATGGCATTATAAGTTTGTCAAAAAAATGTTGTCAAGTGTGTCAAAAGAAAGATTTTTATTTATTTTTTTACCAAATTTTTTGGAAAAAAAATAAAATTAATTGTTTCTTTGAAATGAAGTTTTATTATTATTATTGAGAATTATGGCATTATAAGTTTGTCAAAAAAATGTTGTCAAGTGTGTCAAAAGATTTTTATTTAGTTTTTTACCCAATTTTTTGGAAACAAAATAAAATTGTTTCTTTGAAATGAAATTTTATTATTATTATTGAGAATTATGGCATTATAAGTTTGTCAAAAAATGTTGTCAAGTGTGTCAAAAGAAAGGTTTTTATTTATTTTCTACCCAATTTTTTTTAGAAAAAAATAAAATAAATAGTTTGTATGACATGATATTTTATTATTATTACAGAGAATTATGGCATTATAAGTTTGTCAAAAAATAATGTCAAGTGTGTCAAAAAATGATTTCATTTATTTTTTTAGCCAATTTTTGGAAAAAGAAAATGAAGCTGTTTTTATGACGTAAATGTAATTTAAAATGAAATTGGACATGGAAATTTTTGAATTTGTTATAGTTTTTTAAATATTTTTGGAATTTTGAAAAAGTTTGTATTATTGATTTTGTAATAATTTTTGCAATATTTTTAAAATTTCGGCAAAAGTTTGAATTTTTGATTTTGTAAGAATTTTTGGAATATTTTTAGAATTTTGAAAAAATTTTTATTTTTGATATTATTATAATTTTTGGAATTTGGAAAAAATTTTCAATATTTGATTTTGTAATAATTTTTGCAATATTTTTGGAATTTTGGAAAAAGTTTGAATTTTTAAGAATTTTTGAAATATTATTGAAATTTAGAAAAAATTTAAACATTAGATTTTATTCTAATTTTTGGAATTTTGAAAAAGTTTGATTTTATTTAATTTAACAATATTTTGGGAATTTTGATTATAATTTTCCGGCAACGTATTGATGTTTCGTGTTAGTTTTGTAAAAAATTTTTAAACAGAGATAAAAAATACTTGTACTTTAACAAAGAGTTATGTTTGATATGCATCGCTGCCCAAAACTAAAAACCATGTCCTCATAAAAGTTTTTTGCCGAAAACTATACCAAAATCCTTTACCCAGACCGAAGTCTTGATATCTCAGAGCTGTGAGATTTCAGCCCCTCCATATTTTTCTTAATGGCTTGAAACTAGATCCCCCAGTCAATTGTATGGAATACAATGATTTATCATAATTTAAAATGAAAATTTTCATAATACACATGGTAACTGTTGTTTTTGATTCAGTTCGTATAATTTATGATGGCATATTTTCCATCGGAGTAATGGAAAACCGGATTTTCATCGTTTTGGTTTTCATCGTTTTTCTATCTAAAACAATAGTAAATTTTATAGAAAAAAAATTTTATTTTTGAACATAATCTTCACCCAGATATAAATAATGCCACCTGTCAATTAATAGCTAACCATACACGATAGAACTTATCCGTGGACTTGGTCCGTTGGATCGATCCGCCGGCTTCGATCCGATCTAGACTAACGTAAAATTGCTCATATTTTCGATCCGCGAACTAAGTCCGTCGTGGGACCAGATTCTTTTGTTAATTAGTATAAAATCCATCTTAAATTGACGGAGTTTTTATCCGCGGACCAGTGCTGCGATTATGGCAAATTGTGACTTTAAAACTACGAAATTATTTCGTCAATAAAAATTATTTAAAAAATTATTTCGTCAATAAAATTTTATGCGAAAGGTACCGATCGTTATTCGATATTCAAAATTGACAATTTCGAATTTTTAATTGTATGCAAAAACCAACATTGACCAACGACAAAAACCAACAACTTGACGTCACAGTTTTTTAACAATTTTAGAAAACTCCATAATCGCAGCACGGGCTCGGCATAAATTAAATTGAAGCATTTTTTTGGTTGGCGGATCTATCAAAAAGTTTACTACATAATGGTAATGTTTGTAATCTTTTTATTTTTATTTTAAACACTAATAAGTCTTTTATTTCTTATTTTTTATTAAATCAATAAAAAAACACAATATTTCGGCACATCCTCATTCTCAAGTAAAAAAATAATATAAAAAATATTATAAAAATTACACAAAACAATTGACACAAAAAATGAAAAACATTAAGGCCAGTATTTTTGAAATCGATAACCTCTCTTAAGCTGGAAAGACCACCTGCGCAGAATCGACTCGGACCTTTTGCATTATTTAGTACTTATTTTGTACTAATTTCTACCATCAATAAAAATTTTGTACCACGTGCCGTTACGACAAAAACGGTGGCGCTGCTAGCTTAATATTAAGCTAGCAGGACCACATTATAAAAAATATAAAAAAATGGAAACAAAGGTCAAATGAAAAAAGCTGAATTTGTGCTAATTTGTACCAACGCAATATTTTCAACAGAAGTATTTTAAAAAACCGTTATTTGAATTTCAATATGGTCTATCACAAAAATTCTCCTTTAAAAATCTTATTAACCTCCCAAGCAAAGTCCTCTTTTGCATGAACAGAATCAATCGTCACTTCTATATTAGAACTATTTTAGGTTGTACTGATAAAATATGGAGTTTCAGATTTTGTACCCTTGCCGTTTAGGAGAAAGCTACCCCTAATTAATTTTAGCCTCACAAGCAAAGTAGGCTTTTGCATGAGCAGATCCGATCATCACTTCCATATTAGTACCATTATAATTTGGACCGAAAAAATATGAAGTTTCAGATTTTGTGCCCTTGCCGTGTAGGAGAAAACTACCCCTAATTAATTTGAGCCTCACAAGCAAAGTAGGCCTTTGCATAAGCAGACCCGATCGTCACTTCTATATTAGGACCATTATAGTTTGTACCGATAAAATATGGAGTTTTAGATTTTGTACCCTTGCCGTTTAGGAGAAAACTACCCCTAATGAGATTTAGCCTCTCAAGCAAAGTAGGCTTTTGCATGAGCAGACCCGATCGTCACTTTTATATTAGAACTATTATAGTTTGTACTGATAAAATATGAAGTTTCAGATTTTTACCCTTGCCGTTTAGGAGAAAAACTAGCCCTAATTAATTTTAAGCCTCACAAGCAAAGTAGGCTTTTGCATGAGCAAACCCGATCGTCACTTCCATATTAGAACCATTATAGTTTGTACCGATAAAATATGGAGTTTCAGATTTTGTACCCTTGCCGTTTAGGAGAAAACTACCCCAATTAATTTTAGCCTCACAAGCAAAGTAGGCTTTTGCATGAGCAGACTCCAGAGCACTTCTATATTAGACCCATTATAGTTTGTCCCGGAAAAATATGGGGTTTCAGATTTTGTACCCTTTCCGGTTAGGAGAAAACTACCCCTAATTAATTTTAGCCTCACAAGTAAAGTAGGCTTTTGCTTGAGCAGACGCGATCGTCACTTCTATATTAGAACTATTATAGTTTGTACCGAGAAAATATGGAGTTTCAGATTTTGTACCAATGCCGTTTAGGAGAAAACCACCCCTAATTAATTTTAGCCTCACAAGCAAAGTAGGCTTTTGCATGAGCAGACCCGATCTTCACTTCTTTATTAACCATTATAGTTTGTACCGATAAAATATGAAGTTTTTGATTTTGAACCCATGCCGTTTAGGAGAAAACTACCCCTAATTAATTTTAGCCTAACAAGCAAAGTAGGCTTTTGCATGAGCAGACCCGATCGTCACTTCTATATTAGAACCATTATAGTTTCTACCGATAAAATATGAAGTTTTAGATTTTGTACCCTTGCCGTTTAGGAGAAAACTACCCCTAATTAATTTTAGCCTCACAAGCAAAGTAGGCTTTTGCATGAGCAGACTATAGCGCACTTCTATATTAGAGCCATTATAGTTTGTACCGATAAAATATGAAGTTTCAGATTTTGTGCCCTTGCCGTTTAGGAGAAAACTAACCCTAATTAATTTTAGCCTCACAAACAAAATAAGCTTTTGCATGAGCAGACCCGATATTCGATCGATTAAAATTCAAATAAAATCACTTGAATAATAAAACTAGTTTTCAAGTTTTAATGTTTTATAGAAAATTGGTTATTATTTCATTTAAAATAGCAAGCTCAGCTTTTCATCATAATTCTATTGGTTTTTTGTTGCAAAACTTATTTTCTTCGAATATTTTTTCAATATCTACTGCTCCTAAATTACTTCGGTCTGAAAGGTCCAAATATAACAATCTCGAGTCAAATGTGAAAATTTTACCCCCTCTTTTTGGAGTTCTCGACGTTTTAGGTCCTAACGAATCTAAAAAAGCACAACCGACGAAATCTAGAAAAGCGATGTGATCGATAACTGTACTGAAAGTATACCAAAAGAATCATTAAGTGTGTTTATTTTATTTTAAGTGATAAATGTGATTTATTTCAAGTGATAAACAGTAGTAACATTGAATGTGGAGAAATCATGAGCTCATGACCAGGAGCTTAACTATTGTATTATGAATATGTAAACAAAATCTTTAAGTGTGTCAAAATAATGATTTTCGTACAATTTTTTTGAGAAACATTAAATGGGTAAATTTTTCTAATTATAAACATTTGACAAATAATACTAATTATTTGTACGACATAATATGTAATTGAACATGAAATTATCAATATTCTATAGGATTGTACCTTTTCTAATGGGACAGTTTAAGCAGGGATTGTTGTTGAATAATAACTTATTCAGTATTTCAGTCAAATCGAGCGCACTAAATATTGTAATTCCTATTACACAACACAAGAAAATATGCACTTTTGTCAATCCGGATAACTAACCATGTGACACATTTCAAAGTCGTAAAAATGGTTAGTTTTCATGCCGATTTTCAAATGCTTAAAAATGGATACATAATGTTTTGGTCAAGAAAAAGACACAAAGGCAAACGAAATCCTACGATGGAGTAGTACAGTACAGTACATTCAAGTCCAGTACATTCAGGTCCTTTTCATCATCTTCTAAACAATAAACTTTTGTATTAGTTTTTTAGCATTCCACTTAAATAAATAAATATAAAAACAGTAATATGCTGAATGTTTATTTCAGAAAATCAGCATGTTTAACTGCAACGTTGATGTAAACCACACAACTCTAAGAGAAAAGCTACGTAATACAAATATAGAAATAGTTTAAAATCGGTTTACATACAGTTTAATTGCACAATGTAACTGTGACATCATTCCGGAGCGTAAACTATAGAGTTCATTCAGGTAAACCTATGCAATAGCTTTATCTTCAATTTATGACCTGTGTCAATTTTTCGTGCTTAAATAAACTACAAATCTACAGCTGTATTGCACAGTTTAACCAAACAGAATATTGTACAAAAAAACTGTGGTAAAAATTGAATAAATAGATATTCAGTTATTTTATTCAATTTTTGTTTTATTGCGAATTCCTTTCACTCAAAATCATGTGGTGGACCAGAACCGAGACTGATCCACCCCATTGAAACAAACACCCAAACAAACGTCTATGAATGCACAATCGTTCTACAAAACCATTATCCCAAATCGGTAATAATAATAAAAAGTCTAGACGACTTAAATCAAATCATAATACCACGCAGCTGGAACATCAAACAACGATGAAACCCAAAATCAGACAATTAAAGCTTTCAAATAATTTTCATACAAAGTAATCCCAAACTTCATAATTTTCATACAAAGTAATCCTAAATTAAATTACATAAAAACCGTTAGATTAAAAACTTTCTTATAAAAAATAACACAACGTATTTTTTATATCCACATTCCAATTAACAAAACATTCCAAACAATTGTCCAACAATGCAGCTGCTGCACAAATTTCAATAAGCCAAAGTCCAAGTTACTAAAATCCAAAGTTCATAATTCAATCTATACATTCAATTCACACAAATTTTCCATAACATGATCAAAAATAACAAACCAAATGCCAACAATAGCTCTATTGAGTATCTGTAATTTAAATCCAGACAGCAGGCGCGGACTCAAATTCTACAGGAAACTATGGGTTAATTTAATTTAATCATAAATAACCAATACGTTCCGCCTAAATGTTTTCTACATTCTATGGCAAATCAAAAGTTAACTCCCTTTAACAAATACATTTTGCATAAATTAAATTTGAGTTCGCTAATACAAATGCAAGTATGAATGAAAACAGGTGTGGCCTATTCAAGATGTATGGACTACGTAGTATTGATTTCTAGTGGATTATAGAAGTTTCGATTTATTTATTTTTCGATATAAATAAGCGAACAAAAATATCAGATAGTCAGTTTTAATTTTGCAATTAAAAGTGTTTTACAAATATTCGAAAGTATAAGGAATAATCGGTGGTACTTGAGCCTGGGTACTAATAGGGAAAGAATTTGAACTTAGTGGAATAGTAAATACAGATTTTACGATTCCGACACTCATTGATTCAAATTGTGGAAAAGCGGGGAAGTTTATCGTACATAAATTGGAGACCCTGGAATTTATTGTAAGGAAAAACGGAAGCTGCTGTAATTTGATGACAAATAAAGTTTGAGATTCTGTTAACTAAAGATCTGTCTTTTACTGTCGTGTTTGTTCAATAACCTAAAAGAACCAACGAAGAGCCGTTACAATATATATATATATATATATATATATATATATATATATATATATATATATATATATATATATATATATATATATATATATATATATATATATATATATATATATATATATATATATATATATATATATATATATATATATATATATATATATATATATATATATATATATATATATATATATATATATATATATATATATATATATATATATATATATATATATATTATATATATATATATATATATATATATATATATATATATATATATATATATATATATATATATATATATATATATATATATATATATATATATATATATATATATATATATATATATATATATATATATATATATATATATATATATATATATATATATATATATATATATATATATATATATATATATATATATATATATATATATATATATATATATATAATATATATATATATATATATATATATATATATATATATATATATATATATATATATATATATATATATATATATATATATATATATATATATATATTATATATATATATATATATAAATATATATATATAT
>OY856186.1:96921238-97162250 GCA_963693315.1 Diogma glabrata
ATGGATACACCTCTAGTGAAATTTAACAAAATCATAATAAGGTCATATTTAAGTCCAAATTATGACATCATATCGAAGTCAAATTTAAGATCAGTGTGATGTCATGAAAGCATCATGTAAATGATACCAGGATATAGTCATGACGAGTGTCATTTTTATGTCAAATTTACGTAACAACTACATCACATATATATGACGTTCGTGTGATGTCATATTTACGTCTTGGGTTCACTGGGAATAAACTGATTTTGCCCAAGTTATTATTCTGTAGGAATTGGAATATCGTACATGCATTTACGCTGTTTCAATATTTAGCCAAATTCAAATTTGCATGTACGTTAATTATCAATATATTAATTTTCACCCCCAGTTATAAAATAATTGGAAAATGTTAAAACGCCACTCTATAGAGATCCTCATGGGAATGCAGGTCACCCATTATATAATAACAGCGTATAAATGGCATACGTTATTTCATTATTAAAGTGACGATATAATAAATAAATCACCTAAACTATATTTATGACTGAAGGATATCCACCCATTTCGGACATACCATAAAACTGTTATTATTTAGGTTCACTTCTTTTGTCAAATTCATTTTTAATTTTTGTTTTTTTAATTTTCTCTAATGGTTTAATTATTTTATTGTTTTATAGATCCGTTCTTTTTGCTTTATATTTTATATTTTTTAGTAGTTAGATTATTAATTTTTTAAAATGGGGTTTTAGTAAACCACCGATATGTATATAATGGAATGTATCTTACTTTAAAATTTAGTTTTTATATACTACAGGTGATGAAAGCATAGCTTTCGAAATTCGTATATAATAAAAAATAATAAAACAAGAATAGTGTTACGTTTTTCCAAACTTCCTTCGAATTGGCCTAACTCACAATTCGATAAACGCAATTCCCAATCTCTTTCTGAGTTCGATCACTGATTAGTAAGCAAACACACCAGGTTTTATTAAGTATTCAACACCTTAACTGTTCCACAACAACAGGAAAACAATACAGCAAACAATATTCCCAACTAGAATATTCTTCCAACAGCTTCGAAACTCCAACGGTTTATTGTAGAAATTTCCAATTCACAACGTTCAAAATAATACACAAAATATTTCTATTTAATAACACTTATAACTTTATTTACAAAAACTTTACACAAAAACTAATTTAAAGATCACTTTTATAATTTTTAACTTCACAATCGCAGGTTTAAATTTTAATAAACTAATTTTACATTTAATCTCACTTTACTGTCGCAGGTCTAAAATAAAACTAATTTAAAAACTACATAAGGTAATTTCCTTATATACATTCTGCTTAATCTCTAGAAATTTCGCGGTCACTTTTTAGAAACCTTGAGAAAATATTAGAATATTCGATTATTTTACGTTATGTTGATTTGATTCATAAAATCGTTTATGTTGACCCTATTTCTAAGAAGAGACAACAACAACAATATTCATTTCATTAATTGTTGTGTTTTGTTGATTTTATTTTCCTGGAAGTGACCGTAATCGTCTAGATTATTCTGTAATCGTAACAATAGTAAACAAGAATAATAAATAAATGTTGAATTGCTCAATAAACTGTTTTAAAAGCTCCTCTAAAGATGATTCATTTCAAACTGAGTCACGATAACTGTGATATTTTTAATTTAATATTCTTTTAAAAAAAAATATAACAACGCTGTTATTGAAATCTTGTTTTGCAAAGCCCATTGCCTTAGTTCGTTCAACAGATCTATTTTAGTTTGCACGTTATGCTCATATTCCAGGTGTTCGCGCATCAATTCCTCAGCAATATCTGCTTCTGATAATAAAAATTCAGCATTTTTACCAACTTGGGATGTACAATCATCTGGCATATCATCGTCACACTCTACATTTTCATCACAAGTAACACTAACGGGGATTTCGATCATAGCATTTTCTGCTGGCAAATTATTTTCAAAAATGGCATTCAGTTGTTGTGGCGGTGGCCGATCTATTTCTTCATCCGTTGACACAGTTGATGCATCAAATCGTGCTTCGAATTCGGCCGCTCTCTTCCGCCGCATTATGTGGTATCGACCGTTTTTCTTAACTTTCTTTTTCAGGGGTATTTTTTACTATTTAAAAGAACGTTAGTGAGAGAAATATATAATAAAGACTGTATCCGAGCGATTTGATCAATCGCGCACTAATAATAATTGTCATCGGAAAACAAGATTTGCTATAAATCTTTATGGATACTTATAAACACATATACTTATTATATGTATTATATGAAAAAGACAGCAAAAACTTAGCATTCGTTCACTAAACCAAATTAAATGCAATATTACATGTAAAACTCGACCTATTTAACTTAACAGCAATCTGAGAATTTTTTTAAAGTTTCAATGTTCCGTAGTTATGTTACTTTTAGGCTATTTAACTTATTTCATGAAATAACTGTTGCAATGTCAGCTAAATTACCGCTAGCTAAACAACAGGTAATAAGTTAAATACATGTATTAGATACACTTTTGTAACTTAAATTTTCAATTAATACATGAAATACATGTACTATCTATATTACATGATTTTTTTTACTTAAATTTGTATACTTAATATGTTAAATTTACCTATTAACTTATTTTTTTACACCAAAAACATATTAACTATAATTTTCGACTAGAAATACATGCACACTAATTAGCTGAAACAGTCATCTATTACCTTTTTCCACATGTTTAACCAAAAATTTACTTAAATTTAACCAAATCCCAAAATGGTTCACCTAAATTTCACTAAGTGTGCTGGCTGGGATATATATATATATATATATATATATATATATATATATATATATATATATATATATATATATATATATATATATATATTTATATATTTATATATATATATATATATATATATATATATATATATATATATATATATATATATATATATATATATATATATATATATATATATATATATATATATATATATATATTTATATATTTATATATATATATATATATATATATATATATATATATATATATATATATATATATATATATATATATATATATATATATATATATATATATGGATATATATATATATATATATATATATATATATATATATATATATATATATATATATATATATAGATATATATATATATATATATATATATATATATATATATATATATATATATATATATATATATATATATATATATATATATAAATATATTTATATATAATATATATATATATATATATATATATATATATATATATATATATATATATATATATATATATATATATATATATATATATATATATATATATATATATATATATATATATATATATGTATATATATATATATATATATATATATATATATATATATATATATATATATATATATATATATATATATATATATATGAGCTATAACGGAATTTACGGAATTTCGTGAGAGTGCCGACGATCGCATTTCTTGACCTACAACGAAAATTTTTTCTGTATCCGTTGCGGCAAAAAATCTCTTGGACAAGTTCGCGAACTGGCCATATCCGGATACAGGTTAGAGCCAAAAAAGTCGAATAGTCTAGGGCGTTATAACTTCCGTTTGAATCATAATATTTTAATAAAATTTATCAAACAATCTTGGCGTTCCAGGTTCCTGAAAAATCAGCTGTTTTAAAAATTTAATAAACTTTGTTGTCTTTGATTTTGCTGAAAATGGCCAATCTCACTTTTGGAAATTTATGCACACGTTTTTCCAAAATTTAAAAAAAAAATAGTTCAAGTCTAGAGGTTGAGACACCGGGGCTGTTAGAACGAAAACAAACGCAAACGGCCATGCCTTCCTCATTTTTGAGTTTATGTTGTTTAAACTCATACTAACTGTTAGATAAACTTTTCAACTCAGAGATTTTCAGCTTTCTAATCCAAGAGGTTTCAATGTAATTAGCATTAAACCTAATGCATGCCATTCAATTACAACAACAACTTCCATAAAAATATCCCATAAAAATATTAAAAAAAAATTCTTTTGTTTTTTTTCGCAAAAATTTAAAAAAAATTTAAAACAAAGCTGAGTCATTATTGTTTTAAATTAAGGAATATTTTCTTATATGCATTTTTTTTTTTTTTTAAATAAAATGTGTTGTGTAATAGGGTTTAGAATATGTGTCACAACAACACCTAAATACCTTTTAGGTGTTGATTAACGCTTTTTTTAAACCTCTGCGGGTTGAAGCCACCTGAGACTAAGGGTGCCGGCAAACTATTCCATTTGTATGCAGTTCGGACAAAGAAGTCTTTCTGCGATCTGCCAGTATGACCATTGATTACACATTTACAAAAGTCTTCCTAAATTGTAGATATTTGAATTATTTGAGGTGTAAAAGTTGTTTGGCAATTTTAGATTATAAAATTATGTGTGGTGGTATTGTAGGTGTGACGTTGTGAGAACGTTTATTTGCTCTTTGGTGGATTTAATATGTTATTAAAAGTAGTTTTAACCAAATTAAATAAAACTGTTCCAAAATCGCATTGATAAAGTAGTTTCCGGTAATGTATTTAGTTTGGTTTGATAAATTTTTTGGATTATTCTGGACTTGGACTATTCTACTTAAATTTTTTATTTTAACTAATCTGACACATCCAATTCTATTTGTACACAAAGCTGTCTGGTCCCGAAATCTACCTATTTCTAGCGGATATACGTGCCGCTTGGACTATTTTTAATATTAGCTTTATTTTCTATGTGGGCATCTGATGTTATTAATAACCATAGATCTAATTTGACGGATTCCTTAAACTCTAATCTTAAAACAATTTTAGAATGGGGTCATACAAACAGTGTAGAATTCAATGCAAGTAAAACACAGTTTTGCCACTTTACAAGATCATCTACATCTAACACTTTTCCATTAAAATTTGATTTAAACGATCTAGAAGAAAAGTATTCTATCAAACTTTTGGGGGTTGAGGTTGAAAATGATATGAAATGGAATACTCACATTTTCAACCTTGCTAAGAGCGCGGTTCAAAAGTTAGGATATCTAGGGCGTTGTCGTAAGTTTTTAATAGCGAACAGCTTCTTTTAATATATAAATCATTTATTCGCCCCTGCATGGAGTACTGTTCTCACATCTGGGGTGGTGCATACCCAACCTCTTTAAACTGTCTAGACACTGTCCAACGGAAAGCAATTAAATTGATCGCCAATTTAAATCTTACAAACGAGCTTGATTCGTTACAGCATAGAAGAAATGTCGCTGATTTGACGATATTTTACAAATACATTATGAATGAGTACTCTTCAGAGATCAAATCAATACTACCCAAACCCGCTATTTTTTCTCGTTCAACCAGAGCATCAGCCATGGCCCATCCATTCACCGTTCAAATAACAAAATGTAGAACTGTCGTCTTTCAACGTGATTTTTTCAACCGTGTTTCTTATCTTTGGAATTCCTTGCCCTTATGGGTTTTCCCTGATTATTTTAATCCCCAACTTTTTAAAGTCCATGTCCACCAATTTCTTAAAGAAACATAATCCATTTCCACAATCCACAGTTGGCAAGGTATCTTCGGATATTCAGATATTTATATTATAATTTATATTTATTTATAATTTATTTAAATTAACACTAAACATGTCTAACTTAGGAAATAAAGCAAAAATTAAAATAACAGAAAAAATTCTTGTCAAAACAGTGTAATTTTGTATGGATTTTGCTTTTTTCAAAGGCCTGTATCTTGGCCCCCGGGGTTGATATATCTTGTCGCCTAAGTAGAAGTAATATCCCAAAACACAACGATGTCCTAAGCCCTACGGAATAGATAATGTTCATCGGCCATCGAGTTATAAAAATATTTTTTATTTTGCGAAACGACAAGTGTTCTTCTATGTTAAACTTTATTGGTATGATTGGTTTCCTTTTATATGTAATCGTTTTGAATCTGAAGCTTACGGTTGAAATTTACTGATGAAAGTCTGACCGAAGGATGACGAATGACGAAATGAATAAGGGTATGCAGGTAATTTTCTGAATAAAATAAATTTGAGAAGTTTGAAATACATTAATTAGACAAACACCTTCGTTAAGGTAAAGAAATATATATTCAACCTACCTATCATGTTTGGGATTAATAAAAAAATCTTCTCACGTTAAATGAAAAATGTGGTTATTTTTGTATTATGAGGACAGTTGGAGAAAAAACTAAGCACATTAAATTTTTTATTAACTTGTAAACAATTAAAACATGTGTAAAAATATTTAAAGCTATATATCAATAAGTAGTAATAATAGCTAACCTGACGATTATAAAAGAAAACGACAATTACACATTATAGTTTAGGATCCACACATAAGACAATCATCTTTGTTTTCTAGTGAGCAGACCATTTCTGCCATTCTCTGTTCACGGTCAGCAAAAGACCCATTTGCAATTGGGGTTGGTGTTGCTGTACCATTAAACGAAACACTTAATTTTTCATCCACAATTTGCGGTTTAGAAGTAGGTGTATCTGAAGTTGACTTTGGACGATTACTTTCTGCCAATTTTTTCTTATCAACTGTAAATTGAATAGCATTTGCAGCTGGTTTGGTTCGTAAATAATACATGCCTGTTTTTAGTCCCAATTTCCACCCGTAAAAATGAATGGATGTTAATTTGCCATAATTAGGTTCTGCTACATGTATGTTGAGAGATTGACTTTGATCAATGAAGGCACCACGATCAGCAGCCATTTTAATAAAAGTTTTGACAGATATTTCCCAAACAGTTTTGTATAAATTTCGAATCTCTTTAGGAATCTGATCTATATTTTGTATGGAACCATTTGCCCCAATAATACGATTTTTCATTTCATCATCCCATAAATCTAATTCCGTTAAATCTTTAATTAAATGATGGTTAACAACTTGAAATTCGCCAGATAATACACGACGTGTATAAACATTTGACGTGTATGGCTCAAAAGATTCATTATTTCCCAAAATTTGTGCAGTAGAAGCAGTTGGCATAGGTGCTAGTAAAAGCGAATTTCGAACACCGTGTTTAGCAATTTTCTCCTTTAATACATTCCAATCCCATAAATCTGTGGCAATTTTGTTCCACATTTCATATTGTAATATTCCTTTGCTAACAGGACAACCAGCATAAGTTTCATATGTTCCTAGTTGCTCAGCTAATTCACAACTAGCTTCTAAGGCACCGTAATAAATTGTTTCAAAAATTTGTTGATTTAACAACTGTGCCTCTTCACTTTCATAAGCATATCTCATTAGTATAAATGCATCAGCTAAACCTTGACATCCTATTCCGATTGGACGATGTTTCATATTGGATGTTCTAGCTTCGGGAACAGGGTAGAAAATTATGTCAATAATTTTATTTAAATTTTTCGTTACAGTTTTTGTAACTTCTTTCAATTTATGAAATTCGTATTTCTTTTCGGCAACATTAACAAACATATTTAAGGCAATTGATGCTAGATTACATACTGCAACTTCATCTTTAGACGAATATTGTACAATTTCCGTACATAAATTTGAACATTTATTGTGCCAAGATTTTGCTGATTTGATTTACGGTTACAAGCATCTTTATATAACATATATGGAACTCCCGTTTCCACTTGACTTTCAATGATTGCAAACCAAACCGATTGCGCCTTTACTTTTCGAATGTATTGGCCTTGTTTTTCATATTTCTCATAAAGTGCTTCAAACTCTTCCCCCAACAGTCTTGCAATCCTGGACTTTCATGAGGACACATCAATGACCATTCTTCGTTCGCCTCGACACGTCTCATAAACAAATCGGATAATCCATAACGCATAAAACATATCACGTGCGCGAACTTCTTCCTTGCCAGTATTCTTTTTTAAATCAAGAAATTCGAAAATATCAGCATGCCATGGTTCCAAATATATAGCAAAAGCTCCAGGTCGTTTATTACCACCTTGATCAACATACCTAGATGTGTTATTATAAACTCGAAGTAATGGTACTAAGCCATTTGATATTCCATTTGTTCCGGCAATATAAGTTCCTTTAGCTCTTATACAGTGCACATTAAGTCCAATTCCACCAGCACATTTCGATATAAGAGCACACTGTTTTAACGTATCAAAAATTCCTTCAATACTGTCATCCGACATTGTTAGTAAGAAACATGATGATAATTGAGGACGTGGGGTTGCTGCCGAAAATAATGTAGGTGATGCATGTGTAAAATAACGTTCAGATAAGAGATTATACGTTTCAATAGCAGAATCAATATCTTCACCATGAATACCAACAGAAACTCTCATAAGCATATGCTGTGGGCGTTCTACAACTTTTCCTTTAATTTTTAATAAATATGAACGTTCCAATGTCTTAAAACCAAAATAGTTGTAGCCAAAATCGCGATCATATATGATCGCTGAATTCAAACGATCTGCATTTTCCTTAATTATTTTCATATGTTGTTCTGAGATCATCGGTTGGCGTTTTTTAAGGTATTCATTTTCAATATTGTATAAATCTTCCATGACATCTAATAAAAATGAGAAATTATTATTGAATTTGGGTTAATGAAACTTTTAAAGTGTAAATTTGGTATTTTTTCAACTTTCAAATCATTGATTGCAATTTAAACAAACATTAAATGAAACATAATCAAAGCAAAGTTACCTGAAAACTGCTTTTTGGTTTCTTTGTGCAAATTAGAAACAGCTAATCTGGCTGCTAATACAGCATAATCCGCATGATCAGTGGTCATTGTAGCTGCGGTTTCGGCCGCTAAGTTATCTAACTCTTGGGTCGTAACACCAGAATATAAGCCTCCTATTACCTTTAATGTTATCTCCACCTAAAGTAAAACGAAATGAATTGCAAATATTTAGGTTTTCTAATTGTTCTAATTCTCAAAGTTTTTTTAGGTATATATACCAGGGATTCTTAACAGGGGGGCCGCGAAAAGTGTTTGGGGGGCCGCGAAAATATTACCAGATTTTTTTCAATTGAATACTACAGAATTTTTTAAATCAAAATCGGTTTTTAAATCTAGGTGTACGAGTGTGTATGCACTTATTTTCAATAAATACTTTATATACTGATAGTAATGCATATCATTTTTGGATCATTATATATTTCGAGTTTAAGCAAAACATACGAAGTGACATAGTGGCAGCTATGATGCAGAAAAATAATTGTAGGGCAGACACTCTCTTCCATCGATTTATCTAATTTTATCCAAGCACATAGAACTCTTTTTAAAGATATTTTTTTCATAATATCAAAATTGAACACGGAACACAAAATTTATCAAATTTATTAGTGCCAAACAGAATTTTAATTTTGAACGATGTGAAAATTTCGTTTTCGTATCAAAGTAAAATTATATTCGTTTTTATATAAATATGGACATGTCAACCCATGTCATAAATTTATACCCTTAGACACAACAAAACAGAACTATGATAAAGTTAATTCTACTCTACCGTTTATTTCAATATTTGAGCGTGATCAACTTTAAAACCTAGCTAGTCAAGGTTTCTGCAAACCGTTCAAAGGCAAAGTACAAACAAAATAACTGAAATGAAACTGATGCTGGGATAAAATGAAATATTTATGGTTGTTGCAGTTAGTATATTGTATAACAATGCTAAAATGATACTCATTTCACTCGAGTATGAAATTAACGGCAATAGCGTATTGAGGGACTGTAATAATAATTTTTCTAAGACATGCAATAAACATAAAAATACATGTTTTTATTTATTTAAATGCATCACCATTTTGCAAATATATAAAATTGCCTTGAATTATAATTTACTAGACTGAAAATTGAATAGATTTTGATTGAATTTTTCAATTAGAAAGCATGAGCTCTTTAAATAAAATTTTTGCAATTCCGAATACAATTCAACGTATTTCGATATTGTCAACAATATCAAAAAGTGAGATTGTTCCGCACTGTTTTATTTTTCTGCATTGTTTTATTTTTCATAGAAAATTGTCTTAAAGCTAAGTTGATAATAGAAATGTTTACTTATATTTTAATATGAATGTTGATTGTAAAAAATTTGGTTGCAGAATAATTTTGTCTTTTTTTTTTATTTATTTATTCAGTTACAAGAGTTTAAGTATAATATAAAAAATTATTAATTTTAATTTTTTCCTTTTTAAAACAATTTAAGCCGCTCCAGTGTAATACAATACAATTAAGGAGCTTAAAGGTCTTGGTTTGGTTTATAGAAACTTCTTCCCTGAAGAAGATCTCCTAGAGATCGAAAATATACTTGTAAAAATAAAATAAAATATTAAAGTGATAAAGTCTTAGTTTCATTCAAAATAATCCAAATTTTGTTTAATTGTGTTTTCGGAATTGCAAAAAACGTTGTGTGCAACTCGTTGCACAAATTGATTTTTCCGCACTTGTCGTATATTTGTCAAACTAGGCTTCGCCTCGTTGGACGAAATTACGACGCGTGCGGAAAAATCAACTTTGTGCAACTAGATACACAAAGTACTATTTCAGCTTACATTTGGTTTAACATGCGTTCCTTTGGAAAAAATTAGTTGCTCAAACGAGTTTTTGAGTAGATCACCAATGGAACGCTTGCGACGTCAACAGTTATTAAAAATTCGTTTTTTGTGTTTGATTAAGGAATGTATGCTGCCGAAAACCCTAAATAAAAGTAAACGGGAAAATCTTCGATTTCCATTTCGTAAGTAGTATGCAGCTGTAAATAACAAAACGTGACTATGTCAATATATAGTCGTTGGCTAGACGTGGAAACAATTCATATTTTTAAATTACCAGACGAAATAAATGTAGTTCCATTTAAAACGCGTATGCATATTATTTAAAATTAATATTTAGATCGAAAATGTGTATTTATTTCGAAACGTAATTTAAAATGTAAAAAAGATATTTAGCATTGAATCTCACCACTTAACTCAATAGATTTGAATATTATGATACTATGTTGAGCGCGGATACCATGTTGAGTGTGTTTCTTTTTTCGTACATTCATAATGATTATTTAACGACCAGTTCTGAAAAATGTACGTTTAGCAGGTAAAATACAACTTGGCAGCAATTGGAACGCAGTGTCAGAAGTGAAATAACGCTAATATTTTTAAATAAGTACTGTCCGTACTATCGATATAGCTCACTGTTCTGTTTAAAAGTAGATATTTCTTAAATGTTTTTCGTATAGGCTTATGGACAAGTTTGGTTCTTTGTTGCCGATATACGGCAATGTTGTCTTCTTCCACTGACATCAAAGTGGTGGTGTTAACGCGGTCGTGAAAAAAGCAGTCGGAATAGTGGACCAAGACACATTTGCAAATCTTTATTACACGAGGGTTCAATTTTGAAGGCTTTATGTTATAGTTTTGAATACAGTAAAATGAATTTGCGAATAAGGTGGAGTAAGATTCTGCTTTAAAGATATATTTAAAAACTATCAATTAATTATTGTTATAATAAATTCATTGTTTTAAAATGAATGTTATGATTATTATATTATTTTTTAGTGAGTATGACCGCGAGAATATTTTATTATAAGGGAGCCGCGATTCTCAAAACTTATTTTAAAGGGGCCGCGACTGCCAAAAGGTTAAGAACCACTGATATACAACTTTGTATTTATTAAGAGCCGCAGGCTATGTTGAAAATAAATTTAAAGAAGTTAAAATAAAAAATAAAACAAATAAAAAATTTGAATATTTAAAAATACATTTCTCCAATAGTAGATGAATGGTGACATGGTAAATTTTTAAATACTTACGGGATCCACGAAGTCCATGTTCAAACCGTAGCACAATTTTTGAACACGGGAGGTGATTTTGTCAAAATGTACTTCCTCGCGTCGACCATCTGAAATTAGAATTTTCATTAAAATACATTCGTAAAACCAATGCATATTGATTTCATATAATACGTAGAAATCGAACAAATATTGCTTACCCCTTTTAAAGACGTACAACTTTTGCTTCGGTTTGCCAACCATTATGATTATTTTAGGCAAGTAAATAAACAAAAACAAACAAAAACTAATTAAGAATACCGATTGAATAACTTTTTATACAAATGTCACAGAATAAATAACACAAAATAATATTTATCTAACCAAGTGAACGTATTAATATACAATGGAATACAATGAATATTTTCGCGCGGTTTTAAAAAAATGACAATTAAGTGGTGGTTCACAATAAGACGTAAACGTAGTTTTCGAACACATCAAAGTTTACATTTTATTTTATTTGACCGATTTATACTAGTTTCCCACCGTAGCAATTTGCTAGCTAGTATAGTTTAATAAAGTATAATAGCAACGGTGTGAAAGCAAACTATCACAACAATTATTTTAAATTTGCTATTTTCATTTGCTAGCTAGTAAATATAATACTTATCAAATAAAGTATAATATCGACGGTGTGAAACGTAATTATTATTTTATAGGTGAAATGTCATTTTATGGAATTTGTAAACATTGTGTTTTCTTGCGATTTTTAGCTTGTAAGATTCATTTCTGATATTTAATAAATTAAAGTGTATGTATTAATTGTTGATTATGATATGGATATGTTTAGTATAGCATTATAAAGGAATAGGACATGAAAAATGTAGTCAACGTAAACGTTTGGTTTTCGTGAGAGAGTTATTTAAAAAAGACGTTATAGAATAAAACTTATATGTATTTTATGCTGTTCAAAAACAATGGCAGGGCTGGTCTAAATCTAGTTTGATTTTCTATTTGTTGTAAATTTCATTTTAAAAATTATAACGCTAATATCAAATATAAAATTGACAGTACGGTATTTTGATATATCAATTTTATTCTAGTGTCAAGTTAGGTTTGGTTTCCCACCGAAACATTATCTTTATATAATATGAACGGTGAGAAATCAAACTAATATCAAATATTTGCTATACTACATAGTAAATTTCTGCGGTGGGAAACTAATATTAAACACACAGTCTGTGGCGCTGAATATATTTGAATTTAAAAATATCAAACGTAAAATAAAAGAAAATAGCACTTGCCCAATGAAATTCGTTTCTACAGGAGAAAGTTTCTATAGCTTTTCCATAGGAAGACTACACTAGGATTCTATCTCGAATCTTTCTATAACATTTTAATGTCTTTTGATTGGTTAATTCTCTGATCAGTATGCCATCTTTATACAAGTTTTAATAAAGTGAACTAAAATAAGACAAAATAAACATTGTATAACTTTGTAGTTCTAAGTATAATTTTTCGTGAGAAAATATTTTTACAAAAAATGCTTGTCTAAACAATAATTTTTGTTCAAATTTTTACAGAGAGTAAATAATTGTGGCGGCTGATAAGCAATCTGGTTCTGGTAACAATAAACTTAGAAGATAGTCATGGAGAGAAGTAAAATACCCATTGCCAGCTATTAAATCATTTCTTTTCGATAAGTATAATTAAAACTAATTTATTTCAATAAAAAAAATTCTTTTACGTTTTCAGATGCATCGAGAGAAAAACAAAAATAATATAAATTTTGTAATTAAAGTAACACTATATTAAACTATATATAACTATGTACTAAATCTAAATAAATAAATTTATTAGAAATAAAATGAAATTCAACTAAAATAAAATATGTTTTAATTATTGCAATGTTAACAACTAACAAAATTTCTATGAAGAATCGTTTAAGAAAGTAGTCTAAATTTCACTAAAGAATCGTTGTGGAATATTCCACAGCAATTCAAGTGATAGTATTACATGATGAATGTTGAACATGATGAATACCTTTTCCATCACGATTCTACACCTCAGAGAAGAAGTTTCTTCATCGATTCGTGAACGAATCGATAGCATTTTATTCGCTGGGTGTTTATTCAAAACTAACTTCATGATAAAAATGAGAACAATTAATACTAAGTTTACACCAGGATCTAATAGGTACATACTATACAATTATTAGGTCGACTATGGTCGATGTTTTTTTTTTTTTTTTAATAAAATGTGTTGTGTAATAGGGTTTAGAATATGTGTCACAACAACACATAAATACCTTTTAAGACCTAGGTCTAGACCTGGGTCCCACAACAACTGGCGTTCTGAGGTGTAGATTAACGCTTTTTTTAAACATCTTTGGGTTGAAGCCACCTGAGACTAAGTGTTCCGGCAAACTATTCCATTTGTACGCAGTTCGGACAAAGAAGTCTCTCTGCGATCTGCCGGTATGACAGCGCGGGATCTTTACCGTTTCACTGGTCACGGCAGCCGATTGCCGAGTGGAACGGGGGTAAGAATAAGTTTGAGGCATGATGCCGCTGATTTCATCTGAGCACTGCTGATGACGATATTTGTAAAAAACAACGAGGTCAGCAACAGTGCGACGATGTTGTAGGGAATCAAGTTTTGATGTCAAAGTTCGATCACCTACAATTCGTATAGCTCGCTTTTGAACAGAGTCCAAGAGGGCCAAGATGGAAACAGAGGCAGCACCCCAAACTTGACAGCAGTACTCCATACAGGGACGAATATAGGACTTATAGGACTTAACTTAAACAGTTATCAAAAAAGTACGTACCAAATATTTGGTAGGATGATTTGCTACGTATCAAATTAGGTACGTAGCAAATAGGTATTATTTTTACGGTGTGAACACTAAAATTAGGTATGACATTTAAAATAAAAATAAATCAACTTATTTTATAAACATATATTTATGTTAAATGTGATATTTTTGCTGAAATTAAAAGTAAAATAAATTTTAGCATTAATATAATAAATGTTTTCAGTTTTTTATAAAAAATATATATGGAAATTATTTTTTCCTAACCAAAAAATTAACAATGAAAAGGACGCGCTAAAAATTAATATGTCATACCGAATTAATAAGAGTTTACATCACCGTATCAAATTTAAAAAGTATGATGGTGGAAATTGCTAGCAAATTTGGTACGTAACAAATTAGATACTGGTGTAAACTTAGTATAAAGAAACTTTTTGTTTCCTTTGTTCCAAAAAAATAGACACAATAGATTATTTTTTCAACGTAGAAACAGTTGTGAGAATTAAGGTCATTCTCCATTAGTCTTTTTTTCTCGTCTTTTTTATTTTGTGAAATAGAAGATATGAAAATCATATAGTGCGAAAGGAAAAAAGATGAAGACGTTTTATTTATTCCATGTCTTTTTTTTACTTTCCATGACTTTTAAAAAAAAAAAAGTAATATACTATAAAAAAGTGTTCTACCATAAAAAAAGTCTATAGAACAAGACTTTTTTTTGGAAAAAGACGACTTTTACACTGAAAAAATATATTTAAAATTATCAAGCAGTTTATATTGGATACGACATTGTCAAAAATATATAATAAAATTAGATGTTTATTAAAAATAATAATGAAATGTCACAATTCCAATCCTATAAAATATTTTTTCCATGAAAATTGGGATATTCGTCTTACTTTCCCTTTAAAAAATTAATCATGGTTTCTCGTTCTATTTTGGCTAGAAAAAAAGATGAAAAAGACTAATGGAGAGTCAGCTTTAGAAATTTTCTTTAAAGTGCAATGTTAATTAAATATTCCAAAAATTAAAAAAAAATAAATAAATACGATTTATTTTGAAAAATTAATCGAAGTTTTTATTTATTTAAATGAACAATTGGAATTAAAAAGGAAAGAAACTGTAGATGTTTTGTGTGGGTTTGCGATTATAATATAAAGGATCCGATCGTCTAATTCGACCACCGAACATAAATAATTGCTGTGGGATATGAATTTAGAAGTGTATGCATCCACGCAATTAAGATTGGCACCATTACTACGCCATAACTTGGTGACCCCGACGTGATCTAGATGCGTAATAGAAAACCAGAAATTCAGTGACAACATATTTAATTTTAATCATTGTAGTTTGGAAATTATCGATGCTTGATGCTGGATTCTTGTAAAAAGGTAGTTTCAATTGTCTTACATTCTTTTTTATAATTAACTTAAAGTGTGTGATATAGAATAATAAAAGAAAAATTGTGAGGTTAAAATATTATATTCTTATTTTGATACAAATCGAGTTTTGAGATTTGTGTTAATTTATACTAAGTATCATGGATATTAATTTTAAATATAAAGACATTTTGTTTTTTAAATATTTATTTTTCCAGCCATCGTACATTTATGGTATGATTATACATTCTAAATTACATTGATTTTACTGAAATAATTTCATTAAATATTCGGAAGACAAAATACTTTGCGGTAAAATAATTAAAAAGCCAATAATGAATAAATCTTTTAAAGAAGCATTGATGTCATATTTATGTATAATTTCATGGAATTGTTTTTCGTTCTCGGTAGATTATTTTTTTTTAAATAAATTATTTATAATTTGGAATTATGATATAGAATTTTGTTTTAAGGTTTTGAAATTGATTTAGTGACATACTAAAAAAAATAGAATTTTTTAATTTCGTTTTTAATTAGTTTATAAAATATTAACTTTGTATTTGGAATAATAATATGCATATACTTATAAATGGGGAAAATACCAGTATTAGATGTTAAAATGAATTTTGATTATTCCTTTATTGATTAAATAATTGATATTGAGTTCTGATAGAATAGTAACTTTTCTATTTTGTATCATAAATTATAATGTGATTTCGTAATCGATTTATATTTTAGATTTTTTTTTTTAATCGACTTATATTTTTATTTTAAATTAATTTAGATAAAAAAGTTGTTTAGATGGTGGACTCGACTCCTCCGGGTTCTGATGAATCCCCAAAGTTTTTTCGCAACGTGAGCTCGATGCCGCAATTGCACTTGCTGTACACAAATCTTCAACAGCTAATAGTTTGACTGATGATCCACAACCTTGTGGCAGCAATGCCATTTCTCCTACTCAAACAAGCAACGCCGAATTAAATGCCGTAGGATTTCACCCTACCCCTTTCTGGCATTCACAACCAAAACTTTGGTTCATATCTCTCGAAGCTCAATTTGATCTAAATAGAATCAGGAGCCAAAAGAGCAAATATGGCACTTTCTGTCGCGCATCGACTCCCGAATTGGCTCAACTAATTAGCGATATCATCGCCAGGCCAGATCCTGATCATCCATATGACCAAATTAAGGACGCAGTTCTATCTCGATTGGGAAAAACTAATACGGAACGAATACGCACTGTCCTTCGAGGAATGGACATAGGCGATAAACGACCTACTGAGTTGCTTCGTGCAATGTGTAACGAAGCCCAACAACTTTTTACAGACGATGCTCTCCGCGTTCTTTGGATTGAGAAACTTCCGCTCCCCATCCAAACGGCCATAGCAGCGAATACCGAGTCTTTGGATGAATTAGCTAAAATTGCAGATCTTATTTTTGCCGCCATATCCTCTCAACCGCTATATAACCTTTCAGCTGCACCTCAGCCAAACATTCCGAGTACTAGCTCGACAGGTTCCACCTCATCCGAATTGTTTTTAATGCAAAAGCAATTCCAGGCTATGTTTGATAGCCATAGTAGACAAGTTGAGCTACAAATTTCACAATTGGCAAAACAATTTTCTGATCCTAGAAGATCGAGATCACACACTCCGTCTAGGTCAAGGTTTTCACGTAGTCGTTCAAAATCACGAATTCCTCAATTCTTTGATGGCCTCTGTTATTACCACCACACGTTCGGTTGAACTTGCTAAAAAATGCCTTCCCGATTGTTCGCGCCATGCTTCGTTCAAGTCTGAATCAAAAAAATAATTGACTCGCCACATGTAGCGGAATGTAGCAATAGCCACCAACACTACCGCTTGATGGTTTATGATACCATCACCAATCTTCGTTTCCTTATCGACACTGGTGCTGAAGTCTCTGTCGTCCCTGCTACGTACGCGCAGAAACTCAGTGAAAAATCAGCTTTTACCCTTATTGCAGCGCACGCGACGACCGTTTCTACTTTTGGAACGAAAACACTAACGTTGACGTTAGGACTTCGACGAACATTCATTCACAATTTTACTATAGCCGATGTCACAGTTCCGATAATTGGGGCTGACTTTTTGGACAAGTACGGCATTCTGGTTGATATCAAACGAAGAATCGTTGACCCGCTATCCCATATTTACACAACAACTAGCACCGCTCCTATCGCTACTCCTTCTTTATCCGTGCTAGCAAATGACAAAGTACCTCGTGAAATCAACGAGTTATTACGTGAGTTCAATGAACTAACCTTTGACTCAGGTCTCTCTTTAGCTGTGAAACACGATGTGACACATGCTATTATCACAACTGGACCTCCAGTCTCCTGCAAAACTCGCAGACTAGCAGCAAACAAACTCAAAGCTGCTAAGACTGAGTTGGACATACTGCTACAGCAAGGTATCTGCAGACCTTCTAGCAGTCAATGGTCCAGTCCCTTACACTTGGTCGAGAAGAAAAACGGTGGTATTCGTGTTTACGGGAATTATCGTGGCTTAAATAAAGTCACCGTTCCCGATAAATACAACATTCCCTTTCTACAGGATTTTTCGCAACAACTGAATGGTTGCAACATTTTTTCAACTATCGACCTAGTGCAAGCTTACCAGCAGATACCGATTGAGCCATGCGATATCCCGAAGACGGCTATTTCTACTCCATTCGGATTGTTCGAATTTACCCGAATGGGTTTCGGTTTACGAAACGCCGGTCAGACGTTTCAGCGACACATGCACACCATTTTACGTGGTTTAGATTTCTGCTTCATCTACTTAGACGACCCACCTCGCGTTACAGCGATTATGATCGTGAACTTTTGGCAGCTTATTTAGCCACTAAACACTTTCGTTACCTACTCGAAGGGCGAAACTTTATCTTATTCACTGATCATAAACCATTGATTTATGCCTTGTCGCAAAATCCGGACAAAGCTAGTCCTAGACAGTTTCGTCATCTGGGTTTTATCAGCCAGTTTACCACTGACATACGTCATGTTTCTGGAATTGACAATGTTGTTGCAGACGCTTTGTCACGCATTGATCAACTCCAGTTACCTGAGAGCATTGATTACTCAGCAATCGCTGATGCTCAAACGACAGATTCAGAGTTGAAGGAGTTACTTTCCGAATACAGCACGACGCTTAAATTCCAACAGTTTCCTCTATCCTTCCGCTCTGATAAATTTATTTACTGCGACGTTTCAACGGGGAAACAACGCCCATTTATACCACAACAGTTTCGGTTCCCATCCCGGAATCAACGCTACTATTAAACTCACGACTGACGCCATTGTCTGGCAGCCAATAAAACGAGATGTCCGGGAAATGACAAGAAACTGTTTGCAGTGTCAGAAATCAAAGATTTCACGACACACTCGATCTCCTTTATCTAACTTTTCGGCAACTTCGGAACGATTTTCTGAAGTTCACTTAGATATCATTGGACCGATGCCTTCGTCTGAGGGACATCGGTATTGTGTAACTCTGATCGACAGATACACAAGATGGCCTGAACTAATCCCAATTTCAGAAATCACGTCTGCAACCGTAGCGACTGCTGTGTACTCTGGAGGGATATCTCGTTTTGGCGTCCCAAATTTTATTAGGACCGATAGAGGATCACAATTTGAATCGCAGCTTTATGCTGAACTTTCCAAGCTGTTAGGTTTCGAACAACGACGAACCACAGCTTATAATCCGAAATGTAATGGCATGATCGAACGCTTCCATCGAACATTAAAAGCGGCCATCATGTGTCACAATCGACCAGATTGGCCACGTACTCTTTCGACTATTCTCCTTGAACTGCGTACCACTTTTTGGGAAGATTTCAAATCTACCTCCGCGGAGTTAGTGTATGGATCGACCATACGCTTGTCCGGACATTTTTTATCGGAACAAACAACACTGGTCCCACAGTCGGATTTCGTAGCTAACCTTAAGCTACAATTTAACGATCTCCGACCAGTTATTGCATCACGTCACTCTAGCGACAACGTTTTTGTTTTCAACGATTTGAAAACCTGTTCGCATGTGTTTTTGAGAGTGGACACGGTCCGAAAGTCGCTGCAACAGCCCTATGACGGATCTTTTCTTGTCATCAACCGAGATGACGAAACATTCACTATCGACATTAGAGTTCGAGCGGTCAAAGTTAGTATCGACAGACTTAAACCAAGTTATCAGGATAACACCAAGTCTGATCGACAACTGACCGACCAATCGCCGCTAATACATAGTTCTCCAGAGCAATCTACTTCGACTTCTGTTTCAACTTCTACGAAGCAGAGTCGTGACGACAACTCCGATCACATTTCGATTCCAGTTTCAGATTTTTCGAAACAGGATCAAAATTCTACGGCAAATCCGGTGATCAAAACTAAAAAAACAGTGCGTTTTAATTTTCAGCCACAAACATTCAATACCAGGTCTGGACGGACTCGTCCACCATCTAAAATTTTGAACTCAACTTATTACGCAACATGCAAGTAATAAAAAAAGAAACATTGTTTTCTAAATTGTAATAGATATTATTGTTATTTTATTATTATTGTGTTGGGAAAACGATTAATTTAAAATAAAATTAACTATGGTAATAAAATGCAAATGCAAGCAACCCTAGTTCATTCGAAATATAATTTAAACATATGTATGTATTCAATATATAATATTACCTAAAATTTCGAGTTCGAATGAGACTTATACTAAGTTTACACCAGTATCTAATTTGCTACGTATCAAATTTGCTAGTCATTTTCACCATCATACTTTTTAAATTTGATACGGTGATGTAAACTCTTATTAATTAGGTATGACATTATTTTTGGTTAGGAAAAAATAATTTCCATATATATTTTTTATAAAAAACTGAAAACATTTATTATATTAATGCTAAAATTTATTTTACTTTTAATTTCAGCAAAAAAATCACATCAAACATAAATATATATTTATAAAATAAGTTGATTTATTTTTATTTTAAATGTCATACCTAATTTTAGTGTTCACACCGTAAAAATAATACCTATTTGCTACGTACCTAATTTGATACGTAGCAAATCATCCTACCAAATATTTGGTACGTACTTTTTTGATAACTGTTTACATCGACCATAGTCGACCTAATAAGTATAGTTATTAGATCCTGGTGTAAACTTAGTAATACAACAAAATATATGTAGAAGAAAACCTATTTTTACTTCACTCACAAAAAGATTTTTCAATTAAAAAGCATTGTGTCTATAAATCCAAATTGTAATAAAAACAAAGTAGTGGTTAAAACAAAAAAAAATTTTTTTTACTTTGTTTAAAATAAAATATAAGTTCGATTGGATTCTGATTTTGAATCAACCTAAATTGAAACAACATTTTTTGGTGCCGAAACCCGGGAATGAACCGGGGACATTTAGTTCAAAAAATGTTGTTTCAATTTAGGTTGATTCAAAATCAGAATCCAATCGAAGTTATATTTTAAACAACATTTTTTGATCTAAATGTCCCCGGTTCATTCCCGGGTTTCGGCACCAAAAAATGTTGTTTCAATTTAGGTTGATTCAAAATCAGAATCCAATCGAACTTATATTTTATTTTAAACAAAGTCAAAATAATGTTTTTTTTTTACTTTGTTTAAAATATAAGTTCGATTGGATTCTGATTTTGAATCAACCTAAATTGAAACAACATTTTTTGATCTAAATGTCCCCGGTTCATTCCCGGGTTTCAGCACCAAAAAATGTTGTTTCAACTTAGGTTGATTCAAAATCAGAATCCAATCGAACTTTTTTTTTACTTTGTTTAAAATAAAATATAAGTTCGATTGGATTCTGATTTTGAATCAACCTAAATTGAAACAACATGTTTTGGTGCCGAAACCCGGGAATGAACCGGGGATATTTAGATCAAAAAATGTTGTTTCAATTTAGGTTGATTCAAAATCAGAATCCAATCCAATCCAATTTTATGTTTGCGAAACCGAATCAGAATTGAAAAAAGATCATCTTGAATAACTGGACCTGTCATTAGAGTATCGTTTAAAGATAAACCCGAAGATGACTTGCAGGAACCATCAAAAACTACACGTAATTTCTTCGTTGTTTGGGCACATGACACGTATATCCGATCAGACCCTGGCAAGCGAGAAATGTAAGGTGCATTATCTACCACATCACGCTGTTTTCAAAGTAAGCACTACTTTGCCGTAAGCTTTACTTTACTTACGTGCTGCCTAAGTTTTCATAGTTATTCTTAAACGGTAATCGCACAATGTAGCGACCATTGACGAATTGATGAGTGGCTAAAAAGTGCTTTTCACATTCATCATCTTTTGGAGGAGCAGCGAGTGACACTCCTTCCACCTCCCAGAATCGCTGTAGCAGTTGGTATACATTTTGGAAGTTTAATGAGATTGTGTAACATTCGCTCGCAGAATTCGTATTTTGATCAGCACACCCAGCAACCACCCAACCAAATAAGATGTCGAGTAAATATAAATTTGGTTTCAGCAATACCCTCTTTTCGTGCAATATGTCGTAGAATACATCTATATGCCGAGAATCATGTCAATAGGATTCGGTTCGTAGAACTGAGGATCGGCTAATTGATATTCTTCAACTTTTTTGATGTGATTTACTTGCAGTACTGTTGCCTGAGAAGGTAAATAATTAATTAATTTATCTAATATTACAGCGTTTACCAAAATAAAATGTTTTGCATTGTATCGGGATGATAATTTCACGCTGATTTGCCCCCTAGTTTTGCCTGCTGAAACTGAAGCCAATCCATTCACAGTTATATTTGCGTGCCTGCGTTTTAACCCTAGCTTTTTGGTAAGTGCATCAGTGATGAAAGTGGATTCTGATCCTGAATCTAATAGTGCTCTTATGTAATGGATATTTCCATAGCTATCCAATGTCGACACTATTACTGTTGGTAAAATAGATTGCTGTTTTACTCCAATTGCTGCTTTGGTGCATGACTGAGACTCTATCAATGGACTAGAACTTTCTGAATTGCATTCTGGAACTTTACTGATCTGGTTTGCATGTACTGGGTTATGTTCTAAACCGCTGTCATCGTGCAAAATTGTATGATGTTTACCCTGGCATTTAAAACATGTGTTAGCTGACGGACAGTTGACGATTGAATGGTCCATCTTTAAACAATTAGTGCATAACTTTAGCTGGTTGATAAAATCTTTACGAAACTTAAGATCAGCTCGCTGGAATTTGTAGCACCTATGAATCATATGTGGTTTTTTACACAACCCGCACTCGATTTTGTTGTTGCTATATGCGTTGATTTTGTGAAACTTCTTGGTGGCTTCATGTTAATGTTGCAGCTTTCTAGCGCATCACATCTTTGATGGAGAAAATTAAGAAAAACCTCTACGGTTGGAGCGTCTATCTCCACTGAATGTAATGCCCACTGCTGCTTAGTTTCGTCATCCGTCTTATTGAGCAGCAAATGTCTAAGGATCTCGAGATTCACAATCAGGTCCTAAAGCCTTTAACCCTCTAAGTAGTTCGTCCGATGTTTCGGTAAGATTCCGAAGTGATCTTGGTGAAGCATGGTTGATAGGAGATTGATCTAAAAAAGTTTTTATAATCGTACTTACAATGGTGCGTTTTTTATCATATCTTTGTTTTAATTTGTCCCATGCTTCATTATAACTGGCATCGGTGATTAAGAAATGATTTATCAAACGAGCGGCGCTTCCTTGGAGAAGTCCCTTGAGTAATTGAAATTTGTGCACCCTTGATATTGTCTCGTTATTGTGCACAGTAGCTTCAAACATGTCCTTAAACGAAGGCCATTGTGTGTACTCTCCATTAAACGGTAGAATATTAATCCTTGGTAGCTTAACCTCATTACTTGGACCCGTACTTCTATTATGTAATGACTCAAAATATGCCCTTTGTTGAGAGTACATGTTGGTTATAGTTGCATTTAGATCATCATTGTTCGAATGTTCGATTGGCATTGGCTTTCGTTTTTTTATTTCACGTGTCATAGCACTATACTAAAGAATTTAGCACTATACTAAAAATGTTGTTTAAAATATAACTTCGATTGGATTCTGATTTTGAATCAACCTAAATTGAAACAACATTTTTTGATCTAAATGTCCCCGGTTCATTCCCGGGTTTCGGCACCAAAAAATGTTGTTTCAATTTAGGTTGATTCAAAATCAGAATCCAATCGAACTTATATTTTATTTTAAACAAAGTCAAAATAATGTTTTTTTTTTTACTTTGTTTAAAATATAAGTTCGATTGGATTCTGATTTTGAATCAACCTAAATTGAAACAACATTTTTTGATCTAAATGTCCCCGGTTCATTCCCGGGTTTCAGCACCAAAAAATGTTGTTTCAACTTAGGTTGATTCAAAATCAGAATCCAATCGAACTTTTTTTTTACTTTGTTTAAAATAAAATATAAGTTCGATTGGATTCTGATTTTGAATCAACCTAAATTGAAACAACATGTTTTGGTGCCGAAACCCGGGAATGAACCGGGGATATTTAGATCAAAAAATGTTGTTTCAATTTAGGTTGATTCAAAATCAGAATCCAATCGAACTTTTTTTTTACTTTGTTTAAAATAAAATATAAGTTCGATTGGATTCTGATTTTGAATCAACCTAAATTGAAACAACATGTTTTGGTGCCGAAACCCGGGAATGAACCGGGGATATTTAGATCAAAAAATGTTGTTTCAATTTAGGTTGATTCAAAATCAGAATCCAATCGAACTTATATTTTATTTTAAACAAAGTAAAAAAATTGTTTTTTTTTGTTTAACACTACTTTGATTTTATTAATTTTATTTTATTACAATTTTGAATTTATAGACACAATGTTTTAATTGAAAAATCTTTTTGTGAGTGAAGTAAAAATAGGTTTTCTTCTACATATATTTTGTTTTATGTCTCATTCGAACTCGAAATTTTAGGTAATATTATATATTGAATACATATGTTTAAATTATATTTCGAATGAACTAGGGTTGTGTTGCCATGCAACACATTTTCAACACCAACATCAACATTAACAACAACAACAATTTAATTTTAATATTTTTATTAATTTAAACTCATACTACACAAATTTATATTTGCATTATATAATATTTTTTATGCACGTAAATTTGAAGTACAAACACACAAACTTAATACTGATTAAATTCTTCGTTTATATTATATCGATCAGCTGTTTGAAATATCTAAATAGAAAAATAATATAGAATAGATTCATTTTGGTTTATATAAATAAATTATACACTTTTTATAATATTTTGGAACAATTTAACTATTTAATTGACTTTACAACTAGTAGTTATAATAGTTTGTTACTTTTCATTTAAAAATATTCTACAAAATCACAATTTTGAAATTCGCGCTAAAAGTTGTAAATAATTTTATGTACATAGAATTTTGGTTATAGCATGTACCTTTGTCAAATTAAAAACTTTTTTGTAAGCTCTCTTAATCATCTACCAAGGAAGCGATAACATCATTTAATTCTTTTTAATAAAAATAATAAAAAATTGTTAAATAATTATTTATTCTACTTGGGCATTTCATTTGCAGTATACAATATATATTTATATTTTCTGGAATATTTTTACAATTATCACGGGATATAAAGTATATTTCTACTATCCTTTTTACATTTTGCGTTAGGAAATATAATAGCCAAGATTATCTCGTGCCAAAAACATGGTCCTTCGAGCCGGATAAGGCGCTACAGATACGTGAACTAAATACATCTTCTTTTCGGGTAAATCATTTTTGGAAAGGCAAGTTGATTGTTTATTATCAGTCTATGCTCTTAATCGTTTTTTGGTTGCTGTATTACAATATATTACATCAACATACTCAATTTATTTTACATCCAACAAGACTGTAAGTTATTAAGTTCATAATTTATATAAACTATTTATAATAAAAAAATTATAAAGCTGTGAACAGTAAGTGAATTATTAATTGTGAAAAAATGAACAGTGCTATAACTCTCCAGTTTAAATTTTTGTTAATTATTAATTACTAATTTCATTTATTATATTCATTAGATAAAGAATTAAGCCTATTTGTGTGCAATGTCTGTAGCCGCTGCATTAGTTCAGAAACGTGGTCGCATTTTAGGTTCTCTGACAAAGGCTTCAACATTTGTTGAGAACATTCAGAATGATACGTTGATTGAAGAGATTGAACTCGTGGTGGGAAGAATTTTGCAACATCGAGGATGAATTGCTTCTACTCCCGCAACAAACATCAAAATCGGATGAATTTGAAGCCAAATTCTTTAGTATACAGAGTGCTATGACACGTGAAATAAAAAAACGAAAGCCAATGCCAATCGAACATTCGAACAATGAAGATCTAAATGCAACTATAACCAACATGTACTCTCAACAAAGGGCATATTTTGAGTCATTACATAATAGAAGTATGGGTCCAAGTAATGAGGTTAAGCTACCAAGGATTAATATTCTACCGTTTAATGGAGAGTACACACAATGGCCTTCGTTTATGGACATGTTTGAAGCTACTGTGCACAATAACGAGTCAATATCAAGGGTGCACAAATTTCAATTACTCAAGGGACTTCTCCAAGGAAGCGCCGCTCGTTTGATAAATCATTTCTTAATCACCGATGCCAGTTATAATGAAGCATGGGACAAATTAAAACAAAGATATGATAAAAAACGCACCATTGTAAGTACGATTATAAAAACTTTTTTAGATCAATCTCCTATCAACCATGCTTCACCAAGATCACTTCGGAATCTTACCGAAACATCGGACGAACTACTTAGAGGGTTAAAGGCTTTAGGACCTGATTGTGAATCTCGAGATCCTTAGACATTTGCTGCTCAATAAGACGGATGACGAAACTAAGCAGCAGTGGGCATTACATTCAGTGGAGATAGACGCTCCAACCGTAGAGGTTTTTCTTAATTTTCTCCATCAAAGATGTGATGCGCTAGAAAGCTGCAACATTAACATGAAGCCACCAAGAAGTTTCACAAAATCAACGCATATAGCAACAACAAAATCGAGTGCGGGTTGTGTAACAAACCACATATGATTCATAGGTGCTACAAATTCCAGCGAGCTGATCTTAAGTTTCGTAAAGATTTTATCAACCAGCTAAAGTTATGCACTAATTGTTTAAAGATGGACCATTCAATCGTCAACTGTCCGTCAGCTAACACATGTTTTAAATGCCAGGGTAAACATCATACAATTTTGCACGATGACAGCGGTTTAGAACATAACCCAGTACATGCAAACCAGATCAGTAAAGTTCCAGAATGCAATTCAGAAAGTTCTAGTCCATTGATAGAGTCTCAGTCATGCACCAAAGCAGCAATTGGAGTAAAACAGCAATCTATTTTACCAACAGTAATAGTGTCGACATTGGATAGCTATGGAAATATCCATTACATAAGAGCACTATTAGATTCAGGATCAGAATCCACTTTCATCACTGATGCACTTACCAAAAAGCTAGGGTTAAAACGCAGGCACGCAAATATAACTGTGAATGGATTGGCTTCAGTTTCAGCAGGCAAAACTAGGGGGCAAATCAGCGTGAAATTATCATCCCGATACAATGCAAAACATTTTATTTTGGTAAACGCTTTAATATTAGATAAATTAACTGATTATTTACCTTCTCAGGCAACAGTACTGCAAGTAAATCACATCAAAAAAGTTGAAGAATATCAATTAGCTGATCCTCAGTTCTACGAACCGAATCCTATTGACATGATTCTCGGCATATAGATGTATTCTACGACATATTGCACGAAAAGAGGGTATTGCTGAAACCAAATTTATATTTACTCGACATCTTATTTGGTTGGGTGGTTGCTGGGTGTGCTGATCAAAATACGAATTCTGCGAGCGAATGTTACACAATCTCATTAAACTTCCAAAATGTATACCAACTGCTACAGCGATTCTGGGAGGTGGAAGGAGTGTCACTCGCTGCTCCTCCAAAAGATGATGAATGTGAAAAGCACTTTTTAGCCACTCATCAATTCGTCAATGGTCGCTACATTGTGCGATTACCGTTTAAGAATAACTATGAAAACTTAGGCAGCACGTAAGTAAAGTAAAGCTTACGGCAAAGTAGTGCTTACTTTGAAAACAGCGTGATGTGGTAGATAATGCACCTTACATTTCTCGCTTGCCAGGATCTGATCGGATATACGTGTCATGTGCCCAAACAACGAAGAAATTACGTGTAGTTTTTGATGGTTCCTGCAAGTCATCTTCGGGTTTATCTTTAAACGATACTCTAATGACAGGTCCAGTTATTCAAGATGATCTTTTTTCAATTCTGATTCGGTTTCGCAAACATAAAATTGCATTTGTTTCAGATATTGAAAAGATGTACCGCCAGATAGTTGTTCATCCCGAACATCAAGATCAGCAAAGAATTGTGTGGCGAGAAAATGCAAATACTAAAATGCAACATTTTAAACTGAACACTGTCACGTATGGTTTAACCAGCTCGTCATATCATGCTATCCGGTGCTTACACCAAATGATAAACGACAGTAGTGAATTGTGCCCAAAATTAACAAACATAATTAAATCAGACTTCTATGTAGATGATCTATTGTCAGGATGTGATACAGTTGAGGAAGCTCATAAAATAGTCACTGATTTATCAACCACATTAGAAAAGTCAGGGTTTTCACTCAGACAATGGAGCTCAAATAGTTCAGCTCTTCTAAGCAAAATATCGGCAAAAACACATGGCCGAAATTCTATTTCGATTGAAGATCCTGACGTGTTTGTCAAAACACTAGGTATTTGCTGGTTAACAAACGATGATGCTTTTACCTTTAACGTCTCAGAAGTAAAAGTTGAAGCATTAACTAAGCGAAAACTATTGTCAGAATGCGGTAAAGTTTTTGATCCGCTTGGATGGTTAGCTCCCTAAAGAATCAAACGAGGAATATGATACAGTGGAAATAGAGAGTAATATAAGTTTACAAGAAGAAGTCCATCGAAATCGAGCACGTGGACATTGCAAAGGATATGCACAAATGGTGGACGTATTATCATCGTTTAGTGGCATTGATCCAGTACAGAGTGTAGATGAGAGAATTGACCGAATCGAAGAGTTTGGTTGTATGTACGATTGGGATGATGTAACCATGCGACACTATGGGCTATCGAAAATGGTGGACGTTGCTAAAGAGTGGCGTGAAGGTGTGAAGAATGTAAATAGGAGTTGGAAACAGTGGCAGGTATTATTATACGAAAATTTTCCTTCAACCCAAAGTGTATTGCAGAAAAGACGCGCTGCCAAAAATTTCAAAAGAAATCACATGGAAATACAACGATACTACTATAAAAAATTAGCTCTGTGTAATAGTGCTAAAATGTCAAGTGAAGAAACAATTGAGTTAATTGTGGAGGGTTTGGGCGACCTAAGATTCAACAATTATTTAGGCCCGTTAAGAAAATATGAAAGTCCTGCTCTTTTGTTAATAGATTTACGTGAAGCTTTACGAGTAGTTGCAGCACATCGAACTAGTTTTAACAAATCACAGCATACGACACAGCAAAGTGATAATAAATTCCGAAATTTTGGATGGAAAAATAAAAATAATTCAAATAACAACAAAGAAGGTGACAACAAAACTAATGTCAAAGTAAACCAAAGCAGTTCAACTCTAAGTGGGGTAACGTGTTTTATTTGTAACGAGCGTGGACATTTTGCGAGACAGTGTCCCAAAAAAAACAAAAAAACCGAGGTGTTGAAGACAACGTCGCATCAACATACAAATACACATGCCAAGTATATCAAGGCGGCATTTATTAATAACAAGCATGAATCTATTCAATGTTTCGTTGATTTAGGTAGTAGCGTAACCTTGATTCGAGAAAGTGATGCTAAACAATTACAGATCACCTATTTTGAAAAATGAAAATGAATTTCCACCGGTGACAGGTTATGGGGGTGGTAGGGTTTTGCCCATAGGCATATTTACATGCATACTAAAAATAGATGATGTACAAGCAAAGTGTGAAGTTAAAGTCGTGCCAGACGATTCTCAACAATTTCCTATGTTAGTAGGTCATCAGTTTATCGAACAGCCACAATTAAAAATTGTAAGTGACAAGCGAGTGCTTCACATTACTAACGTCGACAAGGAAAGCAATTATGAAGTAGAAGAAGCAGTCAAGAGTGAGATATGGTTGGTAGAGGATGTTGTGATTCCTAAAAATTCAGTACATCATATTGCAGTGCAAGCTGGTGAAGCTGAAACAGAATGATTTATCGAAGACGGAATCCGTGATAATGGGGAGGCAATTCCAAGGTGTGTGGTAAGAACTTATAAAAATGGCCATGCAATGATACCGTATGTTAATTTAACGGAAGTTGATGTACAAAAACGGAAAGATCAACGGATTACCCGAGTTGAAAAATGCAGAGAAGTCGAATTAAGTATTGATGAAGTAAGCTTAGAAGATGATAGCACAGACCAGGTCCGAAGAGAAATGATTGGAAAAGTAACAACTGAATTAGTTGGTAAGAATTTTGATGAATTATTTAAATTAATATATAAGTATAGGGATCGAATTACTACCGATTTAAGTAGTTTAGGGTTGACTGATAAGGCCGAATTGAAAATAAATTTAGTAGATGACATACCAATTTGTTACCGACCATATAAATTAGCATTCAGTGAACGGGAATGGGTCAAGGACCATATAGAGGAGTTGAAATCAGCTGACATAGTAGAAGATTCTATTTCTGACTACGCCAGTCCAATCTTGTTAGTGAAGAAAAAACGGGAGAGCTACGCATGTGTGTAGACTATAGGTCGATTAATAAATGATCTTTAATAGATGATCAGTTAGACAGATTAGGTGGTTATAAATATTTCACTAGTCTAGACTTAGCTAGTGGTTATTACCAAGTACCAGTCGAAAGTGAATCTAGACGGAAACTAGCGTTTATAACACCAGATGGACACTTTCAGTTTAAGCGGATGCCGTTTGGTCCGACAAACAGTCCAGCAGTTTTCCAGTCACTCATGAACAAAATTTTAGGCAGTCATAGATATACAATTGCGATGGCATATTTGGATGATATTGTCATTCCGAGTAAAACAATAATGGAAGGGATGGAACGACAAGAGGTAATATTAAAGGTTCTCAGGGAAGCAAATTTAACATTAAATTTAAAGAAATGTAGATTTCTATGTTCAAGTGTAGAGTACTTAGGATTTCACATAAGTAAAGATGGTATAGAACCGGGACGTTCGTAAACGGAAGCAGTAGAAAGGTTTCCGACGCCTAAGTGTATTAGGGATGTTAGGTCATTTATCGGATTTTCCAGTTATTTTAGACGTTTATTGAAGGGTATGCAACGGTAGCTAGACCTTTAACGGACCTTATTCGAAAGAACGAAGAGTTTAGATGGGATGAGCCACAAGAAATAGCCTTCAATGAAATTAAACACTGTTGGATTAAAAAACCAGTGTTGGCGATGTATGTAACGGGTGGCAAACTAGAGGTCCATACAGATGCTAGTTCTTTGGGTTTAGGTGGTGTTTTGTACCAAGAATAGACGCCAAGGATGTTAAAACCGATAAGTTATTTTAGCCGTAAGACAACCCCTGAAGAATCCAAATACGCCGCTGTGGAGTTGGAAGTTTTGGCTATAGTGGCATGTCTGGAGAAATGGTGCGTTTATCTATTGGGAGTAGAATTTACAGTAAGAACTGACTGTAATAGCATCAAACTTTTGTCAAAAAAAAGGATATAAATTCAAGGATAGGCAGATGGTTCGCTAGGTTATCAGAGTTTACGTTCACTGTAGAATATGTTAGGGGAAAAACAAATTTAGTAGCAGATGCTTTGAGTCGATATCCCCTAAATAATGAAAATATTGGAAGTCAACGTGAAACGGTATACGGCGTTAATCTAAATATGGATTGGATCGCTGCTTTACAACGTACCGATGAAGAAATTTTGAGAGTCAGAAATTTATTGGAATTGGGCGATGAAAAGTCCTTTGAAAAATTTATTATGTATAACTCGCGGGTCTATTGAACGACAAAGAATAGATGAAGACTGTATGTTCCACAAGATTCAATGTATGATGTCGTCCGAGATGCACACGAAGCCGTTGGGCATCAAGAAATCGACAAAACGGTAGAAAATTTAACAGCATCATTTTACTTTCCAAATTTAAAAGATTTTGTCATAAAATACGTAAATAGGTGTATAAAATGCTTAAATGCTTAAATATTGCATATACTTTTTACTGTTTATTTTTAAATTTATTTATAATAATATAAACTTCCTTATAGTAACAATTTTATTTTTATTTTTTTATTTTTTATTTTTCAGAATATCAATTTCGACTTACGTCATCCTCAGTTCTTAAATTATTATTCATGATAATTCTGAAAAATAAAAAATAAAAAAATAAAAATCAAATTGTTACTATAAGGAAGTTTATATTATTATAAATAAATTTAAAAATAAACAGTAAAAAGTATATTTTTAAATATTGCATTTTAATTCAAAAGTGACAAAAGCACACAAACAGTGAATAATATGGCAAACCATAATAACACATATAGGTGTATAAAGTGTCTATACTACAAGAAATCCGGTGGTAGACGACCTGGATATCTGTATCCTTTAGAAAAGGGTAATGAACCCTTTGTTGTGATACACTATGACCATGTGGAGCCATATGTAAAGAGCAAAGATAAGAATAAATATGTAGGAGTAATTGTCGATGGGTTTAGTAAGTACGTGATGTTAGGAGCGATGCCTGATGTAGGACTGGATAGCACTTTAGCATTTCTCCGATTAGCTTTGAGTATTTATGGTAGACCAGACGTGTTGATTACTGATCGAGGGTCTGCGTTTACTGCTTTGAAATTTCAGTATTTTTGTGAATTAATCAAGCGTGAAATCAAGCACGTAAAGGTTGCAAGTGGTAGTGCACGATCGAATGGTCGGGTGGAGATAGTGAATAAACAAGTGACGAAGTGTCTTGCAAAGATTAGTTCAGCTATTGAATGTCACGACTGGGACGAGAAATTACTTGAGGTGCAAGTTGCTTTGAACAACACTGTGCATAGTGTATCGAAGAAAACTCCTTCAGAGATTGTATATCGATATCCATACAGAAATTTTCGAGGCAATAGATTAGTACAGGAACTGAAAAGTTTAAATAGACAAATGCTAGAAGAAGGAAAAATATGTGAGGAGAATAGTGTGATGGAGCGGTTAGAAAGAAATCGAGAAAAAATTAAGGAAAATTATGATAAGAAAAGAAAAAAACCGATCTGTTTGAATCCGGGAGATATAGTGATGGTGAATTCCCCGAAGGTCTCAACTGGCGAAAGGAGGAAGCTTTTACCGGTCAATAAATGACCATACGAAGTACGGAAATGTATAGACAACGATAGGTATTTAATTCAAGATATCGAAGGAGAACAGCAAACAGGTAGAATTTACAAAGCTATAGTGGCTATTGACAGACTAGAACTAGTTGACAGAAAACCAAGAGATAGTGATTCGACACTTCCATTTCAAAAAAGTTGTTCTTAATGTATTAATACTGATAAATAACTATTTGTTTCAAGTTTTGTTTGTATAGAATCATAGATATATGGATCATGCCATAAGTTGTAAAGGTGTGACAGAATTAAGTATAAAATTATAGTTTTTTTTTAGTTAACTTATTGTGAATGTGATAAGATTTTATGTGATAGTTGCAAAATAAATAAAAAGTTAGTTTAAATATTCGCCGCGGAGCATTGTAAAATCTTGTCGCATGATGACGAGGACGTCATCCATTACAGGATGGCCGAATTGTCATAAATTTTGTTGGGTTTGTATCTCAACTAATCCATAAATATTATTAGTATTAGAATTTATAATATAGATGCCACTTTCATCTAAAGTTTTGAGTTTTGACAGTAAATACAAAACAGAAGAAATAAATGAATTTAATTTAGAAAAGTGCTAGAAACGAAAAGTTTAGTTTTACTTATGGATGTAAGAAACTTGAAATAAAAAGTGTACAAGTAATTTTATTTTTGGTCAAAGTGTGACATTAATTACAAAAGCATTAAATGACAGTTCACAAACACAACTACAAAATTAGATCAATACTTGACATATGTATCTATAGTAATCGATACCGTATTTATTACAAATCGATTACGTACTACCTGGGTAGTCTTAAGTTGGTAAAACATGTAATTTACTCTTACTGTGTATTTCAATAAAGCTTGACGTTGTCGGTCATATAAAAGTTATTCGAGTCTCTATAATAAAGCATGTGTTGTTTGTAATAGTTAAATACTCACCTTTAACAGTTAAATACTCTGCTTTAACATTTTATGGAAAAAAAATCAAATTTTCTGCTCTGACAAAAAGAAAACGACAAAAATAAAGGGTACTTATTTTTTTGAAAAAAAAAACTGCTTCCAGCACAGGAAGATTTTCGTGTGAAAATGAGGTCACTTTTTTGGATTAAAATCAAAATTAAACGTAAAAATAAACATTTGAATTCCAAAAAATTACAGCGTATTAGGGACATAATAAAGTAATGTCGCGTTCTTTGGCTTGATCGAAAAAAGATTGATTTATTTGCTTGCCAAAGAACAGCATCAAATAAATCAATCTACTTTTGTAAACGTAGAGCTAAATTATTTTGACTTTTTGTTCTGTCAGTTATGTTTTTAGGTTATGTTTACATTTAAAAATGACCAATTTTTCGTTTTATCATTTTATTTTTAATAAATTTTTTAGTAATTAGTAATTTAAATAATGATAAATTATTTTTATATAAAATAGTAATAAAAATAATTAAAATGGCGTTTTTTTTTGTTTACATAAATTTGACAAGCAAAAATAATATTTCAATGTATTTGTAATTGATCTGACATAATCAACCAAAATATCTAGATTTTTAAAACTTGATCTAGCTAAAAAAAAATCAATCTTTTTTTGCCAAAGAACACAAACCGGCCATTTTATGCAAATTTTTTTGATCTAATGTCGTTTTCTTTTTGACAAAAAAGTGATCTAAGAGCAAAAAACAGCAGCTGTCAGATCACTTTTTTAGTTTTTTTGCATTTCGTATTCTTTTTGTACAAAAAGATTGCTCATTTTTTGATCTGAAAATATTTTTCTCAATCTAGATTTTTTGGTAGATCAAGTTGCAAATACAATAAATTTACACAAATACATTTACAAATCTGTAAAATTAGTAAACAACAAGACGCCATTTCTTTATTACTAGGGGGTATCCCGCGGACTGTGCCCCTCCCCCTTCCCCCGCACGCCAATACACTTTTTGCCTTTTCATGCGGCTTTGATACAATTACTAAGTACTATCCATCATAATCCAACCTCTTCTAATCTATTCTGTGTGCACCTGCTGCTTAACTATAATTCTACAAAAAAGCCATCGTGAAGTATACATACTATAAATTTTTATACGGTCAATCACAAATGGCTGGAAATAATAATATGATTTAAGAAAATAATGAAATAGCAGCTTTTGTTTTTCTTTATTTTATTTACAGAAAATGAAACTATGCAAAAATAACGATGGAAAACAAACTATCTGCCATATAAATAATTAATTTTCTTATTAATATCGAAATGATATAAATTATAAATTTGAACGAAATGGCTAACATTATCGAAAAATTTAAATGCCGTAAATGGAATTTTTATGAATAAAATGGAATAATTTTTATTTGGAAGGGTTTTTTTGTGAACAATTAAGCTTAAGTACATATTGGAAATCACTTGAATTTTGCAATTCGAAATAACCTTTCGAAATAATCTAAACTTCCTTTAGAAAATTTTTTGTGTTTCGGGCCAGGATTCGAACTCACATTCATCAGAGACATATGTTCAAATCCAATGTGTCTTACACAACTTAGCCACAGCGGCGATGACGTACCATATTTTAATTTTCATGTTTAGATAATTTCTAAATTGAAACTTCATCATTTTTCATATTTACTTAAGTTGAATCTTTCATCTATGATTACATATTGGAAATTGCATTTCTTTGGGATTTTTTGTATTAAATTTCTAAATATTACGATGCATGAATTCATAGGATGAGAGAATATTTTGTCAACACTTAAGTCAACATTCTAATCAACATCCTAGGTTAAGAGTGTAAAGTCATTATGGCACGAAACACATAAATTTTTTTAAAGGAATTTTAGAGAAAATGAAAAGTTATTTCGAATTGCCAAATTCCAGTGATTTTCAATATGTTCTTAAGCTTAATTGTTCACAAAAAACCCTTCCAAGTTAAAAATTCCCTTGAAGTTGTCTATATTTCCTAGCCAAAAATATAGCAATGAATTGACCATGCGTCAGATATTAAGTTGCGCATTGATTGGCAACAATCAATAATGACTTTACACTCGTGACTTAGGATGTTGATTAGAATGTTGACTTAAGTGTTGACGAAATATTCTCTCATCCTATGACTACATAAATCGTAATATCTAGAAATTTAATACAAAAAATCCCAAAGAAATAATTTTTATGTTCTATAAAAAAAAAATAAACAAAAGCAGTAAAAAAGAAATATAGGGTCCACGTTGAACCCCGAACCTTTCTCACAACCCTCTACATCGACAATGACAACGAAATTTTGTACTGAGTTTTTTAAACATCATTTTATTAAATCGGTTTAAATTATTAAATGTTTAAAAATGTATATTATTATAACACAAAATGTCTTTTATGCACCTATATATTAAAGTGTTCCTTTATTACTGTGATTTGTGGCCTTAAAGTGTCAAAATTAAAATTCAAAATTCAAATAAAATCAAAATTAAAATTAAAACATATGTGTGAAAACATATGTGATGTGACAAGCCCGCGTACTCCAGTCCCTGCTATTAACATACGAGTTAACGTAAGATATCACATACCACTGGCAATAACAGTGAGATATCACTAGCCAAGGTGACATCTTAGGGATGGTGGCGGATGAACTGTATTCAGTCAACGGTAGCACCCTCAATCTTAGCTGCCAAATAATCCTTGATGATGAGACGCTAATGCTACCTCGAAACAACGAGCCTTCATATAACTATGTGTGTCGCTTTAATCATTAAGAAAGACGGTGCGTCACAGGATCAAGAAATATGCAACCGGCTGGATTATTGGCACTACATTTTTGTTTTGTTTCAGCAAATTTTTGTAAAAATTTGCTATTTACCTTTTAATTTTCTTTTATTTTCTCTATTCTATCATAAAATATTGGCCTATGTCATATTTTGTCAGTGATAGGATTTATTGTTTAGTTATCCATTCTTTAACAAAAAATATAAAAAACAAAAAAAAGAAAGATTTACGTCCATCAACACCTTTGAACGTATGTTGTTGTGGGACCTTGGTCTTAAAAGGTTTTCATGTGTTGTTGTGACACATATTGTAATTCCTACTACACAACACATTTTATTATAAAAAAAAATATTACATATATTGTGACTAATTGAATTGAAAAAAACAAATTTAATTAAAACAACAACAAAAACTAAAAATAACTTTTAAAAAAATCCCCTGAATGCATTCTAAATTTTATTAAAACAATAACAAAAACAACAAATAACTAAAAAAATCTTCGTAATGACGTCACACGATATTTTATGATAAAGCTGTTATCTCATATTGCAAGAGAAATACTCAAATAGTCAAATAGTAGTTTTTGTTTTTCTTTATTTTATTTCACAGGAATAAAATTATAAAAAATAATGATCGAAAAACCACTATTATATGATTTTTAGCACTGCCTGTCAAAAAATAATTAATTTTCTTAATATCGAAATGACAATAATTTGCACGAAAGAGGAAAAGACAGTAGCAATAACTTTAAAAAACTGCATTCGGTCAATTTAACAATAATTTTAATGTTATGTTATTTAAAAAAAATGAAAAAAAAAAACAATAAAAAATGTACTACGTCATGAGCGTTACGACCGTATAGAGGGATAGACTCACAGCTATTATATTATAGAAAGATTAGTTTTTTAAGGTGAAAAAGTTATTGTTTAAATAAATATTTTGTTTAAATCGTATTTTAAATGCAAAATTAACAAAAAATTATTTAATTAAATACTATTAATTAACAAAAACATTAAATGAGAGTTCACAAACACAACTACAATAGATCAAATTGAAAAATAAATTTTTTGTCGGAGATAAAAATTAAAAACGTAAAAACCTTTTTTCTCGTCTTTTTCTATTTTCACGGCAAATTTTAGGTTATGTGAAATAATGGCTTGCATAAAAGTTATGGACCTTTTGATTACCTACAACTATTACTTTACTATTACTTTTTTCGATAGAAGGTCTAGTACCGTTGAAAATCCCTCTACCCTAAAAGCTCACCCAATTTTACCCTCGTAACTCGGATCACCTTTAATTTATTTTTCCCATCATTTGCGCTATATTTTCTTCCTTATCCAATAGTTTTCATGCTGTTACTAAGTTTTTCCTTACAAAAAGCTATTTTCACTGGAGCAATAAGAATGACCATAATACTGCAAGTTTAAAAATTAAGGGGTTTTATTTATTAATTTAAATCATAATAAAATACAATTTTATAACTGATTTAATAAAAGCAACCAACTCTGCTGCAATTTATGCATGCAGTACTGCAATACAAGCCAGTTTTTCTGCATCCACAATTCTTTCCACAACCACTTTTCTAACTGCAAAATAGTTTGTGTAACAATTTTGCTGGAGTTGCTTGCTTGGAGATGACAAAGTTTGGAAAATGTGTTTTTTCTTCCATGTGCTCCCTATCGCCATTCGTGGTGGTAGTTTTTCGCTCAACCATAATTGCACTTGTAAATATGTACACTTTTTTAAAATGCTGTAAAACAGTGTTACTTGTAGGAAGTAGAAATGTAAGCGAATTTTTTTTTATTCTTACACTTTTTTAGCGTTTATTAGGTAGATTTCATATCAAAATCTACCTATTGCAATGGGCTTCATCTCGGAATTTCGGAAAAATTTTTGTGCCAAACGACTATATATGATAAGCGGAGACGAAAAAACAAAAAAAAAAATTTATATATATATATTAGGGTGTTCCTTAATTTTCAATTTCAAAATATTTTTGGTCTCACCCCCTAAATCGGTGTGTAAACATATAAAAATGAACTGCAAGAAATTTTAGGTCAATCAAATAAAGTTAACCCGTGCCGACTTGAAGTTGAACTTTGGCTTAAGAGTTATTCTATATGAAATCATCGAAAAAAAAGAAAAATTGTTGCTGCACTGTTTTAGATGTTACTCAAACTTTGTGGAAATGTTTTTTAGGGCTCAAAAAATCAAAATCCACAAGGATTTAATTTTCACACGTGCCACTTCCGGTCCACACAAAATAAAGCAGTCGTATTTTTGTGTTTTGTGGTTTTAGCTGTAAAACTTTTTCTAATAAAGATATTGATTCGATCAAGGTGGCATTATATAGCTGAAAGATTGTAGTTTCTTAAACAAAAATAAAAATTGACATAATTTATATATTTAAAAAATGAAAGAGTGTTGAAAATACGTATATTTTATGGATTTCTTGTGATTTTCAATTGACACCAGCGTCTGCGCTGTTTAATATAAAAGTCAAAATGTTCTCAAATATCAAAGTGCACATTGTGGCGTATATGAAAACTAAAAAATTTAAAAATCTAATCTAGTTGTTAAGAAAACGAAAAACAAAAATTAGTTTTTAGTTTCGTTTCAAGATTTAATTTTCATGTTTTGCCAATTAGTTCCATTTTTATTTAAAACGATGAAGAAATGTTATTAGTAAATCTTTTTATAATTTAACGGTGATAGAACATATTAGTTTTTATTAAATTTGTTTATGTCTTATCAATAAATGATAAAAGATTCCAATTGAATTTATTCAAGTTTTATGTTTAACATATTATCGTGAACAGTTTTGTTTTCACCGTCATCTGCAAAGATATAGCAGAATGTAACATTGCAATTTGCATTAATTCTTTTCTAAAATATTAAATATTGTGATATATATACGTTATAATATATCAACTAAATTAATCAAGAATTGTTTTTAATTATGTATCTTTATTCTACGCATTTTTTAAATGGAAATATATTTGAACATGCATTTGTTATATTTATGTCATCCTGCTTTTAATTGATTGAATTGAAGATCTATGTATCAATGTGGATTTTTGAATTACGTTTTTAGTAACATTGTTAACGATCCAGCATCAATGAAACAGATTATATATCAATAAATACCAGCTTTAATTATAAAGGCTGATTTCCTTTATGACATCATTAAGATTTATATTAAGCTCTATACGAATATTTTGTCAAAGTAAATATTTGAAGCTACAAACAACGAATCAAGATCCAGTGAACAATAGCGCGAATGACTAGCTATACTCAATTAATATTATATAGCGCGAATTTCTAGCTGTAACATATCGTTATAGTATAAAAAATTAAAATCGACTCGTTCAGTCAACTCATAATGCAAAAACTCTTTACTTGAAATTTTGAAATTTCAACAATTTGCATGTTTCACGCTACAATTTGGACGTGTTTGGTAAAAGACAAATATTTGAAATTAGCAGGATATTTAGTTCTTACCCTTAACTTTAAAAAACTTAAACGTTTGTTTTGTTATTTCCTCTTGACGCGGGTGTACAGGCGTTTAAGGAGAAGCCAACCATTTATTTCTTACAGCTTACAGCTTCTTACTTACAGCTTACAGTTTCTTACATTTTTATTTTTGTTTAAGAAACTACAATCTTTCAGCTTTATAATGCCACCTTGATCGAATCAATATCTTTATTAGAAAAAGTTTTACAGCTAAAACCGCAAAACACAAAAATACGACTTTTCAAGTGCTTTATTTTGTGTGGACCGGAAGTGGCGCGTGTGAAAATTAAATCCTTGTGGATTTTGATTTTTTGAACCCTAAAAAGCTTGAGTAACATCTAAAACAGTGCAGCAACAATTTTTCTTTTTCTCGATGATTTCATATAGAATAACTCTTAAGCCAAAGTTCAACTTCAAGTCGGCACGGGTTAACTTTATTTGATTGACCTAAAATTTCTTGCGGTTCATTTTTGTATGTATACACACCGATTTAGGGGGTGAGACCAAAAATATATCATAATTTTTTTTTTCTCATATAGCTAAGGAACACCCTAATATATATATACCGGGTGATTTTTTTAACCTGAAACTTTTAAATATCTCGAAAAATAACCACTCTACGGAAAAAATGTCCATATTCAAAATTTAATCATTCACTGGGAGAAGCACATTAGTGCAAAAAAATAGTCCCCCACCCCCCCTCTTTGTAGGTGGGCGGGGGTAACTTTGAATCTAAAATAGGAACCCCAGTTTTTTATTGCAGATACGGATTCTACGGCTAAAAGTACGTACGATTTGACTAAAAAATTTTGTTCGATTCATGATAGATGTAAATTGGCCTGCCAGATCACCAGATTTTACTTCGCCAGATTTCTTTTTGTGGGGCTATCTCAAAGAGAAAGTTTACAAACAACCCTCTAAGAAAAACGTTACGAAAACGTAAGGAAAGCGAAGTCATATGTTCATACAACACTTCGTAAACGTAACACTAAGGCGAACCGTAAACGTACCGTAGGCGGTAATGTTAGAATAAGAAGAGTGTAGAGAAAATTCCGAGACTTGTGAGTGTATTAGTAGTTCGAAAAGAGTTCGCTGAAGCTGTTCGTTTACGTAACATCTAAGCAGTACGAAAACGGTTCGCAAAAAAGTTACGTTTACGCAATGTATGTTTGATATTTAATGTACATATATATTTTAGATTTAAAAAAAACAGCTTTCTATTTAAAATGTTTATTTATTATATGTTATATATATTATTTTTTTATTTATATACATATGTATAAAATTTTTTCAAAATATATTCTATTGCTGCTGAATTACCTTTTAGTTTATTTTCGTTGTACCTTGGTTGATGCCTGTAATAAAAATATAACAATTAGAAAATATTTTAGTTTTATAATTTTATTTGTATCAAGCAAATAAACTCACAAAACAAACGAACTTCTAATCTTCCTTTAATCGTTTATTATTTGTTATATCTTACAATTAGTCTAATTATAAAACACGCCACGCAAAATATCAAAACTACTTTTGGTTAATAAAATTTGACAAGACTCAACATTAAACATGGCGTCGTTTGTACAATGTACATATTATACAAATTTACTAACATAATCATATAATAATTCCTTACGTTTTCAGTTCGAATACGTTACGATTTTTCCGAGTACGCTAAATTTCTTAGAGGGAAGAACCAACAACACGTGAGAATATGATTGGGCGAATCAAAAATGCTTGTGCCGAAATTCAAGTAGACACACTTCTCAGTTGTGTACACAGTCATTTGAAGAGCGGATTAATAAAGCATTGAAGTCGAAGGCCATCATTTTGAACACTTATTTTAAACTAAAATTTGTTTATTCACCAGCCATTTACATTAATAAACTTTTTACAATGAAAACGTGATATTTTTTATTTCAAATGTATTACAAAATCGTAGGCATATGTTCTTAGTAATAGAAATCGGAAAAAATTGAATTTCGTAGATTACAGCGCCATCTGTCATGAATGGAACAAATTTTTTTAGTCAAATCGTACGTACTTTTAGCCGTAAAATCCGTATCTACAATAAAAAATTGGGGTTCCTATTTTAGATTCAAAGTTACCCCCGTCCGCCTACAAAGAGGGGGGGTGGGGTACTATTTTTTTGCACTAATGTGTTTCCCCCGCGGAATGATTAAATTTTGAATATGGACATTTTTTCCGTAGAGTGGTTATTTTTCGAAGTATTTAAAAGTTTCAGGTTAAAAAAATCACCCGGTATATATATATATATATATATATATATATATATATATATATATATATATATAAATATATATATATATATATATATATATATATATATATATATATATATATATATATATATATATATATGTATATATATATATATATATATATATATATATATATATATATATATATATAAATGTATATATATATATATATATATATATATATATATATATATATATATATATATATATATATATATATATATATATATATATATATATATATATATATATATATTTATATATATAAATATATATATCTGTAGGTGGGAGGTAAACTACACCAAGTCACATTTTTAAAATTTTACAGGAAAGCCAAAAAACTATTTGAAAATGGACTATTTACTATGGACTTGGACTATTTAAAATTGTTCTATCTCGAAAACTACACTAGTAAGGACTCAGTGCTATTAACCTCTCGGTAGAGAACAAAATCCTGATTCTAACAGTATAACAAAACGTATTTTGAAAAAATTGGACTTGGTGTAGTTTACCTCCCACCTACAGATATATATATATATATATATCTATATATATATATATATATATATATATATATATATATATATATATATATATATATATATATATATATATATATATATATATGTATATATATATATATATATATATATATATATATATATATATATATATATATGTATATATATATATATATATATATATATATATATATATATATATATATATATATATATATATATATATATATATATATATATATAAACGATATGAGATATAACGAAAACGACCGGCACTCTCACGGTCGCATTTGTTGAGGTAGATCAAAAACATTTTCTGTACATGTGTGTTCTATTAATATCTCGGACGAGTTTGTGAATCAGCAAAATCCGACGCGTGGTTAAGGAACTAGAGCCTTTTTTCTAAAAAAAATTGATTTTTTAAAACCGTTATAATGGCCGTTGGAATACTAATATTTTCAAAAAGTTAACAAATTTAGAATTTTTGGAATCTTTTTTATCAATTTGTTTTAAAAATAGACCTCTGCAGTTAGAGGTTCCTAAGTGAGCGGCTCCAACAAAAAAGTTTGCAAAAAAATTTTTTTTTGAAACAAGCGGCACTCTCACGGCTGCATTTGTGGAGCCAGATCAAAAAACCTTTTCTAAAAATGTGCGTTTTAATAATATCTTGGACAAGTTCGTAAATCAGCCAAATACGACACATGGTTAAGAAACTAGAGGCTTTATACTAGAAAAAAATTCTGTTTTTTAGATCCGTTATAACGGCCGTTTAGATTCTAATATTTTTAAAAACTTCATAAATTTAGAATCTTTGAAACCTCTTGAATGAGTTTCTTTCAAAAAAAATACCTCTGCAGTTGGAGGTTTCTGAGTGAGCGGCTCCAACAAAAAAGCTTTTAAAACACAAAATGCGTTTGAATCAACCGGCACTCTCACGGTCGCATTTGTAGAGTCAGATCTAAAAACCTTTCGTAAGCATGTGTGTTTTATTAATATCTTGGACGAGTTCGTAAATCAGAAAAATCTGACACATGGTTAAATAACTAGAGGCTTTATACTAGAAAAAAAATTCGTTTTTTTAATCCGTTATAACAGCCGTTTGGATACTATTATTTTTAAAAACTTCATAAATTTAGAATCTGTTGAAACATTTTAATCCGTTTCTTATAAATATAAACCTCTGTAGTTAGACGTTTTTGACTTATTGGCTTCAACAAAAAAGTTTGCAACAATCCATAACTACAATTTCCAAAAACCTTATAACAGTCAATGAAAAAAAATAAAAAGGCTTGAATAGAAGAAATTAATTTTTTTTCTTAGAAATAAACTATTTTGATATTTTGCAGTAATTGGACGACATATGATATAGCGTAGATTTGTGTCATAAATTGTCACACACATGTTCTGCGGTAGATTTGATATTTGTTTGTTGCAAAATTGGATAGATATAGGTTTGCTTATATGTAGCTAATTTTCTTTTTAAAATTTGTTCGATACTGTTTTAAATTAGTTTGTGTTGTTTAAACTAATCTGATACATCAGATTCTTCTGGCACACAAAACTGTCTGATCTCGAAATCTACCTATTTCTAGCGGATATACGTGCCGCTTGGACTTTTTTTTAAAGTATGTTCTTATAGGCATTTGTCCGTAACTAAAAAACATCATTGATTAACAGTTGACATATACATATACATGTTACGAGTTTTTGTTAATAATACAGTATCATAGACATTATTATGAATAAGAAGTTTCATATATTATTAGTTTGCAGTAATATTATTGAATTAATAGGTACTTATGTATCTACAAAATAACTGTTCAGAATACAAATTATAAGCAGCACTTGTATTATTGAAATTATTATTTAAAACATTATTAATAAAATTAAATATTTTTCAAGCAGTTGCTGATGAGAAACCGAATATTGCTCTGCACAGCAAAGCAACGTGCCAAATGATTAACGTACTTTTTCGAGAAGGCGTAGGGACAGTATGTTACAGTCACGTGCACGGTTTATTTATTTATTTATTTATTTGGCAAGAGCAGCAAACAGTTGCCCAGTTATATGCTGCTTCAATATTACAAAATAAAGTTACAAGTGGATTTTTTGATTTGTACAAGTAAAATCAAATATTTACATTTTTAAGTATAAAGTTGATTTTATATAAATTCAAGTTAATATTAAGAACAAGATAACCATTAATAAAGTGTCTAGATTAATTCATATAGTTTGAGAAATAATAATTACCAAAAACATTAAATCTAAAAGTATACAATCCAAAAGTATAAAATTAAAGAAAAAAAAATTATTGTTTCATTTCATCAACTATCATCAGGAGACTTAAAAACAGAAAAACGAAAATATCCGCAAATATAAGCCGTGTTCAACCCGACTGGAGCAACTAAAAAATTTTATGCACTTGTTGTTGTTTTTTCAGTTGCCTCAGTCAAATCAGACGCGCTCACATTAGCAAAACTACATTAAAAAATTGTATTAGAAATAATTACATTAGCCAACATGAGAGTTGTCGCACGAACACGACTATTAAATTTGATAAATATTCGTTACCACTCAACTGCTGGTTTCTATCTTTCCTTATTACCACATGTCAATCATCTAAGTATTCGTTGGAATTAATTTATTCTAAAGTCAAGTTTCAGTTAAACATATTAAATCAAAATTATTTTCTTCCACAGCTAATTTAAAGTTTTTAAATTTCGTTTTCAAGCCTCTTGAGTTATGATAGTACAAATTAAGGAAAATCATTCTAAAAAAAATTAAACAAAAATGAGTATGTTGTACTATATTGGATTAAATAAATCAATAGAAAGAAAGAATATATAACAAAAATACTATACTATACTTAAACTCCGTTCCTTCTAAAATCAGAATGATAACAAAATCAGATGAAAAAAATAACGTAATTATTATTTCCGATAAAAGTATTGTAAAAAAATAACGTTAAACTGAAAACATAAATTAAGTTGTTAATAAGTTGTCCAAATCTAATGATGAAGAAATCTTTATGACAGCATCGTTATCACTCTTCTTGCAGTAAATATTTCCATAATTAGCCCATACGTATTTGAATGTGATTGAGTTACCTTGCTGTTGAAGTAGTGTTTTTGTTTTATGTAATAAGCTTTTTTTATGAGGAGGTAGAAACGCCGTTACAAATATTTTTGTGTCGTCATTAAAACCAATTAAATTACTTTGGAAGGACGTATTCAAACTAGCTGCTTGTAAAACCTGTTGTTTTATATATTTCGAATTAAATTCCACCGTTATGGGTTTGAGCTTAGATTTTGATTTATTCCTATAAATATATCGAATTTCAGCTATCGTTATATTATATCCGTAGAATCCAAGAATTTTTAAGAGTACTTCCATTAAATTTTCATTTTTGGTTTGAGGGACACCATAGATCTGTAGTTTTGATGAGTAACAGTGATTTTCTAACAATTCACAGCGAAATGAAAAAGTTTCCAGACACTGCTTGATGTATTTATTTTCTTTTTCAAGTTTTTCATTTGAGGTAATTCTTTGTTCAAGCCGCAATACCTCATCAAATTTTGCCGTTATAGTATTTAGCGTAACGCTAAAAAAAGTTTGTTGATGTTTGATTGCATCGAATGATTTTAAAAATTCATTATGCTTTAAATTCAGTGTATCAATGTCATTTTTTACAGATATCAAAGTATTGTTAACTGTTTGATTTGAAACTTTGGATGCATTATCACTTTTAACCTCTTCAGTTAGAATACATCTTTGGCATATCCACTGATTTATTAAGACACAATTCACTGTTTCGCATGCTATATGATAAATAAGTTTACACTTGATACACTGAATTTTATCGTTTTTTAACGCACGATCAAATTTTTCATTACATTTAGCACAGTTTGACATTATTATTAAAGTTCTAGAATTCAATTGTTTAAACACTTTACGGCAGCTTTCCTTCACAAATGATAATGAATAATTAGATATTTATAATATCATTACAAATTAGCTCACATTAATTTGAAATAATTTACGGAACTTTATTAAAAAAAAGACAATCAATTATAATTTTTAGTATTTTACCATACACAACTTTATAATTTAATTTAATCTCAATTAAGAGTAAAGAAATAGATGTTTCTCGTACCAAAACAAAAAATCGAATATTTATATTAAAAAATCGAATTTATATTAAATTAATTTATATTAAATGTTTAAATAAGAGGCTTATATTTTTCCAAAAAATAGATATTTTAAACGTTTTTCATTTTTCGCTCAATGTTAAAAACAAATAAAAAAAATATAAAATGAAGTGTAGTGCAGTTTTGACAATAAGTATTCAATCAACGACGCCATCACGTCGCACCGCCACATTCTTCCTCGTTCCAAAATCCATCATTTTTGTCCTAGTGAAACAAATAACTATTTTGTCTCTCTCACCATCATATTTTTTTCGTACTCGATCAGTTGGAATGAGTTTATGAATAACAGACATTGTTGTTAGTCTGCAGCATCTTTTGACAACAAACATTCTAAAGTAAGATTAAACAGTAGATGTGAGTTGGTACCGTCTTACATCTCGGGTCGACTTTAAATAACAGTAGCTGCGCTATTCCGTTACTTACTTGAGATTAATTACTCTTAAAATCTTCCGACACATAAAATTAAACGTTTAAACATTGTTGAAAGAATGTTTAAACAAACGTTTAGAAAAATGGATCGATAAATTTAAAAACAAAACAAATGTTTTATTCATTTTTGTTATGCACAAAATATTGATACAATTTTGAACTTTATTATTATCCCAATTATATTTGGTATAACGATATAACGTACAAAATCATTATCTTTTAATTTTTATTAAATAATTGTATAAGTGCATGCTTTTCTTTTTCTTTTTTCTTTACGGTATCTAAGCTTCTTGTTCTCCATGTACTTTTTCTCAACTTAATAGGACGACTCCCAACATAGCGACCTGCAAAATAAATTAAAGCTCTTATTACAAATTTTATTATGAAAAAAATTATATACATTTCTTTTGTAGAAAAGGATAAAGTATAATCTTAATGTGTAACGTTAAGTACACGAGACAAATTTAATATAATTTTGTTATACTTAAATAAAACTAATCATTCAATTATTTCATGTACAAGCACTACACAATATTTGTTATTTTATCTCATATATTTATAATTGGTTTTAGCATATTGGAGCATATTTACATTTTAGCATATTTCCTATTCTTTGGATATATAAAAAGAGTTACATTCCTTCGGTCCTCCCTTTTCACTATCATTTTCCTAGCTTTATAAAATAAAAATTTGTTTTGGCAATGAAAAGTGAAATTACATGACGAAACTTTTTCGATTATAGTATGAAATTATTAAAGTATTAAAATAAAGAAAATGGATGAAGAAAAATTACTAATTTTCTTTTTCTGCATATGGAATGAAAGAAAATAAAATCGAAAGGCATGAAATAATATAATAAAAATTTTACTCTGATAAAAATTTTACTCGATATTAAAAATATGAAAATTTTAATTTGTGAATACTATTTTGAGGAGTGAAAAAAGCGGTCGAATAAAATAAAATTGTAACTGTAATGAGTTTAGTCAAATTACGATTTGAGCTATCTGGGCAAATTGTAAACGAGAGCTTAGAACTATGAATACGATCAAGTTCAGATTATTAACCGTCTCAAAACATTTCTCCTAGGTAGACTTAGCAAATTAGTGCCGATATGGGAACTGATTAACATAACTTAGATGTTTACGAGTGGTAGAAAAACAGTAAAATTTGAGGAGAAAAACGTGAATTATTTAAAATTACTTGATTAAGTTCATAAAAGTCATAGATTTAAAACAATTAAAAAAATGTCTAAGACTTTGAAATAAATTCAACAAAGTGCAAATAAAACTGCAGGTAAACCAAATTTTTTTTGACATAAAGGTTCTTGTGATTTTATTTCTATTTATCCGATTTGTTATCATTTTATCATTAACTATTAATAATTATAAAAACTGTTTAGTTTCATCTAAAGTTTTGCAAGATCTTGTGTATTATAATTGATTAGTAATTTGTTTGGTTTTCAATCAATTGTACCGCTTACAGTCCCGTTTTTGATTGTATTAAAATTTCAATGCCATTTGAATTAAAAAAAACTAAATGTTTAATGTGTATAAACAAGAGCTCGTTTTTAAAATCTGAAGCTGAATCTACTAAATGTAGTGGTTGTGATTCTTATTATCATCCAGGTTGTGCTAAGCGTGCTGGCTTAAATAGTGATGCTTCTATAATGAGATGTTGCGGTAATAAGGATGAAATTAATAAATTTAACTCAACATTTAATGAAGTTACCGTTAGTGATGATGATTCTGACAATATTGCTAGTTTTAGTGATCTTTGGTCTAAAATTAAAACAAATTCTGATCATAACTTTAAGTTAATCAATGAACGACTTTAATATGTTGCTAGCAATTTAAATGATTTTAAATCATTAATGGACAATGAGATTGAAGGTATTAAGGATAAAATTCTGGATTTAGATAATCGCTTAGAAACTATAGAGTCATCTTCTTCTACTGATCTAAAATTTAGCGAAGAATTTTATATTGAAATGAAGGATAGGATCACTCGCGAGAAAAATCTCATTATTTATAATATGGCTGATAGTAATGATGCAGATAAAGTCGATAAAGCTACTTTGATTGATATGTTTAAAAATTCACCGGTTACACTGAATGTTATCAGAGTTAGTCGTCTTGGAAGGCATTTTTCTATTAATAAGGTTCGACCTCTTAAAGTTGTTCTTGGATCAGCTGATGAAGTGCATTGTATCTTTAATAATAAAATGAGTATTTTTGGTAGTGATATAAAAATCTCAAATGACTCTACTCCTCTGCAACGATCACAGTACAAGAAATTACAAACTGAAATGAAGGAAAGAACACTTAAAGGTGAAAGGAACCTTCACATTAAAAGAATCCAAGGTATGTTATCAATAGTTAATAAAGATAAACATCATTCCACGAATCATGAGGCCTCAAAAAACTAACTTTATTTTACCAAAACATCAGGAGCATTAAAGGTCGTCTTATTGAATTTAGAAGTGCTCAATTTTTATTACCAACATACGATATAATAGGCATTACCGAAACCTGGCTTAATGAGGATATTCTTGATGTTGAAATTGGCTTGGAAGACTATAATATTGTTCGATGCGATCGGAACAACTTTACTAGCTCTAAAAGAAATGGCGGTGGCGTTTTATTGGCCATTAACAAAAGTTTTCATAATCAAACGTCAATTCAACTTAACATTAATTCTGTGGAACAAGTTTTTGCAAAAATAGACTTTGGGAATCATAAATTAGTCATTGGAATTGTTTACTTTCCTCCGAATACGAAGTTTGATATTTACAAAGAATTTTTTGATGCTCTACAGGACTATATTACTCTTAATTGTTCTCTAAGTATGTTTGATAAGCTAATTCTGTTTGGAGATTTTAATTTGCCGGGAATTGATTGGACTTCCATGTCAAACTTGTCAACTGGTTTGGGATCTCATTCATCTAATAACATCGCTTTATCAAGTAATTATATTATTAATTTTTGTTCTATTTTTAATTTATTTCAAATTAATACTATTAAAAATAACTGTAGTAATCTTTTAGATCTAGTTCTCACTAATGATAGGTTGATTAAATGTAATTCTTCTTTGGATTTCTTTTTTGAGAAGGATGTTTTTCATTGTCCGTTAAATCTTATTATACCTAGCTCTCAATCAGGTTTTTTAGCATCAAATGAATATTTTTTTAACTTTAAAAAAGCCAATTATGACCAAATTTATGAGTGTTTACTTGATTGCAATATGGATATACTGTTTGATGATAATAACGTTAACATTAATAGTTTAGTTGATAGGTTATATGCATTACTAAATCCAGTTATTGATAAATACATTCCAAAGTTTTCTGTTAATTCAAACAGTTATCCGTTGTGGTTTTCTAAGAAACTTGTTGAAAGTATCAAACTAAAAAAGAAATATCATAAAAGATTTAAGCAATATAATTCCGATTACTACTACCAATTGTTTAAGTTAATGAGGTCCGAATGTCTTAAATTAGTTAAATATGATGAGCAACAGTTTATATCTAAAATTGAAGATGATTTATTGGTCGATCCTAATGCGTTCTTTAAATTTATTAATATTAACAATCGATTCCGAACTTTACCATCTAAATTTTATTATAATGGAATTAGTGCCGATTCTGGTAATGAGATTGCTAACTTGTTTGCTGATAAATTTAGGTCTGTATATGGTAACTCTGATCTTGATTATTCCTCCATTGATTTCAACATCTGTGATAACATTTCATCTCTCTCTTTTTCGGAACATGATATTGAGGTATGCTTTGATAATTTAAATATCAAGGCATCACCTGGGCCTGATGGTATCCATCCTTTCTTTGTTAAAAAATGTCAGCATATTTTAGGAAGTTTTCTTCTTAAACTGTGAGTAGTGGTTGTTTCCCAACACTGTTGAAGGTTAGCTTTATCACGCCAGTTCATAAACAAGGTGATCTTGCTGATGTTAATAATTATAGGCCTATATGTAAGATGAACACGTTTGCCAAAATGCTTGATTTCTTGGTCTTTAATAAAATATCAGGCTACTGTCATAAATATATCATTGATCAACAACATGGTTTTTTTATGAGAAGATCAATAAATACTAATTTGTGTCTGTATGTGAATTATATAGTTGATGCAATTTTAAATAACAACACCGTGGATAGCGTCTATACTGATTTTGTTAGAGCCTTTGACTTGGTTAACATTGAATTACTTATAACTAAATTATTTCATTATGGTATATCAGGTTCTCTTTTAAATTGGATATGCTCTTTCTTAAATAATAGAGTCCAAAAGGTTAAAATTAAGAACTATATTTCCAGTGACATTGCTGTTCTATCTGGAGTTGGGCAAGGAACTCATCTGGTGCCATTATTTTTTAGCTTATTTATCAATGATATTGTTTCCTGTTTCGAGTTCTCCAAGATTCTTTTATTTGCTGATGACATGAAAATTTATTCCGTCATCAGGGATCAAGTTGATAGGACCAATTTTCAATCTGATCTAGACCGGCTTTCTAGATGGTGTTTTAAAAATGGTTTGCATCTTAATTTTAATAAATGTTATCAAATCTCCTTTAATAGAAAGAAGATTGATTTATTTAATTATTCCTTTGGCAATAATTTGTTGATAATTTGTGATAAAGTTAAAGATTTGGGAATTTTTTTTGACTCGAATTTATCATTTTCATATCACATTGAATATCTATGTAATAGAGCAAAGCGAATAGTTAATTTTATTAAAAGAAATTCGAAACAATTTTCTTCAATTTCGGCTTTCAGAGTACTATACTTCTCCTTTCTATATCCTGTGTTAATCTATGGTTCAATTATTTGGAATCCCTATTTGAAATATCATATCAAGGAGCTCGAGTCGGTTAACCACTTGTTTTTTAGGTATGTTGCGTTTAAAACTGGCATTTCGTTTAGTTTTTTTAAACATGATTATAGATTGATACAAAGTTCGATTAATATCTCTAATTTAGAGACGGCCCGTTTAAGAATTGATATTATTTTTTTGTTTAAGATTCTCAATGGGCTTCTTGACTGTGGGAATCTTTTATTTTCATTTGGTTTGAAAGTCCCTTCTAGAATTTTTAGAAGAAGCGATTACTGTTTTGATACTTCGGTTGTCTCAAATAATTTAATTTTTCACTCACCTACTTTTAGGCTTAGTTTCGAGTTTAATAATTTTTTCTCTGACTTTGATATTTTTTCTGGGTCATTGGGAAGTCTAAAGAAGGAATCTAAAAGATTGCTAAGTTATTATTGATGTTCTTCACTTTATACTTTTTGTTTATGTATTAATTAATATATTTCTCTTTTGATTGTATTATTTGTTATAATGTATAAATTTTTATCATAATTTATTGTATTTTGGTTTTTTCATTAATTTTTGTTCTATTATAAACATTTTGTATGAATATTTTTTGTAAATTTTATTCAAAGGCCTCGCCCGTAAATAAATAAATAAATAAATAAATAAATAAAGTTAGGCATGGGCATGTTTAGTGTGAATAAATTAACGTCTCTGAATATACGAAGATATACCATGCCAACTAGGTAGGGATTAGGATTAAGTTTGAATAAATTAAGTTTCCTTAAGGAATTTATTAACGCTAACTTTAAAGTTTTGAGGATTAAAGCTATCGGGGAAAACCCATGAAGGTAAAGCATTCCAAAGATGAGACTCTGTTGAAAAAATCACGCTGAAAAGCAACAGTTTTGCACCTTTTTATTAGAACCGTAAAAGCATGGGCCACAGTAGGTAGCTCTTGTGAAACGCAAGAAGTTTGCTAGTTCATGGTAAACTTGATTCAATCTCTGGCAGTTCGTTCATCCATAAATACATATAAGAAACGATGAAAAATAATTCGGTGACGTACAATCAAAATAAAGTGGTGTTTAGTTTAAAAACAAGGAGTTGTTCATACATACCAATAGCAATACCAAAAAGTCCAAGCGGCACATATATCCGCTAGAAATAGGTAGATTTCAGGACCAGACAGCTTTGTGTACAAATAGAATTGGATATGTCAGATTAGTTTAAATAAAAAATTGAAGTAGCAACAGAATAATCATATAAAATATCACGAGTCGTCAAATAATAGTCGATTATTTTTCATAATCATTATTACGAATGTCATTTGAGGAAATTTTTAACCTCAAATGGCATGAGTGGTAATGTTGAAAAATAATCGATTAATAATTTGGTGACGAGTTGTATTTAGCAGACAATTTAACGAACAGAAATAGTAACATTATTTCATACAACATAATCCTTTGTTGTCATTTTTTCTTCTAATAAAATTAAATATTATTTCATCTTAGTAGGCGCATAAGGAACCGCATGGAGGGATCAGTTTTTATTGTTTTGGAAATTTTTTTATTTTTGATCTACGAGTGTGACAACCCCGCGTACTCCAGTCCCTGCTATTGACATACGAGTTACCGTGATATATCACATACCACTGGCAATAGCAGTGAGATATCACTAGCCAAGGTGACATCTTAGGGATGGTGGCGGATGAACTGTATTCAGTCAACGGTAGCACCATCAATCTTAGCTGGGAAATAATCCTTGATGATGAGACGCTATTGCTACCTTGAAGAAACGAGCCTGCATATAACTATGTGTGGGCTTTAATCATTAAGAAAGACAGTGCGTCACAGGATCAAGGAATTAGCAACCGGTTGGATTATTGGCAACCATATTTTTGTTTTGTTTCAGCAAATTTTTGTAAAAGTTTGCTATTTACTTTTTAATTTACTTTTATTTTCTCTATTCTATCATAAAGTATTGGCCTATGTCATATTTTGTCAGTGGTAGGATTTTTTGTTTAGTTATGCATTCTTTAACAAAAAATATAAAAAAACAAAAAAAAAAGAAAGATTTACGTCCATCAACACCTTTGAACGTTTATTGTTGTGGGATCTTGGTCTTGAAAGGTTTTTATGTGTTATTATGACACATATTGTAATTCCTACTACACAACACATTTTATTAAAAAAAAAAATTATAAATTTGTAATTTATTTTTGACAAATAAACATAAACATGCAATCATTTATGGATGAAAACGGACATTTTTATTATTTGCAAATTGCATTTTTACATAATTTTCTATTATTGAATAATTTGTAGAAAAAATTTTATTTAGAAACTAATAATTATCTTTTACACAAAATTATAAATAAAAAAAATTATCTCATTAAGAAAAAAAATTATCTCAATATCTCTAGTTTTAAATTAATATATTGAGTAGGCATAAAATAGTCACTATAATTCGCTGTTCCAACCCACCAGAGAAAAATAATCGATATAATTCGTTTTGATTTGTTAAAAAATAGTAAATGAAGCGTTTTTATTGGACCTTATCGAAACTTTATTTAGCGAGTTGAATTGTCCAAAAAATTTATCAAACCAACCAAACTAAATACATAAACGGAAACTACTTTATCAATGCAATTTCGAATAGTTTTGTTTAATTTGGTTAAAACTCCTTAATAACATATTAAATCTTTTGGTGGATTAACGTTCTAACTACGTCACAACTGCAATACTACCACACATAATTTATAATCAACAACAACATCAATCAACTTTTACACCTCAAATATAATACAAATATCTATCAATATGGGAAAACTTTTGTAAATGTGTGATCAATATACATATATTTATTTCAACTAAACCACTTCCAAATATTCCAAACTTCTAAAGAAACCATTCCTTCCCTAATTCAAAACAATAATGAATTTTCAAAACAACAACAAACATTCAAAACAACGTTGATTAGAATGTTGATTAGAATGTTGACTTAGATGTTGACGAAATATTCTCTCATCCTATGAATTCGCACATCGTAATATCTAGAAATTTAATACAAAAAATACCAAAGAAATTCAAAACAACATTTTTTAAATTTTTGCGAAAAAAAAATAAAAACTCAAAAAAAGAAACAAAAGAAAATGTATTTAATATTTCTATGGGATATTTTTAAATTTTTTAATTTGTTGTAATAATATAGCGTGAGAGTTGCTTGCATTAAATTAGTATAATGCTAATTACATTGGAACTTCTTGGGTTAGAAAGCTGAAAATTTTTGAGGTTATAGTTGAAAAGTTTAGTTAAAAGTTAGTATTAGTTTAAACAAAATAGATTCAAAAATGATGAACGCATGTCCGTTTGCGTTTGTTTTTGTTTTAACAGTCGCAGGGTCTCAACCTCTGAACTTAAACAATTTATTTTTTAAGTTTTGGATAGATTTATCTACGTATTTACGTGTGCAAAAGTTTTCATTTTTGAACTTGGTCATTTTCATCTATATCGAGGGCAACAAAGTTTAGTAAATTTTTAAAACAGCTGATTTTTTAGGAACCTTTTGCGCTGAGATTTTCATTTTGAAAAAATAGTTCAAATATTCAATATTTATCAATTTTATTTAAACATTATGATTCAAAGAGAAGTTATAACGCTTTAGGTTATTCGACTTTTAAGGCTCTGGCCGCTTAAATTAAACCCCGATATAGCCAGTTCGCGAGCTTGTCCAAGAGATTGTTTGCCGCAACATACACAGAAAATATTTTTGGTGTAGGTCAAAAAGTGCGGCCGTGAGACTGCCGGATAATTCCGTTATACCTCATATCATTATATATCTATATATATATAAATTTTTTTTTCATTTTGATTTTCCGTCTCCGCCGTTTGGCACCAAAATTTTTCCGAAATTCCGAGATGAAGCACGTTGCAATAGGTAGAAATTTATATGAAAACTACCTAAAATATAATAGAAAATTTCAACCTTTACATGTATTAAAAATTAATAAATATTTAAAATTCTGCTACCGTTAACTAATAGGGGTTCCAACATGGGTTCTGAATAGTACACAACACAAACATCAAACTAGCGATGGTTTGAGCGAAAAATACAAGTGCAGAAACACGTCTGATATATAGTCATACACGTCATTAAATTTTTTAATTTGTTGTAATTATATAGCGTGAGAGTGGCTTGCATTAAATTAGTATAATGCTAATTACATTGGAACTTCTTGGGTTAGAAAGCTGAAAATTTATAGTCATACACGTCTGATATATTGACGTGCTGGCTGTATAAGTACCCGACTAGCATAGGGATTGAAATCCCGGCATCCTGACACATTTTTATGATCCCGAAATCCCGGGATTAATTAATGAAAAACAGGCATCCTGTTAAAAAATAAATAATATTAAGTTCTCATCAATTTTTGTTGACTTGTAATTTATTAATTTTTGGTCTACGAATATGTCAACCCCGCGAACTCTAGTTTCTGTTATTGACATATGAGCTAACGTCAGATATAAAATACTATAAGCAATAGCAGTGAGATATCACTAGCCAAGGTTATATCAAAGTAATTCGATTTAGAACATGTCTACCGTTCTAAATCGAAGCGGCATAAAAGATTTTACTTACGATTATTTAACGTGATACGAAGCATCAGACATGGGATATGAAACGGATGATTCAACAAATCACACTGCTGCATCATCGAGCACATATTACAACGAAAATGCAACTGAGAATGTGGCTCCGGCTGATTTGGTAGAAAAGCAATTTGGAAGATGAACTGCAACGCAGTATTAATCCACGTCTTAATCCAAACTTTTTAGTCAAAATACAACAACAGAAACTATTAAACTGGTCACTGTAATTGTGAGAGAAATGAAAATATTAAGGCAAATCTGTCATAAAGGACCCCGCCACCAAAAAATGTGAAATTGGAACGGGCTTTGTCAGCCGCCGGACTTTAAAGTTTTATTTTGGTTCTTGAATTTTACTTTGGTCTGAAAGACTCGAGTATTACAATCTCGAGTCAAAAGTGAAAATATTACCCCCTGCACTTTTTGGCATTTCTCGACGTTTTAGGTCATAACGATTCTAAAAAGCAAAAAATGTCCGTCAGTCTGCCGTCCAGCCGTCAAAACCTAAGAAAACAAGAACTAGAGCGAATTTAAATTTTTTTTTTTTTAAAATACTGTCAAATGTCTCAAAAGAATTTATTATTTTACCCAATTTTTTGAAAAAATAAATTTAATTATTTGTATGACATGAAATGTAATTGAACTTGAAATTGAACACGGATTATGGTTCTCTCCAGGTTCAGCTACTCCTAACTGATAGGAACAGTTGAAAGATATCAAGTTGTTGCAGATTAAATGTTATTTTTTAACAAAAATTGTAATTATTAGGGAGATGTTTTTGAATAACTTTTTGTGTGACTCCAGATGCCATTCACTTCCGAATAACAGGAATAGTTGGAATTTTTTTTATAAAAGTTGTAATTAATAAACAGAAGTTTTTACGCTAAATGGAAAAGTATTGTGAGCGTTTTTGATTGAGTTCACTACTTCTTTCATTAATGACGAGGTACAGCTGGAAAATGTTTTCTTGTTGCAGATGTCGCTTTTTCCAAAACAAATAAATAACTTTTAAAAAGAAGGATTTACGCTAATGATCCTTCATTGGTTCAATTTAAAGTATCAGAACCTTTGGGTGGTTCAGATAATTTGATCTCCTCACATTTAAATATACAAGTATCTAAACTGTTTAAAGCTAATCCTCGTTTTGTTTGGGATTATAAAGCTTCAAATTGGCAGGGGCTTAGAGATTTCTTTAAATGGTTTCCCTGGAAACGCAACTGTCTTTCCAGCCAAGATCCAAACATTGCTGCTTCTAACACACGGGTATGCGTAGGTTTGTTCCAAATAGTTTGATTGTTCCGAGGGTTGATCTATGGTTTTCATGTAAATGCAAAAAAGCAATAAGAATTAAAAAAAGGCCTTTCAAAAGTTTATTCAAAACAAAACTGATGATAACCTTAGATTACACCGAATAGAGAAAGAAATTTAGAAAATTAATAGATGCAGAGAAATATCTATTTATTAGGAAAAACGCTAATAAATTTGCTGAACACCCTACTGGTTCACGAAATTTTTATAAAGTTTCCAAGGCTGCAGTACAAGGAAATTTAGGTCTTCTATACCTCCTCTTTCACTACCCTCCTCCTGGGTAGTGAAATCCGAAATTCTACGTCCACGCCGTGCTACCTGGGTTACGCTAATAGAATTAGGTTGGTGTAGTTGAGAGGGGCAGAGTAAATACTGCCTATACTCAATGATTCTGCACCATGGCGAGTCATTGGCGCCATAAAACCAATGCAACTCAAGCGTCTGTTCTCTATATTAGGGGCGGCTTGGAGCGGGCGTCTGTCTTGGATCAAGCACCTCGCTATATAAACATGTACAAAGGTTGTTTCTGGTGACCTTAAGATGCAGAACGAACCCATTCACGAACATTTGGGTTGGGCGAAGGGCTAACACCCCATTTCCGTAAAAAATTACTTGTCATGAATTCTGTGCACAGGCCTCGGATAATCTCGGATTCATTATTAGAACGACCTCGGAAGCTGTACCCGGACTACAATTTAAAAATGGGAACCTGGAACGTGCTAAGCCTTAGAAGACCAGGAGATCTACTAAAACTTACAAACCAAATCGATAGCTATACACTAGATATAGTGGCGTTACAAGAACTAAGATGGCCAGGGAGTGGAATCCACGAAACAGCCAAGGAATACACTCTCTACTATTGCGGTCATGAAAACGGAGGAGAATTTGGAGTTGGTTTTCTCATACATCGTCGCGTGAATCAACATGTTATCGACTTTTGCCCAATTAATATGCGGATATGCACAATGAGAATCCGTACGCAAAAATTTTATGTGACGATCATCAATGTTCATGCACCTAGTGAAGACAAAGCAGATGACATTAAAGACCTGTTCTTTCTAGAACTCGAAGAAGTCATCAATATCAATAACATCCCGCGGCACGATATAAAAATCGTGGTAGGTGACTTCAATGCGCAAATTGGTAGAAGTGCATGTTAGCTTATTTGTTATTTTTATTGACAACACATAGTGAAATGTAAACGTAACCTAAATATTTTTCTTTTATGTAAACCCTTATTCTCAATAAATGTCTTTTACAGTTCAGTGACATTTTCTGTATCGCCATTGATTGTATTCAATAAAAGTCATTGTAAAAGCAGTACATAGAACGTGTTATTTATTTATCTGCAAAAAGTTAATACATCAAAGGTTTTCTCCATCAGGTTATGAGCCCAGGAGTCGCAACAAACAATCGTTCATCTTAAACAGGTTAAATATTCTGTTAAATATAGATATTTTCATAAAAATTCATTTTAACTGTGACATAACCTCAAAATGGATACAAAAATTCACATCACTAAATTGAATGATGAGAACTATCAAGTATGGAAATATAAAATGGAACTCCTATTAATAAAAGAAGATGTGTGGAACGTGTAACGTTTGCATTCGGTTCCTTATAACCATACTCTATAGAATTTATTCAAGATTCCAAGTTGGTAAAACTTTTCTGTTCAACAACAAGAAACAAAATTATTTTCTTATACTCATGAATCTATTTCAAAATTCTACCTCACCGATATGTTAAAATGAGTAATATTCGATTCATAAAAATTAAACTTGTAAATTATTTAAACCTATTAAGATGTGAACAAAATTTATTGATTATCAATTGACCGTTACGGTACATGTAGTAAATGCAAAAGAGGAAATGGTTTTGGATCAAATTTATATATAGGTCAATGTTAATAATTATTTACATTTGAATTACGAGTTTTTTTTCTATGTATAAACAAATTAAATTTCTTGATTTTGTTATGCTTGTATTTTTAAATTCAAAACAGCTGATCGCAATAAAGATGGATTATCATTGCCATCTATTAATTAAATAAACATTACCGATAAACTGCAAAGTAAATTGGGATTCTTTATTTAATTTAGTTTTGATAAATTTTGATTTATTTTTGCGGGTTTCCGGCAAAAATTAAATATAAGAGATGGTTTTCTTTCAACTTATCTCTCTTGCTAGCTATTGCTAGCTGTTACAAGTTCTAGGCTTCTAACTTGAAGTAAGCTAGCAAGCGTGGCTTAGGTTCCAGCCAAATAAATTTTATATTGTGTATATAATGTAACTTTTTAAAAGTTTTTTTTTATTGATATTCACGTGTTTGTGTTAATTTAGAAAATTGTAATTTTTTTTGGAACCAGTGAATCATAGTGTATTTTGAGCTAGAAAGTTTTAAAATAAGCTTAAATAAAATAACAAAAAAACTTTACAAGCAAAACAAAATTTAATTTAAATACATAAGAGAAAAATAATGATGGCCACAATTTGTGCTTAAAAAATTTATTTGATTATAAAGCCATCACGCTAAAAGTATTTTAGATGAAATAAAGACAAAAAAAAAATGTATGTACAGTTTAGTTAAATATATGTATACTAAATAAAATTTATATAATGTTTCTGAAGTTATAATAAAAAAAAAGGAACAAATATTAAGATAAAACTAAAACATAAACTTTTATTGCTTTAAAATTAATTAATGAATTAAAAGAAAATATTGATCATATGGTGCTGTTAATATATCATATGTGCTGTTAATGTATCAAATGTTGTTCGTATGTGCTGTTAATATATCAAGTTGAAGCATACATTATTTATTTGCGAATGTATGATTTCGTCACAAAATTTAAGCCAAACTAAGGAAAGAACTACTTGGAAAATAGATTTTGATATTGTACCTTAAACGGATGAAGAATATTTAAGAAAAGGACTACTGAAAGAAAAATTATCAAAAAAATTGGGAAATTTATGCAGCTCGCGATTGATTTTACCACCCATCATCTATGGTCAAACAAATTGGATTCGTTGTGAGTTTCTTTTTTTTCTTAATTTATTTTAATAAAGTAAAATTTTGTGACAATATATTTTTTTTTGATTAATGCTATTAAATGAAAATCTTGTATCTTTGTTATTTAAATAATTTTATTACTAATATGATGAGGCAGTAAACTTAGTAGTTTGATAGTGAAGATGACCGATTTCTTTTTTTTTACTCTAATTCTGGGCGATCGTGAGTAAGCTATAAAGTGGAAAGTAGATTTAATTCCTTTTTAATTTTTTTGTTATGTGGGTACTCTGAATATAAAAATTTTTCTTTGTAAGTAATGATCATGAACCCTGATACTGAGACTTTAATTCTCGTGGTGATAGAAGTACCCGGTGATCATCTTTCGGTAAATCCTACCAAAAAGAATACGTTACAAAGTTATGGCGCCGAAACAGGGACCTGAAGAGGAATATCTCCCAAGTTAGGGATGTTAAAGGGAATTCGTCTTTTGTTTTCCTTAATAAATAGTATCCTACAATGGACAATGTGCTGCATGAGTTTATATGTTGTGTCAGTTATGCATGGTTACATGTTGCATGAGCTATATATCGCATGATTGTTGCATAAAGTTTCTATGTTGCATGAATTCTTATGTTGTTTGTATCAGTATCGCATTTTTAAGTGCTGCATTCGTATTATTGTATGTTGCACCGTTTTGATTTTTACACTTAGCATTATTTTCATTCTTGCATGATAGTGTTTGTTGCATGTTTTCATAGCGTTTGTAAAGTCTACTATTGAGGATCACTGTTTGTTAATCTTTATTGGGGAAAGTCAAAGACGGGTCTTTTCTACTTTTGGTATTAATTTACACGCGCAGGGGTGGAATGGTCAGCTCTGAGGGGTGACATTCCAACGGGGTTTACGATCCTGCGCACCCCAGTTATGGTGTTGAACTTTGTCTTTAATGGGAAGGTCAGGTGGGGTGTACCATACTTGAAATGGAAAATGCTGAGACATGGTAGTTAGTAAGCCACGCTCAGACCACCAAGAATGATTCATCCACCCTGGGTTCTCAGACAAGTCGGCGTTCTTCACCAACTACATTTTTAAATAGTATAGTTATCGTTTTTGCTTGACATTTCATTTTTATTGGAGGTGTTGATCGGGGTGGTGAACAATACTGATCAATCATTAGGGTGTATTGATTATGAATTGATTTGCTCCTTGAATGATATGACCAGCCTTTGTCTCATGACAAGCCGAACAACACAACCAACCGGTCTTATTTTCTAATTTTTCACTACAGGTTAGCTGGGCGTGCTCTTGGTCGGAACAGAATCAGAGTTAGTGGAAAATGCTGTACATATGGCTATCAGGCCATATACAGACCACATCTGAATTCTTTTTCGACTTGGAATACTACTAGTCTACCCACCCAAATTGCCAGTAACGTAGTCTATTTCAATTTTGTTTTGTTGTTTTTCTTTCCGACGCCCAGGGTTGCAGTGATGGGGAGATGGTCATCTTCACATCCAAACTCACATATAAATAAAACTTTGATAATATAAATTAAATAAGTAAATCTAAATTACTTGAAATCAGTTAAATAATTGATTATTTTGAAACAAATATATAACTAAACTTAAAAATATAAATAAGTTTACAAATTATAAATAAAATTTAGAAGTATTTAAACCAAAATAAATAATTTAACTTCTAAACATAAATAGATTCATGAGTTATAAACAAAATTTGAACATATTTAGAACCAAATAAATAATTAAAATTTTTCAAGGCAATTAAATAATTAAATTTAAAAACATATATAAACTAATACTTAGAAACAAAGATACAAATCTAAATAGGTATAAAATTAAATTTTTTTTTAGCTTAGGATTTTCAATTAAATGTAAAATTTATCCAACACCATTATTTTTTTTTTTTGCATTGAATCTGTTTGTTGAATTCGTAAGTTTTGGTGTTTTACGTATGGGAATTGTGGAACTTTTGTCCCGAAATAAAAGTTCCTGTGTTATTTCAACACACATTTAAGGTTTTGTGTTAAGTACAAACCATTATTAAAAATTTTCCATCGTCTACAATAGTCGTAGTATACAAGTTTTTTCTTAATTTTCCAAATGCAGTTGTAAGATAAACTGCCGAGTTAGAACTTAACTTGAATTTTTTTTGGGTTTGAACGTTCGGGAATTGTGGAACTTTTGTCCCTAAATAAAAGTTCCGGTGTTATTTCAACACTCTTTGACGGTTTTGTATGAGTACAAGCCACTATTAAAATTTTTCCACCGTCCACAATAGCCATAGTATACCAATTTTTTCTCACATTTCCATTAATAATTATAAATAATGCAGAACGATAAGTCTGGAATTTGTTCCATCTGTCAAGAGGAACTGTTATCTACTCAAACAATTTCGATTACTCCTTGTCGACACATTTTCCATGAGTCTTGCGTAACTGGATGGTTAAAATTAAATCAAACGTGTCCCAATTGCCAGCAGAAAGTGAAGTTAGATAATTTGTTGTTACACTCGAAATTGTCGAGATTTGCTCCTACTGGTGCGATTTCTAAACCTTTGACGCGGCCCCAAACAGCAGAAAGGCGTTTAAACGAGGATGAAGCATCAGCTCCTAGTTCTTCTTTACGTAATCCATCTAGACAGCCTAATTTCAGTTCAACGGTTGTGGATCCGCCTCAGCAGCTAAATACAGAAGAACAACTTCACCAAACACTGAAAGATATGATGCGAGTCTCAGATGACTTCATTCCGCGAAATGATAAGTTTGCATCACAACAACAACGGTCTCGGACTCAAGAGTTTCCTCTAACTCCACCCAGTCGTGTTGTAGAAAATGTTCACAATTCTACTTTATTTCCTAATCCGATAGCAATCCGAACCACAGCCAATAATGAAAAGAATTCCAATACGATTAGGAATTGGCATGTTACGTTCAGCGGAAAGCCAGGCGGTCTTGATATTAATGAATTTATTTATCGAATCGGTGTTTTAAATAATTTATCCTTTTCTGGTAATCTCGATGTTTTGGTCGCGCACTCTCACTTACTTTTTGTGGATAGAGCTGCAGAGTGGTATTGGCGTTACCATCATAAGACGCCGCAACTGAACTGGGAAGATTTATGTAATGCAGCGAGGGTTGAATTCGGCTATAGACATTCTGATGATGAATTAATAGAAAAAATCCGAGCGAGAAAACAAAAACCGATGGAAACTTTTGACGCAATGTATAACGATATACTCCGCTTGTGCGATAAACTGAGCAATCCTTTGAGTGATCGAATAGTATTAAGCATACTGCTTAATAATCTGAAAATGGACATTCGTAAGGAATTATTGTACGTAAATGTAGTATCAATTGATCAACTTAGGGAATTATGTCGTAGGCGTGAAAAATTGTTTTCTGTTCCAACGACCAATCGTAGTTCTTCATTCCGACCTAGCGTATCGGAAATGGCTCCAGTAAGTGATCAACCAGATAATAATCAAATAAATCAACTACAGGCTGAAGTAATTCCGTATTCTTTGTCACATCTGGGCATTCCCAAAGCTGAATTGTATGCATATCAAGGTGTTCCAGATGTTTTGAAGAAACCAGTAACCTGTTGGAACTGTAAAGTCCAGGGTCATGGGTTTCGCCAATGTCCAAACCCTCTTAGACTCTTTTGTTTTGGTTGTGGCATGGACAATACTTACCTTTTTAAATGCGACAAGTGTCGTTTAAACTTAAAAGGGAGCGCGATCAACAAAGACTCGCGCTCCCAGAAATAATACCCACCAAGTGTAACTCCGTAATATTACCGAGTTCGTCACTAGACTTAAATGACAAAGATGCTACTACCAAAGCAATTGGTTTGAAGGGGTCAGAAATGAACCATACAACGAACTTGGAACCACCAATCAAGATATTAAAACGTGATTCTACGATGGACTCTTCAATGTTAGTTTCTGCTGATCTTAAGACACCTTATCAACGGCTTCAAGATTACCTAACGGCAAGGTCACGCTTGGGGATAGATGAACTAATAGGAACTTTACCACGAACACGATCTGCTATCAGAATACGGAAATTCTGGAAAGCTCGACATTCATTCAAATCATCTCTAGTGTCTTCTGTCTTTTCAGTCAAAAATGATCCTCTACCATATGCGGAGGTTGTCATCTTTAATACTAAGCGAGTAGGTCTTCTCGATAGTGGTGCCTCTCTTAGCGCAGTTGGTGGATCTTTCGCACAAGAACTGCTGAAAACTCCTGGTCTATTGACCCGATCTACAGCAAAGGTTAAGACTGCTGATGGAGCCAGTCAGAAAATCATTGGCCACTTTCATACAAATGTTTCTTTCCTAGGTGTCAGGAAAAATATAGAATTGATGGTAGTCCCTTCACTCACTCAGGATCTGTACTTAGGTATCGACTTCTTCATTAAATTTAATCTCTATCAACCTTTAACTCAACAGTTGTCGTTCATGACAAAAAATCCGATGTTGTCCAGTCTAACAGTAGAAGAACAAGAACGACTTGAAGATACCATCCAACTCCTGCCGTCCTTTTCGAAGCTGGGGTTGGGTAGAACTCACTTTTTGGAACACGTCATTGATACAGGTGACGCGGTTCCAATAAAACAACGACATTATCCAATTTCTCCAGCTATCGAAAAGTTAATGGGAGAGGAGTTGGATCGGATGTTGTCGTTGGGCATAATTGAACAATCTTCGAGTCCGTGGAGTTCACCAGTCGTTCTTGTTAGAAAACCAGGAAAAGTAAGGTTATGTTTAGATTCCAGGAAAGTAAATAATGTCACAAAGAAGTTAGCTTACCCGTTACCACAAATTGAGGGTATATTAAGTCGTCTACCAAAGTCGCACTTTATATCTAGCCTAGACTTGAAAGATGCTTTTTGGCAAATTCCCATGGATTACCATTCCAGAGAAAAAACTGCGTTTACAGTTCCAGGTAGACCTTTATATCATTATGTTCGAATGCCCTTCGGTCTCTGCAATGCGGCACAAACGATGACCATGTTAATGGATCGAGTCATACCGCCTGAAGTCAAAACCCAGGTATTCGTTTATTTGGACGATTTGTTGATTGTAACTCCCACGTTTGAATCCCACCTTCAAACTCTAGCTGAAATCGCTAAACATTTGAAAAGAGCCAATCTTACAATCAACATCGAAAAAAGTAAATTCCTCAGACCGGAAGTAAAGTATCTCGGATATGTGATAGGAAGAGAAGGAATTAAGATAGATAACGAGAAAGTAGCAGCTATTGCTGAGTTCCCAACTCCTACCACAATTCGACAAATCAGAAGATTTTTGGGGATGTCCGGCTACTACCGACGATTCATCTTAGATTTTGCGTCACTCACAGCTCCTATCTCCAACTTACTAAAAAAATCACCTGGTAAATTTCAATGGACAGAAGAAGCTGATGTGGCTTTTAATGCTATTAAAAAAGCGTTAACATCAGCTCCAATATTAGCTAATCCTGATTTTACCAAACCATTCACTCTGCAATGTGATGCAAGCAATGATGGGGTGGGATGTGTACTGACACAGCTCGATGATGACGACGTCGAACACCCAGTAGCATTTATGTCGAAGAAGTTAAATGCTGCCCAACGCAACTATTCGGTAAGCGAGAAAGAGTGTCTGGCCGTAATTCTTGGGATCAAAAAGTTCAGAGCATTTATCGAAGGTCATCCATTTAAAGTTATAACTGACCATGCGTCATTGAAATGGTTAATGCAACAAAAAGATTTAGCGGGTCGTCTAGCGCGATGGAGCTTGAAATTACAGGGTTATTCATTCGAGATTGAATACCGACGAGGAAGCCTGAATGCCGTGCCAGACGCCCTTTCTCGCATCCCATGTATAGACGGGTTCTCTACTAATGATGACTACGATGGAGCTGAAATTGATTTAGAATCACCGTCATTTCGTTCATCCGATTACTTGAAACTGACTCAAATCGTTGAGGATGGTGGTAAGTCTTTACCGGATTTAAAGTTGATAAATGGGAAGGTCTATAAAAAGGTTAGCTTTTCTTCATGTGTGGAAGAAGAACAGTGGAAGCTCTGGATTCCAGAGGAATTGACCTTTAACTTAATAGCTAAAGCGCATGCGCTACCAACTTGAACTCATGCTGGAGTTGCGAAAACTTTGCATCACCTACGACGCTTTTTCTTTTGGCCCCGTATGCTATCGCAAGTGCAATCTCAAGTGGCAAACTGTAAGGTATGTAAGCAAACAAAAGCTACTAATCAGGTTATTCGAGCACCAATGGTCACACCGGTTAGATCTGAACGTCCAATGCAGAGACTGTACATAGATATTCTGGGTCCATATCCTCGTTCCAAGAATGGTAATATTGCAATTCTCGTAATTTTGGATCATCTGACCAAATTCGTTTTCTTGTTTCCACTCTCCAAACTAACTTCAGAGCCGATCTGCAAATTTTTAGAGTCTAATGTGATTCGTACGTTTGGGTGCCCTGAAGTGATCATTTCAGATAATGGGACCCAATTCACCTCACTGTTTTTCCAAAATTTTTTAGCTAAATTTGGAATCCGACACTTACGTACAGCGCTTTATTCTCCTCAGGCTAATGCTTCCGAAAGAGTAAATCGTAGTATTTTGGCTGGGATAAGAGCTTACTTGAAGGATGACCAAACTAAATGGGACACCCACCTAAGCGATATCGCCGGTGCTCTTCGGTGTATGGTTCATGCGTCAATTAATTGCTCTCCGTATTACGCCATGTTCGGTATGAGTATGATCAATCACGGTTCTACTTATGCATTATGGAAAAACTTGAAATGTCTGGAGGAACCTGGTGAAGAAATGGATCGAGAGGATCATCTGTCAAATATTAGAACGCTTTTGAAAAGCAGGATTGGTGAAGCGTACCTGAAACATGCAAGCCGGTACAATTTGAGAGCACGAATGCCGTTGTTTAGAATTGGAGACATCGTTTACCGTCGTAACTTTATATTGAGTGATGCTACGAAAAAGATTTCCACAAAATTGTCTCCAAAATTCATCGAAACAAAAGTTATTCGACTTGTAGGGAACTCATTGATAGAGTTGGAAGACGTCGCAAGTGGGAAGACAGGCACCTACCATTCAAAAGATATTAGACGTTAGCTTAATCTAAGTTGTAGAGTCATCTGTCATCGTTATGAGAAAACAAAACATTGAAGATTCATTTAAGATTCTTCATGTCCACAAGTTCACCTCAATTCAACGTTTTTTTAGTGTTAGCAAAATCTTCGCTTCTGCGAACACTATCCTGTAACGTTTGCATTCGGTTCCTTATAACCATACTCTATAGAATTTATTCAAGATTCCAAGTTGGTAAAACTTTTCTGTTCAACAACAAGAAACAAAATTATTTTCTTATACTCATGAATCTATTTCAAAATTCTACCTCACCGATATGTTAAAATGAGTAATATTCGATTCATAAAAATTAGACTTGTAAATTATTTAAACCTATTAAGATGTGAATCAAATTTATTGATTATCAATTGACCGTTACGGTACATGTAGTAAATGCAAAAGAGGAAATGGTTTTGGATCAAATTTATATATAGGTCAATGTTAATAATTATTTACATTTGAATTACGAGTTTTTTTTCTATGTATAAACAAATTAAATTTCTTGATTTTGTTATGCTTGTATTTTTAAATTCAAAACAGCTGATCGCAATAAAGATGGATTATCATTGCCATCTATTAATTAAATAAACATTACCGATAAACTGCAAAGTAAATTGGGATTCTTTATTTAATTTAGTTTTGATAAATTTTGATTTATTTTTGCGGGTTTCCGGCAAAAATTAAATATAAGAGATGGTTTTCTTTCAACTTATCTCTCTTGCTAGCTATTGCTAGCTGTTACAAGTTCTAGGCTTCTAACTTGAAGTAAGCTAGCAAGCGTGGCTTAGGTTCCAGCCAAATAAATTTTATATTGTGTATATTTATTACAGTTATGCATGGTTACATGTTGCATGAGCTATATATCGCATGATTGTTGCATAAAGTTTCTATGTTGCATGAATTCTTATATTGTTTGTATCACTATCGCATTGTTAAGTGCTACATTAGTATTATTGTATGTTGCACTGTTTTTATTTTTACACTTTGCATAATTTTAATTCTTGCATGAGATTGTTTGTTGCATGTTTTCATAGCGTTTGTAAAGTCTACTATTGAGGATCACTGTTTGTTAAACTTTATTAGGGAAAATCAAAGACGGGTCTTTTCTACTTTTGGTATTAATTTACACGCGCAGGGGTGGAATGGTCAGCTCTGAGGGGTGACATTCCAACGGGGTTTACGATCCTGCGCACCCCAGTTGTGGTGTTGAACTTTGTCTTTGATGGGAAGGTCAGGTGGGGTGTACCATGCTTGAACTGGAAAATGCTGAGACATGGTAGTTAGTAAGCCACGCTCAGACCACCAAGAATGATTTATCCACCCTGGGTTCTCAGACAAGTCGGCGTTCTTCACCAACCACATTTTTAAATAGTATAGTTATCGTTTTTGCTTGACATTTCATTTTTATTGGAGGTGTTGATCGGGGTGGTGAACAATACTGGTCAATCATTAGGGTGTATTGATTATGAATTGATTTGCTCCTTGAATGATATGACCAGCCTTTGTCTCATTACAAGCCGAACAACACAACCAACCGGTCTTATTTTCTAAATCTTTACTACAGGTTAGCTTGGCGTGCTCTTGGTTGGAACAGAATCAGAGTTAGTGGAAAATGCTGTACATATGGCTATCAAGCCATATACAGACCACATCTGAATTCTTTTCCGACTTGGAATACTACCAGACTACCCTAACAGATTTCCAGTAACGTAGTCTATTTCAATTTTGTTTTGTTGTTTTTCTTTCCGACGCCCAGGGTTGCAGTGATGGGGAGATGGTCATCTTCACATCCAAACTCACATATAAATAAAACTTTGATAATGTATATTAAATAAGTCAATTTAAATAACTTGAAATCAGTTAAATAATTGATTATTTTGAAACAAATATATAACTAAACTAAATAATATAAATTAAATAAGTAAATCTGAAATCAGTTAAATAATAGATTATTTTGAAACAAATATATAACTAAACTTAAAAATATAAATAAGTTTACAAATTATAAATAAAATTTAGAAGTATTTAAAACAAAATAAATAATTTAACTTCTAAACATAAATAGATTCATGAGTTATAAACAAAATTTGAACATATTTAGAACCAAAATTTTTCAAGGCAATTAAATAATTAAATTTAAAAACATATATAAACTAATACTTAGAAACAAAGATACAAATCTAAATAGGTATAAAATTAAATTTTTTTTTAGCTTAGGATTTTCAATTAAATGTAAAATTTATCCAACACCATTATTTTTTTTTGCATTGAATTTGTTTGTTGAATTCGTAATTTTTTGTGTTTTACGTATGGGAATTGTGGAACTTTTGTCCCGAAATAAAAGTTCCTGTGTTATTTCAACACACATTTAAGGTTTTGTATTAGGTACAAACCATTATTAAAAATTTTCCATCGTCTACAATAGTCGTAGTATACAAGTTTTTTCTTAATTTTCCAAATGCAGTTGTAAGATAAACTGCCGAGTTAGAACTTAACTTGAATTTTTTTGAGTTTGAACGTTCGGGAATTGTGGAACTTTTGTCCCTAAATAAAAGTTCCGGTGTTATTTCAACACTCTTTGACGGTTTTGTATGAGTACAAGCCACTATTAAAATTTTTCCACCGTCCACAATAGCCATAGTATACCAATTTTTTCTCACATTTCCATTAATAATCATAAATAATGCAGAACGATAAGTCCGGAATTTGTTCCATCTGTCAAGAGGAACTGTTATCTACTCAAACAATTTCGATTACTCCTTGTCGACACATTTTCCATGAGTCTTGCGTAACTGGATGGTTAAAATTAAATCAAACGTGTCCCAATTGCCAGCAGAAAGTGAAGTTAGATAATTTGTTGTAACACTCGAAATTGTCGAGATTTGCTCCTACTGGTGCGATTTCTAAACCTTTGACGCGGCCCCAAACAGCAGAAAGGCGTTTAAACGAGGATGAAGCATCAGCTCCTAGTTCTTCTTTACGTAATCCATCTAGACAGCCTAATTTCAGTTCAACGGTTGTGGATCCGCCTCAGCAGCTAAATACAGAAGAACAACTTCACCAAACACTGAAAGATATGATGCGAGTCTCAGATGACTTCATTCCGCGAAATGATAAGTTTGCATCACAACAACAACGGTTTCGGACTCAAGAGTCTCCTCTAACTCCACCCAGTCGTGTTGTAGAAAATGTTCACAATTCTACTTTATTTCCTAATCCGATAGCAATCCGAACCACAGCCAATAATGAAAAGAATTCCAATACGATTAGGAATTGGCATGTTACGTTCAGCGGAAAGCCAGGCGGTCTTGATATTAATGAATTTATTTATCGAATCGGTGTTTTAAATAATTTATCCTTTTCTGGTAATCTCGATGTGTTGGTCGCTCACTCTCACTTACTTTTTGTGGATAGAGCTGCAGAGTGGTATTGGCGTTACCATCATAGGACGCCGCAACTGAATTGGGAAGATATATGTAATGCAGCGAGGGTTGAATTCGGTGATAGACATTCTGATGATGAATTAATAGAAAAAATTCGAGCGAGAAAACAAAAACCAATGGAAACTTTTGACGCAATGTATAACGATATACTCCGCTTGTGCGATAAACTGAGCAATCCTTTGAGTGATCGAATAGTATTAAGCATACTGCTTAATAATCTGAAAATGGACATTCGTAAGGAATTATTGTACGTAGATGTAGTATCAATTGATCAACTTAGGGAATTATGTCGTAGGAGTGAAAAATTGTTTTCTGTTCCAACGACCAATCGTAGTTCTTCATTCCGACCTAGCGTATCGGAAATGGCTCCAGTAAGTGATCAACCAGATAATAATCAAATAAATCAACTACAGGCTGAAGTAATTCCGTATTCTTTGTCACATCTGGGCATTCCCAAAGCTGAATTGTATGCATATCAAGGTGTTCCAGATATTTTGAAGAAACCAGTAACCTGTTGGAACTGTAAAGTCCAGGGTCATGGGTTTCGCCAATGTCCAAACCCTCTTAGACTCTTTTGTTTTGGTTGTGGCATGGACAATACCTACCTTTTTAAATGCGACAAGTGTTGTTTAAACTTAAAAGGGAGCGCGATCAACAAAGACTCGCGCTCCCAGAAATAATACCCCCCAAGTGTAGCTCCGTAAGATTACCGAGTTCGTCACTAGACTTAAATGACAAAGATGCTACTACCAAAGCAATTGATTCGAGGGGGTCAGAAATGAACCATACAACGAACTTGGAACCACCAATCAAGATATTAAAACGTGATTCTACGATGGACTCTTCAATGTTAGTTTCTGCTGATCTTAAGACCCCTTATCAACGGCTTCAAGATTACCTAACGGCAAGATCACGCTTGGGGATAGATGAACTAATAGGAACTTTACCTCGAACACGATCTGCGATCAGAATACGGAAATTCTGGAAAGCTCGACATTCATTCAAATCATCTCTAGTGTCATCTGTCTTTTCAGTCAAAAATGATCCTCGACCATATGCGGAGGTTGTCATCCTTAATACTAAGCGAGTAGGTCTTCTCGATAGTGGTGCCTCTCTTAGCGCAGTTGGTGGATCTTTCGCACAAGAACTGCTGAAAACTCCTGGTCTATTGACCCGATCTACAGCAAAGGTTAAGACTGCTGATGGAGCCAGTCAGAAAATCATTGGCCACTTTCATACAAATGTTTCTTTCCTAGGTGTCAGGAAAAATATAGAATTGATGGTAGTCCCTTCACTCACTCAGGATCTGTACTTAGGTATCGACTTCTTCATTAAATTTAATCTCTATCAACCTTTAAGTCAACAGTTGTCGTTCATGACAAAAAATCCGAGGTTGTCCAGTCTAACAGTAGAAGAACAAGAACGGCTTGAAGATACCATCCAACTCCTGCCGTTCTTTTCGAAGCTGGGGTTGGGTAGAACTCACTTGCTGGAACACGTCATTGATACAGGTGACGCGGTTCCAATAAAACAACGACATTATCCAATTTCTCCAGCTATCGAAAAGTTAATGGGAGAGGAGTTGGATCGGATGTTATCGTTGGGCATAATTGAAAGATGCTTTTTGGCAAATTCCCATGGATTACCATTCCAGAGAAAAAACTGCGTTTACAGTTCCAGGTAGACCTTTATATGATTATGTTCGAATGCCCTTCGGTCTCTGCAATGCGGCACAAACGATGACCATGTTAATGGATCGAGTCATACCGCCTGAACTCAAAACCCAGGTATTCGTTTATTTGGACGATTTGTTGATTGTAACTCCCACGTTTGAATCCCACCTTCAAACTCTAGCTGAAATCGCTAAACATTTGAAAAGAGCCAATCTTACAATCAACATCGAAAAAAGTAAATTCCTCAGACCGGAAGTAAAGTATCTGGGATATGTGATAGGAAGAGAAGGAATTAAGATAGATAACGAGAAAGTAGCAGCTATTGCTGAGTTCCCAACTCCTACCTCAATTCGACAAATCAGAAGATTTTTGGGGATGTCCGGCTACTACCGACGATTCATCTTAGATTTTGCGTCACTCACAGCTCCTATCTCCAACTTACTAAAAAAATCACCTGGTAAATTTCAATGGACAGAAGAAGCTGATGTGGCTTTTAATGCTATTAAAAAAGCGTTAACATCAGCTCCAATATTAGCTAATCCTGATTTTACCAAACCATTCACTCTGCAATGTGATGCAAGGAATGATGGGGTGGGATGTGTACTGACACAGCTCGATGATGACGACGTCGAACACCCAGTAGCATTTATGTCGAAGAAGTTAAATGCTGCCCAACGCAACTATTCGGTAAGCGAGAAAGAGTGTCTGGCCGTAATTCTTGGGATCAAAAAGTTCAGAGCATTTATCGAAGGTCATCCATTTAAAGTTATAACTGACCATGCGTCATTGAAATGGTTAATGCAACAAAAAGATTTAGCGGGTCGTCTAGCGCGATGGAGCTTGAAATTACAGGGTTATTCATTCGAGATTGAATACCGACGAGGAAGCCTGAATGCCGTGCCAGACGCCCTTTCTCGCATCCCATGTATAGACGGGTTCTCTGCTAATGATGACTACGATGGAGCGGAAATTGATTTAGAATCACCGTCATTTCGTTCATCCGATTACTTGAAACTGACTCAAATCGTTGAGGGTGGTGGTATGTCTTTACCGGATTTAAAGTTGATAAACGGGAAGGTCTATAAAAAGGTTTGCTTTTCTTCATGTGTGGAAGGAGAACAGTGGAAGCTCTGGATTCCAGAGGAATTGACCTTTAACTTAATAGCTAAAGCGCATGCGCTACCAACTTCAGCTCATGCTGGAGTTGCAAAAACTTTGCATCACCTTGGACGCTTTTTCTTCTGGCCCCGTATGCTATCGCAAGTGCAATCTCAAGTGGCAAACTGTAAGGTATGTAAGCAAACAAAAGCTACTAATCAGGTTCTTCGAGCACCAATGGTCACACCGGTTAGATCTGAACGTCCAATGCAGAGACTATACATAGATATTCTAGGTCCATATCCTCGTTCTAAGAATGGTAATATTGCAATTCTCATTGGATCGATTCTTTTGGATCATCTGACCAAATTCGTTTTCTTGTTTCCACTCTCCAAACTAACTTCAGAGCCGATATGCAAATTTTTAGAGTCTAATGTGATTCGTACGTTTGGGTGCCCTGAAGTGATCATTTCAGATAATGGAACCCAATTTACCTCAATGTTTTTCCAAAATTTTTTAGCTAAATTTGGAATCCGACACTTACGTACTGCTCTTTATTCTCCTCAAGCTAATGCTTCCGAGAGAGTAAATCGTAGTATTTTGGCTGGGATAAGAGCTTACTTGAAGGATGACCAAACTAAATGGGACACCCACCTAAGCGATATCGCCGGTGCTCTTCGGTGTATGGTTCATGCGTCAATTAATTGCTCTCCGTATTACGCCATGTTCGGTATGAGTATGATCAATCACGGTTCTACTTATGCATTATGGAAAAACTTGAAATGTCTGGAGGAACCTGGTGAAGAAATGGATCGAGAGGATCATCTGTCAAATATTAGAACGCTTTTGAATTGGTGAAGCATACCTGAAACATGCAAGCCGGTACAATTTGAGAGCACGAAAACCGTTGTTTAGAATTGGAGACATCGTTTACCGTCGTAACTTTATATTGAGTGATGCTACGAAAAAGATTTCCGCAAAATTGTCTCCAAAATTCATCGAAACAAAAGTTATTCGACTTGTAGGGAACTCATTGATAGAGTTGGAAGACGTCGCAAGTGGGAAGACAGGCACCTACCATTCAAAAGATATTAGACGTTAGCTTAATCTAAGTTGTAGAGTCATCTGTCATCGTTATGAGAAAACAAAACATTGAAGATTCATTTAAGATTCTTCATGTCCACAAGTTCACCTCAATTCAACGTTTTTTTAGTGTTAGCAAAATCTTCGCTTCTGCGAACACTATCCTGTAACGTTTGCATTCGGTTCCTTATAACCATACTCTATAGAATTTATTCAAGATTCCAAGTTGGTAAAACTTTTCTGTTCAACAACAAGAAACAAAATTATTTTCTTATACTCATGAATCTATTTCAAAATTCTACCTCACCGATATGTTAAAATGAGTAATATTCGATTCATAAAAATTAAACTTGTAAATTATTTAAACCTATTAAGATGTGAATCAAATTTATTGATTATCAATTGACCGTTACGGTACATGTAGTAAATGCAAAAGAGGAAATGGTTTTGGATCAAATTTATATATAGGTCAATGTTAATAATTATTTACATTTGAATTACGAGTTTTTTTTCTATGTATAAACAAATTAAATTTCTTGATTTTGTTATGCTTGTATTTTTAAATTCAAAACAGCTGATCGCAATAAAGATGGATTATCATTGCCATCTATTAATTAAATAAACATTACCGATAAACTGCAAAGTAAATTGGGATTCTTTATTTAATTTAGTTTTGATAAATTTTGATTTAGTTTTGCGGGTTTCCGGCAAAAATTAAATATAAGAGATGGTTTTCTTTCAACTTATATCTCTTGCTAGCTATTGCTAGCTGTTACAAGTTCTAGGCTTCTAACTTGAAGTAAGTTAGCAAGCGTGGCTTAGGTTCCAGCCAAATAAATTTTATATTGTGTATATAATGTAACTTTTCAAAAGTTTTTTTTTATTGATATTCACGTGTTTGTGTTAATTTAGAAAATTGTAATTTTTTTTGGAACCAGTTGAATCATAGTGTATTTTGAGCTAGAAAGTATTAAAATAAGCTTAAATAAAATAACAAAAAAACTTTACAAGCAAAACAAAATTTAATTTAAATACAAAAAAGAAAAATAATGATGGCCACAATTTGTGCTTAAAAAAATTTTTGTGATTATAAAGCCATCACGCTAAAAGTATTTTAGATGAAATAAAGACAAAAAAAAAAATTATGTACAGTTTAGTTAAGTATATGTATACTAAATAAAATTTATATAATGTTTCTGATGTTATAATAAAAAAAAAAGGAACAAATATTAAGATAAAACTAAAACATAAACTTTTATTGCTTTAAAATTAATTAATGAATTAAAAGAAAATATTGATCATATGGTGCTGTTAATATATCATATGTGCTGTTAATGTATCAAATGTTGTTCGTATGTGCTGTTAATATATCAAGTTGAATCATACATTATTTATTTGCGAATGTATGATTTCGTCACAAAATTTAAGCCAAACTAAGGAAAGAATTACTTGGAAAATAGATTTTGATTTTGTACCTTAAACGGATGAAGAATATTTAAGAGAAAGACTACTGGAAGAAATATTATCAAACAAATTGGGAAATTTATGCAGCTCGTGATTGATTTTACCAACCCATCATCTATGGTGAAACAAATTGGATTCGTTGTGAGTTTCTTTTTTTTCTTAATTTATTTTAATAAAGTAAAATTTTGTGACAATATATTTTTTTTGATTAATGCTATTAAATGAAAATCTTGTATTTTTGTTATTTAAATAATTTTATTTCTAATATGATGAGGCAGTAAACTTAGTAGTTTGATAGTGAAGATGACCGATTTCTTTTTTTTACTCTAATTCTGGGCGATCGTGAGTAAGCTATAAGGTGGAAAGCAGATTTAATTCCCTTTTTAATTTTTTTGTTATGTGGGTACTCTGAATATAAAAATTTTTCTTTGTAAGTAATGATCACTATCATGAACCCTGATACTGAGACTTTAAATCTCGTGGTGATAGAAGTACCCGGTGATCATCTTTCGGTAAATCCTACCAAAAAGAATACGTTACAAACGTTATTGTCGAAGAACCACCAGTAGTCAAATTGCAAGCATGGAATACAAAGGATGCAAAAGGTCGTGCAAATATAGGCCTACTTAGTGATGTAAAAGTGTTTAATACTGTTGTATAATACGCGGTATTATACGTAAAATACCGTATTGTCCAAAACGTAGTAAAATACCAGGTATTTTATTATAAAATTTTTTTTCTATTGTGGTGTCGCGCGAATCAGTAATCTGCCATTTTATTGAGATTTCGCGTGGATTATTTGAAGAATTTATAACTTGGAAAATATATACTACAGGTTCTCGAATATATGAACGATACAGAAGAAATCAATGAGTTATTGCCCCTTGTTACTAACAGTTAGAAACGCATTCTTAGTGATTCGCAAATTTCTATGGCAACAAAATTGTTGTAATATCAACAGAACATAAATTTCAAACATCGAATGCTGCATCATTACTATTTGCCGTTATAGGGAATTTTTTTTATGCAGCAAATTAAAATTATGAGCCATGAACTCATTCCGTTCCACTCATTATGAGCTATGAACTCGTGAACTGTCATTCACTTTTACATCTTTGAGTAGTCCTCTTTCTATATACATTCAAATTGATTAACTAAAATACTCATATCTCAAAACTCACATTCTGAAACCGATGGCAGCTATATTGATTGTTTAACTTAGTGGCAAATAGTTTGTGGCTCTTCGGAATGTTTCATCGTTCCGCATATTCCACTGTAACAGAAAAATCTTTTTCAATCTGCAGCCTAACTCATACTGCAAGAAGTATTTGTCTTACAAATCAACGAGGCGAGGCGTAAACTTGTTTATGTGAAAAATCATAATTTAAATATCCAACAGTTTACCGATTGAAAATGATAAGTCTTCAATTTAAATAAAAACATAAATACAATAGCTCGACGCGAATGAAAGTAATTAATATTGAAACCAAGCAGAATCAGATGAATAAATAGATCTTATTAGCATTCGTTTAAGAAATATAAATAAAGATAACGATAAGAAATCCAAATTTCGGGGCAGATATTTAGAAGAAAATGAATTAGTTGTGATTGAAAATGATGGAAGTAATTTTTTGTTGTTATACAGCTAACACTGTATATCGGCTATTCCAGTTTTGTACAGAATATACGGTATTTTATTTTGTATTATACAATGTATAATACGCTGTATTATACAAAAAATATAAATACCGTATTTTAACATCTCCCTACTAATAGACGACAACCAAATAATACACGTCAAAAAGAAAGTTACTGCTAAGGCTATGTGGGAATCACTAAAAGAATACCATCAAAAATCCACGTTGTCAAATAAAGTAAGACTATTAAGAAAATTATGTCGCATACAGTAAGTGGAAGGCGGTAACATGCAAATACATCTCAATACAATGGATGAATGCATCTACGAGTTCTGTACATTAGGTGAATCACTAGGCGAAACCTTCGCTGTGTCACTCTATTTGTCTAGCCTACCGGAAAGCTATAATGTATTGACAACAGCACTTGAATCTCGCGCTCTCTCGAATATGGTTAAAAATAAGTTGTTAGAAGAATATAAACGACGCACTGATCAAAATACCAATGACAATGAAGAAAACGCCCTTAAAGTATACAAACAGGAACAACATTTAATAAAAGTCTAGCATACTGTTTCTTTTGTAAAAAGAAAGGCCATATCAAAGCTGATTGTCGCAAGTAAAATAGTTGGAAAAAGAAAAAGGAATTATCAGAAAAAGCAAATACAGCAAGTACATCAAAGGAAAATGAAGAATCGTACGAATGCTTAATAGCAAGGAATCATCAAAAGGTATACATTTCAGAATGGTGCGTCGATTCTGGGGCATCCGCCCATATGACTGGAGAAAGATCGATTTTTAAAACATTAAAAGAATCACTACATCAAGAAGTTAAAATAGCCGATGGTACTAGTCTACCGATAAAGGGAATCGGTGTGATAGATTTCTCCAATAATACAACAAATTTCAGATTAAATGATGTACAATATGTCCCAGGACTTAAATGCAATTTATTATCTGTTAGCAAATTAGCAAAAAACGGTTTTAGCATTACTTTTAAAGATGATTGCTGTGAAATTAAGAAAAACCAAATAACATTAAATGTAAAATCAAGAAATGATGTCTATAAAGTAAACCAAGAACATGATAATCATCAAGCAATGAGTATACATCATACAGAAAAAGGAAAATGCATACATGAATGGCATAAAGTACTCGGCCATCGCAATCTCGCTGATGTGAAGAAAATGGTTAATCGAGCTGACAATATAACAATAGTTAGTTGTCTTCATGATGATGTTTGTGAAACATGTCTAAAAAGTAAAAAGACAAGAGATACATTTCCACAACAGTCTTTTACCAAATCAAGCCAGAAATTGGAACTTATTCATACGGACGTTTGTGGACCGTTGCAAATATCAACACCAAGAGGTAATAATTACTTTTTAACACTAATAGATGATTATTCCAGATATTCTTATGTATACTTGATCAAACATAAATCAGAAGTATGTTCAAAAATTATTGAATTCGTTGAAATGACAAAAACTCAGTACGGAAAAGTACCTAAAGTAATACGCTCGGACAGAGGTGGTGAATACACGAACAATAAATTAAGAAATTATTTAAAATTAAATGGTGTAAAGTCACAGTTTCCTGTACCACACACACCGCAACAAAACGGAGTCGCCGAGCGCAAAAATAGATCATTCATGGAAATGATAAGATGCATGTTAGCAAGTTCCAATCTACATAAACAATATTGGGGTGAAGCAGCAATTACTGCAAACCACTTACTAAACCGTTTACCATCCAAAACCACTAAAGTCACACCATTTCAGTTATGGCATGAAAAGTTGCCAGATTTCACTTATTTACGGACATTTGGAGCACCCGTTTATGCTCATATCCCAAAATGTCAAAGAAGAAAATTGCACAAAAGTTGTATTTTGTTGGTTACGAATTGGGAAGTAAAGGATATAGACTTTTAGATACTGAAAGCAACAAAGTTAAAATTTGTAGAGATGTAACTTGTATCGAAACAGAAAATCTAAAAACACCGTCAACATTTGATTTCTCAATTAACATCGAATCTGAGAACGAAGAACATGAAAAATGAGAAAATGAGATACTCGAAACAGTTTCAGAATAGGAACAAAATGTTAGAAGGTCATCGAGAATAAACAAGGGCATTCCAGCAAAACGTCTTGCAGCAGAATCAAATTTAGCTACTGAAGAAAAGTTTGATCCAATTACTTATGAACAAGCAGTTAATAGTATTGAAGCAAAAAATTGGATGTCAGCCAAGGAAGAAGAAATAGAATCTTTGAGGAATTTTGGTACATGGCAAATAGAAAAGCTCCCGCCTGGAGAAACAGCAATTGGTTCCAAATGGGTGTATAAAACTAAGACTGATCAAGATGGAAACATAGTTAAATTTAAAACCCGTTTAGTCGCTCAAGGATTTTCACAAAAGTATGGTCGTGATTACGACGAAGTGTTCGCTCCAGTAGCAAATCCCACAACTTTAAAAATACTCCTAACAGTTGCTGGTAAAAGAAAAATGAAGGTTAAACATTTCGATATTCAATCAGCATATTTAAATGGTGAATTATCGCATACAGTTTATATGAGACAACCAAAAGGATTTACAAATAATAATCCAGATGATGTATGTATGTTAAAGAAAAATCTATATGGGTTAAAGCGAGGTGCAAAATAGTGGAACAAAAAGTTTGATAAAGTTATGGAGGAGAGTGGATATAAACAAAGTCAGAATGACGCGTGCCTATATGTAAGAAAAACCAAAAATGTAATTAATTTAACTATATGTTGAGAAGGGGTGTTAGCTTATTTATTATTTTTATTGACAACACATAGTGAAATGTAAACGTAACGTAAATATTTTTCTTTTATGTAAACCCTTATTCTCAATAAATGTCTTTTACAGTTCAGTGACATTTTCTGTATCACCATTGATTGTATTCAATAAAAGTCATTGTAAAAGCAGTACATAGAACGTGTTATTTATTTATCTGCGAAATTCTAATACATCAAAGGTTTTCTCCATCAGTGCAGAGCATAAAACACATGTCGGCCCTAACAGCTTGCATCATACTAGCAACAATAACGGCTTTCGCGCAGCTGAACTGGCTATGATGTATGATCTAGTAATTTCTAGCACTTTCTTTCCTCATGAGAGAATCCGGATGGCCGATAGAAGAACTGAGAATCAAATCGATCACGTCATGATTTCTAAGAGACACTCTACAAGTGTAACTGACGTTCGATCGTACAGAGGTGCTGATATGGACACCGATCATATGCTTGTCATCTTTAAGTATAAGTGCAAGTTATCATCTACATTTAATAAGCAAGCAAAAAGGACCGTGCGCTGGAATGTCGAAGCATTTAAACACCTGAAAACACTGAATAGATATCAGGAAATTGTAACGCAAAGCATAGAAGAGCATGACATCCCGTCTGAGATGCTATTAAACATACAAGAACAATGGCAAACGCTTCAATCAACCATTATATCCGCAGCACAAACTACAATCGGAAAACGACCACCGAAATCACGTAACGAATGGTTTGATGACGAGTGCCGCGAAAGCATTGAGCACAAACAAAAACTGCAAGAAAAATGGTTAACAAGGAACACCCGAAGCTCCCAAACTGATTATCTATGCGCCAGAAAAGCCTCAGCAAAACTCCTACGGAAAAAGAAACGCAAACACATGAAGAGCTGTATCAACAATATCAATTAACATGCGGCTAATGGAAATTCAAAAGAGTGCTTTGCCAATGCACGGAATCTGACAAAAGATTTCCACCCAAGATCTACAGCCATCAAAAATGGAAACAACGAGCTAACAACAAGTGAACGTGATGTGCTGGAAGTATGGCGATCCCACTTTCAAGACCTATTGAATAGGACGAATGAAGTTCATCCTATTAGAGCAATTGCTACGTCAAGTGAGGAGATTTTTGTCCCTTACCCAACAATAGAAGAAGTGGAAGCTGCCATCAAAAAATTAAAAAATCACCAGGTATCGATGGAATCCCTGCAGAACTATTTAAGAATGGAGGAGCAGCTCTGGTCTCACGTATATAAGATTTGATTCTTGCAATCTGGGACCAAGAAGAACTACCTGCTGAATGAAAAACAGTTCTCATTGTTCCGCTACATAAAAAAAGGTGACTGCTTAAAGTGTGCGAATTATCGTGGAATCGCACTGTTGAACACTGCATATAAAATACTAGCTAATGTCGCACTCGCTCGGCTCATTCCGTTCGCCGAATCTATCATCGGCGACTATCAGTGTGGTTTTCGTCCCAACCGTTCAACCACAGATCAATGTTTTACATTAAGGATGATTCTGGAAAAATGTTGGGAGTACAACATCAGCATTCACCAGCTCTACGTTGATTTCAGGCAAGCATATGATAGTATCATTCGCGACAACCTCTGGTCCGCACTCATATGCCTTGTTATTCCAGCGAAACTTGTTTCTTTGTGCAAACTCACAACATCGGGATCAAACTGTAGAATAGTAATCGAAGGGTCAGTTTCTAACTCTTTTGATATAACATCAGGTGTTCGACAAGGTGACGCACTCCCGCCCGTACTATTTAATTTGGCGCTTGAGTACGCGATAAGAAAAAGCCGCATTGAGACACAAAACTGTATATTTAACAAATCTAGTCAAATTTTTGGCTATGCAGATGATATTGCGCTTCTCGGACGTAGATCAAGCGATATTAAGGATAGTCTCTCTCAGCTTGAAAGAAATGCTAAACGACTTGGGTTATGCATTAACACCGGCAAGACTAAACCTTTAACAACATCCAGGAATATACCTCCCGGCAATCTGAATACTGGCGACTATGAAGTGGAACGTGTAGAAAACTTCAAATACCTCGGGTCTGTAATAACATAGTCAAATGACATGCAGGCAGATATCAAAGCCCGTGTCTCAGCCGCATACAGAGTTTTCTACGCATACTCAAAACTTTTGCGATCCAAACATCTTTCGCAGTCGTGCAAACTCACACTTTACAAAGCATTAATCCGACCTGTGCTTACCTTTGGAAGCGAAAGCTGGACACTGATTTCCTCCGATTGTAGAATTCTATCAACATTCGAGAGGAAAGTCATCGAACAATTTATGGTCCATGTAAAGTTGCTGAAAATCAGTATAGAATCCGAATTAATCATGAAATCAGACAGCTTCTTGGAGGCTGCGATTAATCGGATTCATTAAATCTAACCGGATTAGATGGTTTGGTCATGTAGAAAGGGAACCGTTAGATAGAATGACAAAAAAGCGTCCCAACAACAACCAGCTGGTGTTCGTCGAAGAGGAAGACCTAGACAACGCTGGCGTGATGACATCATCCGATGCATGACCTTCGTGATATAGGATGTCGAAACTGGGTCATGGAACGAGATGATTGGAAGCTGATTGCACAGACGGCAAAATCCCTCCATGGGATGTAAACGCCAGAGAGAGAGAGATACCTCCTCTTATTGATAGAGATATACCTGTTATTGACCCTAAAGAAAAAGTCAATTTATTGGGTAACTGTTTCTCATTAAATTCTACATTAGTAGAACCCAATTTCCCGCGTATACCAATTCCTAGAGTTTCTAACAAAATGGGTCGGATCATTTTTCGTAAAAACATAATCCGCAAAATGCTTTTACAAATTAATACTAATAAGGCATCTGGACCTGATAGCATTCCTCCAATTATTAATTAAAACGTTTGCTAAGGAGTTAGCACCAATCCTCACTAAACCTTTTTATTTGTCATTTAAGAATGGAAAATGGCTAGTGTAGTCCTATTTTTGTCCTGTAGCCTATTTTTTGCCTAAACAAAGAAGAAAATCGATGTATTTTTTAAGATCTACAACTTTTACTTATATAATTTTTTTTTTTTAAATCAAAATTGAAATATGTATGTATAGGCGAAAAACGAACGATATTAGTTAAATCTTTAAAATTCGACTAAAAAAGATTTTACTTTTTCAGCTTACAAATTTTTTTTGGCTAAACCAAAAATAACAGTCGATGTATTTTTTTATTACCTACAACTTTTACTTGCACAACTTTTTTGTAAAATCAAAACTGAAATAGTTATAGGCGAAAAACGAACGTTAATTTTATTTCTGTAAAATTCGACGTAAAGATTTTCTTTTTCAAGCTTAAAAATTTTTTTTTCTCCGATAGACAGCAAATATAAATTTTGCAGACTTATTTCAGTCAGCAAAGTGGCACTTTTCCTGCCTAGGCAGCAAAGCAAGTACTTTGCTGCCTAGGCAGCAAAATAATTAGACTTCATAGAAATAAACAGATATTGCGATTAAAAAAATTTTTTTAATCGATTTTTTTTTTTCATTTTTAAAATTTTGCTTTATTTTGAAAGTAATAATTATTAAATTACATATCATTGTAATTAATCGGAGAAAAAATTATATGTTCAACTCGGCAGCAAGGTAGATTGACTGCCTTGGCTGAATTCCTAGCCTGGCTCGCTCGGCTATGAACTATCAGCCGCGGCAGTCAATCTACTACTTTGCTGCCTAGTTAAACAAATAACTATTTTGCCCAAACAAAGAAAAATTCGATGTATTTTTTAAGATCTACATGTTTTGTTTGCATAATTTTTTTTGTAAAATCTAAACTGAAATATGTAGTTATAGGCGTTAAACTGATTGTATTTTTTTTTTTTTTTTTTTTTTTAATAAAATGTGTTGTGTAGTAGGAATTACAATATGTGTCACAATAACACATAAAAACCTTTTAAGAACAAGGTCCCACAACAACATACGTTCAAAGGTGTTGATGGACGTAAATCTTTCTTTTTTTGTTTTTTTTATATTTTTTGTTAAAGAATGGTTAACTAAACCAAAAATCCTATCACTGACAAAATATGACATAGGCCAATATTTTATGATAGAATAGAGAAAATAAAAGTAAATTAAAAAGTATATAGCAAATTTTTACAAAAATTTGCTGAAACAAAACAAAAATGTAGTTGCCAATAATCCAGCCGGTTGCATATTCCTTGATCCTGTGACGCACCGTCTTTCTTAAAGATTAAAGCCCACACATAGTTATATGAAGGCTCGTTTCTTCAAGGAAGCAATGGCGTCTCATCATCAAGGATTATTTTACAGCTAAGATTGAGGGTGCTGCCGTTGACTGAATACAGTTCATCCGCCACCGCCCCTAAGATGTCACCTCGGCTAGTGATATCTCACTGCTATTGCCAGTGGTATGTGATATCTCACGTTAACTCGTATGTCAATAGCAGGGACTGGAGTACGCGGGGTTGTCACACCCGTAGATCAAAAATAAAAATAAAAATTTGAAAACAATAAAAACTGATCCCTCCATGTAATATTTTTTGCTCCTTGAACAGAAAAAATAAAATAGCGAGTGGTAATTTTTTATTTAAATTCTGAAAAAAATCACGGATGACTTTTAGACCATAAACAACCTAATTCCGGTTCAAGGTTATTAAAATTAAAATAAAGCATTTTTTGTGGGACACCCTAGTGTACAGCTAGTTGCAAAGAAAAGTGCTAAAACGGATCCAAGAAAATACAGACCTATATTAATTTTGTCGGTTATTTCTAAAGTATTTCAGAAATATATTAATTTTAATATTATGAGCTACTTCGTTCACATTACGATGAAATCAAGCTCGAAATCACCCAAAATTAAAGATTTCAAAAAACTGTTCACATTATCATTAACATGATTAAGTTTGATATACATAATCCAAATATGTGCAAAAATTTTTAATTTCAGCTATCTAAAAGATATCCAAATAGATTTCTCTTTTTTTTTTTGAGTCCAAACATACATATGCAAAAAAAAAATTTTTTGTATGGTTAAAAATTTTATTATAAATATATTGGGAATATATTGTTACGTTTTTCCAAACTTCCTTCGAATTGGCCTAACTCAAAATTCGATAAACGTAATTCCCAATCTATTCTGAGTTCGATCACTGATTAGTAAGCACAAACACCAGGTTTTATTAAGTCTTCAACAACTTAATTGTTCCACAACAATTGTTCCAAACAATACAGCAAACAATATTCCTAACTAGAATATTCTTTCAACAGCTTCAGAAACTCCAACGGTTATTGTAGAAATTTCCAGTACACCACGTTCAAATTCAAAATTTTCACAAAATATTTCTACTCAATAACACTTATAACTTTATTACACTTATAACTTTACACAAAAACTAATTTAAAGATCACTTTTATAATTTTAACTTCACTATCGCAGGTTTAAACTAAAACTAATTCCGTCTTGTAAGTCATCCCTCTTTATATACGATTTTGCATTATCTAGATCATTCGAGGTCACTTTCTAGAAACCTTTCTAGTGACCGTAATCGTTTAGATTTTTCTGTAATCGTAACAATATATTGGAAATTCAAAATTTTATTGAAATTTTGCAATAACCATGTTTTTATTTGAATTAAAAACAAAATGTAGTTTACACTTTTTTACACAAGTGCTAAACAAACATGTTATACAAAACAAAATATTTGAATTATTAAATGACAATATTCAGGGGTGCTTAGCGTGATTTAGAATGGATTTGATTGAAATCAACTTTCGACATGATTTTAATTTTATATGGAAAAATTAACCAAAACAAGCTGATAATCGAGCTGAAATCATAAATTGTTTGAAATCATGGTAATGTAAACGTAGTTAGAGTCCGCAAAATTACTTAATGAAAGACAATACGGATTCCGTAAAGGAAGAGCGACGGGAGATTTACTTTCTTTTGTCACGCATATCTGGAACAAGTCGCTTGAGTTTAGTGATTGGTAAGACTTTCGGCGTTGCTCTTGATATTGCCAAAGCATTTGAAAAAGTATGGCACAACAATCTTATTTGCAAATTGAGATGCTACGACTTAGACGAGCAACTTGTTTCTTGGTTATATGGTTTATTACTGAGCATAATTTTCGAGTTAATGTTGATGGTGTCTCATCAGACACCTTCTCAACTATTGCTGTTGTTCCTCTAAGTTCCGCTTTATCACCTGCTCTTTTTCTTCTCTATATTAATGACTTGCTAGATTCAACAGTTAATCCCATCCATAGCCTTGCTGATGATAGCACACTTCATGCGTCTCATGAATTGTCAAATTTTCATTCACCATCAAATCTTAATGTCGCTAGATCAAACTTGTAGTCATTAAATATTGATTTAAAAACAATATTAGATTGGGGAGTTGCTAACAGTGTTGAATTCAACGCAAGTAAAACTCAAGTTTGCCTTTTTTCTATGTTATCAACACCTAATCCATTTTCATTCAAGTTTGATTCAAATGATCTTGAAGAGAAAGAATCTGTTAGACTTTTAGGAGTTGAGATTGAAAATAATATGCAATGGAATTCTCATATGTTTAGCCTAGCTAAGAACGCTGTTAGGATTTTAGAAATAAGGATTTTTGGGTCGTTGTCGTAACGTTTTTAATAGCGAGCAGCTTCTTTTAATATATAAATCATTTATTCGTCCCTGCATGGAATATTCTTCTCACATACGGAGGGGGGAGCCTACATAAGCAGTTTGAAATGTCTTGATTTTATACAGCGGAGAGCTGTTAAATTGATCGGGAACTTAAATCTTACTAACGAGCTTGATTCCTTGCAACATAGAAGATACGTCGCTGATTTGATTTGACGGTATTTTACAAGTGAGTATATAATGGACGGATGGGCGCCTGTGGAGATCAAATCGATTTTGCCTGAACAAGCAAATTTTGCGCGTTCTACAGAGCATCAATAGTAGCCCATCCTTATACGGTTCGAGTGACAAGATGTAGAACTGTCGCTTTTCAACGCGATTTTTTAACAGAGTTTCACATCTCTGGAATGCCTTACCGGCATGGGTCTTTCCTGGTAATTTTAATCCTTAAAACTTTAAGATCAACGTTAATAAATTCCCCAAAGAAAATTGGTAAAAACTCTCGAGTCCTAGTTCCCTAGTTAGCATGGTGTCTTCGGATATTCAGAGACGTTAATCTATAATAGTTAACACTAAAAATTGAATTAAAAAAAAGTTGATGTTTTCTGGACTATCTGAAGTTATAGACCGGAAGGTAGCGTTGCTTTGTTTTTGTTAGTGTTTGGAAACATCAATCAACAACAACATCAAACAACTTTTACACCTCAAATATAATACAAATATCTATCAATTTAGGAAAACTTTTGTAAATGTGTAATCAATATACATATATTTATTTCAACTAAACCACTTCCAAATATTCCAAATTTCCAAAGAAACTATTCTCCAATTCAAAACAATAATGAATTTTCAAAACAACAACAACAAACTTTCAAAACAACATTTTTCAAATTTTTGCGAAAAAAAAAAATAAAAACTCAAAAAAAGAAACAAAAGAAAATGTATTTAATATTTCTATGGGATATTTTTATATTTTTGGGATTTGTTGTTGTAATTATATAGCGTGAGAGTGGCTTGCACTAGGTTAGTATATACATATTTTAATTTTCAAAACCTCCTTATTGAGCCCACTCTTATCAAATAAAAAATAAAATTTCTTTCTAATTTTTATTTTTAAAAAAGGTTAGTATAATGCTAATTGCATTGGCTAATTGCATTTTAATTGCATTAAAATTAGATAATATGATATAGAAGGACCAGTATTTCCTAATAAAGTTAATAATAAATGACCAGCAATTATATTAGCTTGGAACTTCTTGGGTTAGAAAGCTGAAAATTGAGGTTATAGTTGAAAAGTTGAATTAAAAGCTAGTATTAGTTTAACCGAAATAGACTCAAAAATGATAAAAGCATGGCCGTTTGCGTTTGTTTTCGTTTTAACAGCCACAGAGTCTCAACATCTGAACTTAAACAATTTGTTTTTTAAGTTTTGGATAGATTTATGTGCAAAAGCTTTTATTTTTGAGCTTGGTCATTTTCATCTATATCGAGGACAACAAAGTTTAGTAAATTTTTAAAACAGCTGATTTTTTAGGAACCTTTTGCGCTGAGGTTTTCATTTTGAAAAATATGATAAAAATAGTTCAAATATTCAATATTTATCAATTTTATTTAAACATTATGATTCAAACAGAAGTTATAACGCCTTAGATTATTCGACTTTTAAGGCTCTGGCCGCTTAAATGCTATCTCAATATGGCCAGTTCGCGAACTTGTCCTAGAAATTGCTTGCCGCAAAAGTAGACGAAAAAAAAAATTATAACAAAATCAAAAATTCAAACTTATTTACCAACTAATTGTTCCTGTTATTCAGAAGTCTGGAATCACACAAAAAATTACTCAAAAAATATCCCAAATAATTACGATTTTTGTTAAAAAACGAAATATAATCTGCAACAACTTCATATTTTCCAACTACAGGAATACCTCGCATAGTACGGTTAATCGGTTCCACTATTAAGCCGTACTATTTGAAACCGGACTAATCGAGGACCTAACTACATACAAAAAACGATAATTTGTTCCATACAATTTGTTTTTTCCTGTTTTTCAATAAAGAAAACGAGAGTAATATATTCAAATGTACATATATTTATTAAAAATAACTGAACAAACAAAACAAAGTTAATTTAAAATGGTTAAAACAACTAGATAAACAAAATTCACACAATTCACTTTAAATTCTAATGTTTTAATTAATTTATTTTGCCCAAAAATTTCAATAACGATGTCTGGATCATTTTTGGTGGTTTCTCCTCAACGATTCTTTGTAGCAATGAATTGTATTGTTTGTTGTTCTCCCTCTCCCTGTCGATCTTGGGTGGAAATCTTTTGTCAGATTCCGTGCATTGGCAAAGCACTTTTTTGAATTTCCGTTGGCCGCATGTTGTTTGATGTTTTTGATGCAGCTCTTCATGTTTGCGCGTTTCTTTTTACGTAGAAGTTTTGCTGAGGCTTTCCTGGCGCACATTCCTTGTTAACCATTTTTTTCGCAGTTTTTGTGGGTCGTTTTCCGATTGTAGTTTGAGTTGCGCCTATAATGGTTGATTGAAGCGTTTGCCATTCTTCTTGTATGTTTAATGGCATCTCAGAAGAGATGTCGTGCTCTTCAATGTTTTGTGTTATTATTTCCTGATATTTATTCAGCGTTTCCGGATGTTTAAATGCTTTGACATTCCAGCGCACGATCTTTTTTCTCAGTGTCCATATCAGCACCCCTGTATGATCGAACATCAGTTATACTTGTAGAGTGTCTCTTAGAGATCATGAATTGATCGATTTGATTTTCCATTCTTCCGTCATTTGATTTCCATGTCGCCTTGTGAATTCTCTTGTGAGCGAAGGAAGTGCTGGGAATTACTAGATCATACATCATAGCCAGCTCGGCTGCGCAGAGACCGTTATTGTTGCTGGTATGATGCAAGCTGTTAGGGCCAATAAGTGTTTTAAGTTTTGCAATCCTACCAATTTACGCATTAAAGTCACCTACCACGATTTTTATATCGTGCCGCGGGATTTTATTGATGACTTCTTCGAGTTCTAGGAAGAACTGGTCTTTAATATCATCTGTTTGATCTACAGTAGGTACATAAGCATTGACGATCGTTACATTGAAGTTTTGCGCGCGGCTTCTCAGTGTGCATAACCGCATATTAATTGGGCAGAAGTCGATAACATGCTGATTCACGCGACGGTGTATAAGAAAGCCAACTCCAAATTCTCCTCCGTTTTGATGACCGCAATAGTAAAGAGTTACCCTTTCGCTGTTTCATGGATTCCACTGCCTGGCCATCTTAGTTCTTGTAATGCCACTATATCCAGTGTGTAGCTCTCGACTTGTTGAGTGAGTTTTAAGAGATCTCCTGGTCTTCTAAGACTTAGCACGTTCCAGGTTCCCATTTTTAAATCGTAGTCCGGGTACACTTTCCGAGGTCGTTCTAATAATGAATCCGAGATATTCCAAGGCCTGTGTACAGAATTCATGACAATAGTTTTTATACGGAAATGGGGTGTTAGCCCTTCGCTCAACCCAAATTTTCGTGAATGGGTTCGTTCTGCATCTAAAGGTCACCAGAAACAACCTTTTTACACGTTTATATAGCGAGCCACTTGATCTAAGACAGATGCCCGCTCCAAGCCGCCCATAAGATGGAGAACAGACGCTTGAGTTGCATTGGTTTTATGGCACCAATGACTCGCCATGATGCAGAATCATTGAGAATAAGCAGTATTTACTCTGCCCCTCTCAACTACACCAACCTACTTCTGTTAGCGTTACCCAGCAGGTAGCATGGCGTGAACGTAGAATTTCGGATTTTCACTACCCTTTATTGTTTATTGTTCGGCGAATTGTAATGCTACGTTCGATATTAGGATCAACTTCCTTAACATAAACTGAAACTTTTTCGACCATTCCAATAATTATTGAAAGCTGTTCAGACGTTAAATCTCTGAAGACATTTCAGCACAGTCATCGTTGTCAGAGTTTCGCTTATAAAAATAATTTTATATATGTATTATGTATGTACATATTATTTTTTTTAAGAATAATTTTTCCCTAGAATTTTTTTCCTCTTCATTTATGTTTTTTTTTTGAAAATTTCAAAACCGTACTATAGTGAAACCGGACTAATCGAAGCCGTACTATGCGAGGTATTCCTGTATTCCTATTAACTGGGAGGAATTAAATCAGAATTGAACCATATTCCATGTCCAATTTCATGTTAAATTGGATTTCATGTCATATAAAAAATTTATTTTATTTTTTTCAAAAAAATAAATGAAAACCATTCGTTTGACATACTTAACGGTATTTTTTGACATGCTTATAATACAATAATAAAGGTCCTGGTCTCACATACCAATGCCGACCATCAAGATTTCTCCATATTCAAGGTTATTACTCGTTCGTTATTACTTAAAATGAACGATTTATAAGAAAAAATATGCAAATTTTCTTGTTCTAACACATTTAATGATTTTTTGACACACTTCCGGTACAGTTATCGAACACATCGTCTGTTCGGCTCTTACCATTAAGTTAACCTAGTTTTAGAAACAAAACATTTTGAAATCGATTCAGCGGTTTTTTCTGTGACAACGGTTGTGACGGCCGGCAGATAGACATACATTTTTTTACTATTTTAGAATCAGTAGGTCCTAAAACACCGAGAAATGCCATCAATAGGGGATAATAATGTCACTTTTAGATTGATAATGTAATACTTAGGGCCGATTGTATGAATGCGGATAGAAGATAAATCCTCGGATTAATCGTCGTTTGTATTGTATGAATCAGAATAGATTAAAAAATCTATCCGAGGATTGTTGATCTATCCTTTGATCTATCTTTTATTTTTCTTCTATAAAACAAAGGATGAAACTTTTTTCTTGACATGCGCATAGCAGAAAAGTTTTGTTTTGAATTTGTGGTTATTTTTGAATTTAAATTTCTGCGTTTCAAAAATTTGTTTTTTGATATAAATTAATTGTAATATATTCAATTTCAATTTTGAAATAATGTTTTTTAATTTATAATTAAATTTATTTAATAGAAAAGTAAAAGAAAAAGTATTGCCACTTATAAAAAATGCTATAAATAAAACTGCAATAAAAATAAAAATTAATCTATCGGTGTTCATACAATCAACGAAAAAAAGAATCCTCGGATGATAGAATTTTATCCTCGGATTTTTTTCTATCCATCCTTGTTCATACAATCGGTTCTTAGGTTTTTCGGCCCTTTGTATGTTTATTACCTCAGCTGAAGGTAGTACCCCCGATATACCTGTAGCTGATTCTTGGTTTTATACTTTTAATAGTATTATAATACTTAACTTCATGTTATCTTCATGAATTTTATCTGGCATCAAATGACTTGACTATATCGCATTTTTATACAGATGTATACAAGTAGACCTATAATCCCCCCATCCGCCAATCAGCTGATCAGTTTTGTTTTCAATTGTTATGGTGTAAACATGTATTAGACAAATTTTTAAGCGGCGTGATATGACTTTTGGAATTCGTGTTTTTTGCTAGTTTAAATTCCCCCACAATCACACCCCCCCACTATTTATTTTAGTAGCTAACCGCCAGATTTATCATCAGCTGGAGTTAATTAATTATAATAAATAAAAATCAACCGGCATCAAAGGAACTTTTCATTTGCAACGCTGCCTCCCGGCCTATTAGATAAAATTAGGTTGGTTCAAATTGAATGTCGTTTTTTCTCAAAAATTGTAAATAATGCAAATAAGCATTTTGAGCAAATGGGGAGGTTTTTTAAAAAGTTTTGTGGATTAATAGGAACAGTTGGGTTGGGAAAACATCAGGTCGATTCATATTAAAAGTCGTTTTTCATAAAAGTTAAAATTATCGAAAACACGCATTTAGAGTAACAGGAGAGGGTTTCTAAAAAAATTTCTGGGCTAATAGGCTTTAGGAACACTTGGGTTGGACAATATCAGGCCGTTTTGATTAAATGCCGTTTTTTCACAAAAGTTGTAATTATTGAAAATAAGCATTTAGAGCAAATGGAACGGTTTACTAAGACGGTTTCTGGACTAACAGGAGCAGTTGGTTTGGAAAATATCAGCTAGTGTTAATTATTGAAAAAAAGTATAAACGAAAAAGTTTTAATAGAAACTCTTAGGTATTGGTAGATAATAGGTTGTTTTTTTCGAAAAGTTGAAATTGCTGAACGCTAAATGGAGAGGTTTTTGAGTAGTTTACTGTGTATCATCTTTTCACTAAATTATGGTAATGTATGATATGTTGTAATTTTCCAGCAACGTATTGATGTTTCGTATTAGTTTTGTAGTAAACTTCTAAGCAGAGATAAAACACTTATACTTTTACAAAGAATTTTTTGTTTAATCGCTGCCAAAACTAAAAAAAATGTCCTCATAAAAGTCTTTTGTCGAAAACTGTATAAAAATCTTTAACCCAAACGAAGTTTTGATATTTCATAGATTTGAGATTTCAACTCCTTCATATTTATTTTATTAATTACTTTTGGTTTTTCATATAAATTTTAAATCCCGGAATTTAAAATTTCTGAATCCCGTAGTCCCCACATTTATAAAACGCTACGGGATTGCAACTCCTAGACTAGCATTATGTAGCGGTTCATATTTAGAGCGGATACGGCTTGGATACCACTGACAGGGACCTGATCATGCACTCTGAACAGACCCTGATCAGTTATGTAACGCCTCAAATAATCTAAGCCGGATCAGGCAGCCCTACTAGAAGCGGATAAAGACCGGATCATTTAAAATAGGGAATTTACTACTACATAGTCTAGTACATACATTACGAAATGTACAATTTTTGTAAACATTTTTATAAAAATATTCTAACTTTATACATACTTACCTATATGTAGCCAAAACTCAGAGAAGCGATAAATAATGTATATGTAAAATTTCGCTAGCTATGTATAACCAAATTTGAACCAAAGGCAATTTATTTAAATGAAATAGGGCTCAGATTAGGGGAAATAAGACATACCTTAATTTAAAAATTATATAAGATTATGATGCCCTTCTGATGTGGCATTTACTACTAAGGATGAGATAGATCTTCGCACTCCGAGCCGGATCAAGACAAAAAAGAAGTGCTTTAGTAGTGAAATCAGGTATGATGTAGGCCGAATGCAAATACTCTATGAGGACTTACCAATTATTACACCCTGATCCCGCCCGAATCATAAAAGGGCATGATTGAACGATTTGTTAGTCGGGTACTTTAGACATCACCAAACGTTGTTGAATTTTGGGTACTTTAGGGATTGTACTCGGGCAATGACTGCCATGAATTAGAGTGTTTTCACCCTAGCTCACAACTTCACAAATAAGGTCACAGACGAAACCACAATTGCTAACAATGACAAACCCTAAGTAATTGTTAAAGATAAACCCTAAGTAATTGTTTTGCTGAGTTGACTGTAGTAGTAAGTTAAGTGTATGTTGAAATTTATGTTAAAAAAAAGTTGCACCACATTGAAGTTATATTCACTCATTGATAACATTGACGGTATCAGACAAATTTTTAGCCTTATGAAGATATTTTTTGCAGTAGCAGAAACAATCACTATGTTTCTATCTTCGAAAAAGTACTGCCTAATAACTCCCAGATATATCAAAAATCTTTCCTGGAAATTAATTCAATTTTCCAAGACAAAACCGAGGCACATTTTTCTACTTTATAAAGCTATTATGACGAACAAACAAAATTAATTACCAAAAGACAAATAGTAGAAGGTTTAAAAAAAACAGCGAAAGTTCGAACTTCGAGTCGTGCTTTAATGCAACGAGCAAATTAAATGTTTTCCAGGAAATATTGCTATTAACAAAACCTTTATTAACTTTTTTATTTTATTTCTTCACTACACAAAGAAACATAGTTATGATGTAGAATGATAATTCTACTCAATGATACTATCTTTGGACCCATTTCTATTTAAAGAAATTCATCGCAATAGGATAACCTAAAATTCAATATCTCATTTAGTAAAACAAAATAGATTTATTGAAAAACAAACGAGTTCTTATCATTTTAACTTGTTGACGTTTAAAAGTAACACAAATAAAATATCCGTGAAGCAACAAGTAAGAAGTCACATCTTATTTATTTATATATATATTTTTATTTTCCCCACGCTGTCTTGTTTTCGCGTTGTTTTTGTCTTATTGTCCATTTGCTACAAAATATATGTTCAGATGTTATTTATTCTTCATTCTAATAAGAACTTTCGATTAGAGTAAAGTGATTTTATTTAGTAAAGGACCAAATTAAAAAATTTATTAAAAATAAATTAATATTGAAAATAATTTTTGTTTCAAATTTACGAAAGGATATTCAACGGAAAATAATAACGAGTTTTGTTCGATATAATGTTTGAGGTAAAATAAAATATTTAAAAATTTTTTTTCCTTTTAACCGTTTTCAATTCAATTAAACCGTCAAGTGAAAATAATTGTTAAAAGTTTTAAAAAAACTTTTAACTGTTTCTTCCAACTCAATTCATTTAATTCTACTGAAATTTATATATTTCCTACTTTGTTTTATAAAAATTTATCATAATTTAAAGTGGTATTTGGTTCGTTTATAATTAATATTAATTTTAAAGAAGCATCAAATCTTTAGATGTCTTCTATATATCCATCTGATGTGTGGTCTTTTTGGTTCTTGTTTTTATAATAAGATCATACATACTTGGTGGCGCTTGAACGATTAATCCCACCATTATTCATATTATTTTTCAAAGTTATCATTTTTCATAGTGAAAATAAATTACAATTTAAAGTCAGTGAAACGGCATTTTTGATGAACGTTTTTAATCACGTGGCACTCAATTTCAATTTCCAAAAACCAAAGTGTTTGTAATCTAACAAGATAAAACAGTTGAGAACTAAGAAAAACTCTTTTTGTTTTGGTTTTTCGCTAATACTGGCGCTCCTATAATAAATAGACCAATCAATTTCTAAAGTGATTTTACACTAGGGTTACTGATTACATTACACAGAATACTTACTCCATTTGCGGATTTAGTATAACTGCTTATTATTTTATGTACGTTATAATCATAGCGTAGGGTCTTTTTTCATTTAATAACCTTTTTTCGGACCGTTGATTCTATATAAAAGGACGAAGGCTGTCCTTAACTTGTATTAATTTTAAGAATTCAATTAAATTTTTTGATTCAGTTCCACTTGAAAACTCACATTTTTATTAAATGTTTTGATTTAGTTCCACTTGAAAACTCACATTTTTAATAAATTTTATTTAGTAATTATATTGATTGAATTTTAGTTAACTTGAGAACCATGGCGTAGAAAAGTAGATTAAATCGAAATTAAAGTTTTACTCAAAAACACTTTCTTCCATAGCCAAACGAGACTTATAATACTTATAATTGGCTATACTTATAATACAATTTTCAGTTTATTAATGGAGAATGTTTCATTATTGTTTTTATTACGTTAGAATTTTTGAAATCGTCTAGGAAACAGTAATATAATGAAGCAAAATTAGTATAAAACGAAAAAGTAAATAACTCAAAATCGTCATGACAACGTACAATTTGCATTAAATCAGGATTACATTTCATAAAATAAAAAACTTGAGTATTATTTAGCTAATAATTTTTAAATATAGAAAGATTTATCAATTACGAAGAAAAATTACTCACAAAGGATTTCGTAAATGCAAAGAAACTATATGTTAATAATAGTTGTAAAATAATGTTGTAAGAGTTTTACTAAGTACAATGCTTATTTTAATTGTATTGTTACGTTTTTCAACCTTCCTTTGAACTGGCCTTACTCTCAATTCGATAAACGCAACTCCTAAATCTCTTCCTGGATTTTATCACCGATTAGTAAGCAAAACACTAGGTTTTATTAAGTATTCAACACAGCTATTGTTCCACTACAACAGGAAAACAATATTCCTAACTAGAATATTCTTTCAGAAACGCCAACGGTTGATTGTAGAAATTTCCAGTTCACAGCTTCCAAAATAATACACAAAGTATTTATATTTAATACAACTTAAAACTTTATTAACAATTAAAATAAAACTTTCTCTTTTTGCACGGTTTTATGTACACGAGACAACTTTCGTTTACAATTTATTTGACTTAAAATAAACGTAGTCTAAAATAAAACTACTTTCTTTTGTCTGAAAAAAAACCTGTTTAAATACTATTCCTTTGAATCTAGTGAAATCGATTAATTGATCCTTATTCTAAACACCTTTAATCCGGAGTATGCAAAAAAAAAAATAAAATAATGTTTATTTGTTACCTAGCTCATAAACCATTCATTACAGTTCATACAGTTCATAATGCTATATTACGTTATGATTTTGTAATTAATTTTTGTAATAACCGTAATTATAGACCAATAGCCTTACTCCCAGTCATGTCTAAAATATACGAGCACTATACATATTAATTCACACATATCCAAATTTTTGGAAGACAACCATTTGATATCTGACAGCCAATACGGTTTTAGAAACAAAAGATCAACAACCGATCTATTGAACTATGTGGCACATCTTTAGAATAGCATACTTGATAAAGGTGGTGAAACGTATGTGATCTCTGAGACATCTCAAAAGCATTTGATCGAATCTGGCATGCCAACTTGATCAACAAGCTCGTTGCGTACGGTTTTCATCCCGCAGTCGTGAAGTTGATTCAAAATCTTCTGTCTAACCGATACATCTCGGTATCTATAGATGGCTTTTCTTCTGAGTCTAAATTAGTAACCGCTGGTGTACCCCAAGGCTCAGTTTTGTATCCCACTTTATTTTTAATTTATATGAACAAACTGTTGCAAATCACCAGTAACCCAATAAATAGTTTTGCAAAAGATAGTACACTGCACAAGTCATTCGTCCCCCTATCTTCAAAGGGCAAAATACATGAACGAATAATTTCCGCCCGGAGAGACGCTGCCATAAATGTAAACGAGGACCTAAAAAAAGTAGCCGATTGGGGTGACAAAAATTTGGTCAATTATAATTCCACCAAAACCCAGCTATTGATTGTTTCCATATCAAAGACCGAGTTTCCCAACGATATTTCAATTAATGTGTGTGACGACCAAATAGACGAATGCGAAAGCATTCGTTTATTGGGAAGTCACAATATCCAATGACTTACTCTGGAACGATCATATAATGGCCATGGCAAAGAGCGCGTCAAGAAAACTCGGCCTCCTCAATAGATGTAAAAAATATTTTACTTCGCATCAATTACTCCACATTTGTAAGTCCTATATTCGTCCCTGTATGGAGTATTGTTTTCAAGTTTGGGGCGCTGCATCTGTTACTATCCTAGCTCTTTTGGACTCTGTTCAAAAGTGTGCTATACGAATCGTTGGTGATCGAAATTAAACACTAGATCTCGATTCCCTACAACATCGTCGCACTGTTGCTGATCTCGTTGTTTTTTATAAATATCGTCACCAGCAGTGCTCGGATGAAATCAGGTCCATAATGCCTCAGACATATGTTTTTCCCCGTTTTACTCGTCAATCGGTTCGTGCGGGCGGTCGGACTGTCGAGATTACTCACTGTCATAGTAATAAAATGCAAAGGGATTTCTTTGTGCGTACATCGTACAAATGGAATGCTTTGCCCAAATCAATAGTCTCGAATGCCTTCAATCCACAAAGTTTTAAAAAAAGCGTCCACAGATACCTCAAGACGCATGTTGTTGTGGGACCTAAGCCTTAAAAGGTATCTATGTGTTGTTGTGACACATTTTGTAATTCCTACTACACAACACTTTTTATTAAAAAAAAAATTGTTTGTCATAGTATTAACATATTATTAACATTTTAGTTTAAAAATATAATAGACAAACTGGACTTGGAAGATTATCAAAATCTAACCTTTTTTTTAATTAAACTGTGTTGTGTAGTAGGTATTACAATATATGTCACAACAACACATAAAAACCTAAAAAGTCCTAGGTCACATAACAACATGCGTTCTAATGGTCGCAACATTTTTCTTTGTTTTTTTATACTTTTTTTTAAACCAGCAGAAAGCAAAATTTTTTAAAACTTGCCGGAATAAAATTGAAATTCCGTTGCCAATAATGCTTTCGCTAGGTAAATCACCCATAATTGGTTGTTGCAAGATAGGTTTTTTCTTAAAGCATGCAACACATTCATGGCAAATTTTGTTAACTATGTTTTTGCTTTTTATAGGCCAGTATTTCTGTCTTATTAAAGAAAGTAGCAATTAAAGTTTGGAATGTAGATTCTTTTCCTGCTCATACTGGAACAAAGATGTTATAAAATTATGTTATTAAAATTATGTGCTGGCAAAAGATATTGGTGTTTAGTGTCATGATCTAAACCAGATTGCCACAAAGATAAACGACCTCCTACTCGCAAAATTCCTTTTTCATCTAAATATGAGCTTAACGATTTTGATGAACGTCCATTGGGTAGCTCTTTATTTTGCTTTAGAATTGTTTTTTTAGAATCTATAAAAATATATACAAATAAAGTTCAAAATTTGATTAAAAAATTTGTGCACAAAACATAGAAATCATGAGTTCCTTCGTACCACTGAGGCATTTAAGTTTAAAGTTGCTTTAAAACTAAAAATGTCCAAAATCACATACTGATCCGGGTTTTCCTCGTGTACATAAACTTATGAAATCAAAAGGACATTCAAAGTAAAAAAAAATTTAGAACGAATAAAAAGAAAGGATACAACGAAATTATTTCAACACCTCCTAGTTATCACGACGAAAAGCCCGTTGCTATAAATCATGATATTATATAAGAACATACAAATGAATTACTGTATGAAGTTTATAGTGAAAAACATGGCATATTTAGATTTTTCGCATTTTCAAAATGTCAAGCGAGTTTATAAAATTCAAAAACTGATTTATTTTACCATTCAGTTGTGCGTAAAACGTTGTACATACACTCAGGTTGAAATGAAGATTACAACTTTGGTTCAATAATAGCCTTCTCTTCGTGCTTCAATATGAACCGCGGTCGTAATCTTCTTTCCGCCCTTGATATATAAATAATTATTACTATCGATGAGATAACAACGTTTTACGACAGTTGAATTGCCCCACTGACGCGTATCGTGAACAAATTTTCACTCACGTGTTTTCATTTCTTGTAGCAAAATGTACTATTTTCACTTTACATCATTATTTTGGGTTTAGCTTTTAACTTAACTTTCCATTCGAGATTTTATTGAGTATATATTATACCATAACGCAAACAATTATCTAACTTAGAACTATAATTCACTGTATATGCTTGGAAAAGCGAAAAACTGTAAGAAAGTCTTTTATCACAATTCCTGTCAAAGATCATGCCTGCGTTATTTATTTATTCAATTTAATACAATGACCTAATCTTTTGAGATTTTTATATTTCATTTATGAGTATGACTTCAAAATAAAGAAAAGTACCTGATACAGTTAGAATAAGTTAAAGAGATAATAACATATTTTTTTAGAATTGATTAGTTTACTTTTCTTGTTTGGATTAAATACTTTTTCATTGGAAAATAAGATTAGCTTTTTATCAAATATATTTTTAAATTTTTTACATGGTGTAGTAAAAGATCAAGGAAATCTTTTCATTGTTATCTATAAAGATTTTACATTTTTTGGGTTTTGTGAAAAACAGGGTGTTGCCTTTTCATTTGTTGAGTAAGTTTAGTCACTAACGAAAAAAAGATTGAGTAGAAGGAGCGGATCGATTTACGAACTGGTGTTTATATATAATTACTATACATTTTACTTACACCTATGAAATCCTACAATTACAGTTTTGAAACGGATTTTTAATTACAGTCGATCCCAAAAATTTTTGCGATCGTATCGAGATCTAATTGTCCAAAAATTCATGAAAACATATATTTGGATTCTGTCATGAGCATTAAGGGGTTATTCTGGCCTAAATTTAATGCATTTTTTAGAGTAAGATAAAAGAAATAGAAAAACATTTTTAATATCAATGTTTTTACAGAATGTTTATTGATATTTCAAGCATACAAAAAAATCTAAAACAGCATACTAAAAAAGTAAAAAAGGTGCGTCCTGTCTGTGTCGTCCTGATTGATGTGGTTTCAGTCCTTGTAGTGCTCTGAAACAATTTTTTTTTTTAAATTCTTTATTAAAAGAGATGTCACTATGATTCGGACCTTGGAAAAAAAAAAAATTCGTAAAATGGAGACGATTTGAACAATAGTATATTTTCCTACAAGGGATGAAAACATTGTTTTTTCGTGAGTAAACATATGTTCACGATACGCGCGTCGAGTGAGACATGTTTACGAACGAAAAACGTTTTTATCTCGCGTAGGAAATGCAATTTTTTCTATGATAGTATATATATATATAATCAATATTTACTATTAATTATAAAGTTATTCAAATTCTATTTTTTCATGGTTACGTTGTTTAAAATACTTTGTAAAATTATATGAAAAACCATAGCAACTATAATTTGTTATTCTTTTTCACTAGTGAATTGACTTTTCGCATAGAAAAAAATTTTTTTTAATTGAAAAAAAATTTTAACAAAAAATTTTAACAAAAAAAAATTTGGCTAATAGTAATATAGGGTATATGGGGATAGCTCGGATCGTGCCGAGAGTGATATCATTGGAAAGGTTTTTACAAGACAAGCTCAAATCAAATGAAAAATTTCCGCGGTCTCATCCCTGGAAAAAGTTGTTAGTGCTTAAAGTTTAGCTGTTTGATGCATTTTTTCTCAATTTTTCACCTAAGTAGCTCTGTTTTTCATTTAAAGAAACGAAAAATTATACAACCCTATCCATCCCATTTTGGCTAATATAGGTTACCCGACCCGTGAGGGAGTGAGGGGAAGGGAAGACGCCGGAAGGCGGTGAGGGGAAGGGAAGAGAGGGGGCGGCGCCGCTTAGCGAGCTATAAATAGCTCGGATCGGATTTGGTATATCCAGGTCGGGTAATTTATATTAGCCAAAATGGGATGGAAAGGGTTGTATAATTCTTCATTTCTTTAAATGATACCACTCTCGACACGATCCGAGCTACCCCTATATACCCTATATTAGCCAAAAATGCATCAAAAAAGCTAAATTTTAAACACTCACAACTAGTTCCAGGGATGAGACCGCAGCAATTTTTCAATTGATTTGAGCTTGTCTTGAAAAGACCTTTACAATGATACCACTCTCGACCCGATCCGAGCTACCCCATTTACCCTATATTTCCCCAATTTTACATAACTACCAGGTATGTGATTGACTTATATATTGGTTAAATTGTTAAAAATTTTAATGGAATTACTATTAGAATTAGTAATTTTCTGAACAATACAAAACCAATGTTTTCAAATGCCTATATATAATATGTCGTGAACGAAGAAGCTCACAAATTTTTGGTAGAACAATATTTGCTTGTTTTATCGATCTAAAAAATAAAAAATAAAATTAGACGGTGCCACACTTAGCATAGTCGTGCCAAAATTTAAAACAAATATACATGAATAAAACAAAATCAGTTAATTTACAAATTAATTAAATCTTTTATAAATATTTTAATACGCAATTGCAGAAGATGCATTTTATGAAATTTTTCAAATTTAAAAGTAAACAACCGTTATTAAAATATAACTACTACATACAAACATATTTGACATAAAGTTTTGTTCAATGTTCTTTTTAACTCATAGTTTCTAAATTGATTTAAAAGGGTAAAAAGCACACAAGCTAAAAAATTTTGACGCTTAAAATTAAACCAAATTAAAACTGAAGAAAAGATAAATTTAGATGAAAATGTTTCAAAAACAGGAAATTTAATTTAATAAAAATGAAAATTATATAAAAAGAGGGTATTAAAGTTAAAGTTTGGCATGCAATTGTGACGAAATTAGTTTTTTACTTTCAAAGAATTTATTGATTTATAAGATTGATACAAAGCCCAAATTAGTGTCAAATCAAAGTTCAAAGAATAATTGATTTTTTATCGACTATAAAACAAAAATATGTAATTTCTTAAGTTGTGCATAAGTTTAAGTTAATGTCTAAAGCTAACTCACCATCAGTCTTTCATCTTTTTTTCTAGCCAAAATAGAACGAGAAACCATGATTAATTTTCTAAAGAGTATAACAATTTTCCACGGAAAATGTAATTTATAGGATTGGATTTTTGACATTTCACCATTATAATAAACACCTAATTTTATTACATATTTTCATCAATGTTGTATCCAAAATACGTAATGGTAATTTCAAATACAATTTTTCAGTGTAAAAGTCGTCTTTTTCCATAAAAAAGTCTTCCTGTATAGACTTTTTTTTTATAGTATAACACTTTTTTTCAAAAAAAAGTCGTGGAAAGTAAAAAAAAGTCATGGAATAAATAAAAAGTCTTCATCTTTTCTCTTTTCGCACTTATAATATTTTTATATCTTCTATTTCACATTTTATTTTGTGAAATAGAATATATACGAGAAAAAAAGACCTAAGGATAAGTTTAACGTCCTCCATAAATCGGATTTAAGAGTTTGTTTACTATCACTTCTAAAAACCAATTTCCATGTAATTCGATTGAATTTATTCAGTTATAGTAATAATTCTATGATAAGTAGAATTTATTAAAAGAACGCAAATAAAGAATCCTTTTTAAATTAGAAAAGTCTGGGTTTTTTCTGTATACATATTTGGGTTTTCCGTATTAATTTAAAGAGAAATAATTACGAACTTTGATCTCCTTCTCCAGAACGACTTTTCCAATTTTTCCATTTGGTGTAATAAATTTACAATGGAGTTTAATGTCATAAAAAACCAATTTCTCACTTTTCTTCGAAAACGAATTAATTTCCAACATTGTATGTAATTATTGAATGATGATATCGTTGAACGAGTTACGATTATTTAAGATTTGGGAGTTACTTGTGACAGTGAATTAAGCATCCCGTTACACATCAGTAATATAACCAGGCAAAATAAGAATCGGTTTGGTTCGCTGGTCTAGAGAATTTTGGAATTTCTATGTAACAAATGGAGCATGATACTAATATTAATAAAATTGAGAAAGTACAACGAAGCTTCCGCCGTTTTACTCTTTAGAACTTTTCACAACAGACGACTATAATGGTTTAATACCTAGATTGTTGTCAAGATTAAGCCGCGAGAAAATAGTATCGACATCGTAACTTTTCCAACTGCAATCGCTAACTTACAATCAGTATACGCAATAACACGCATTTATATCAGGATCATAACTTGTGACCCTTAAAATGCATTTCATAAACAAACACAATTCTGAAGATAATCACCAATTTATTCGCGTAATTTTAAATAGGAAGAAGAAATTATCAGAATTATTTTATTTTTAGTTAATTTTGTGAATGAACGAACATTTTTGCATCTAACTAAACTCAAAGCATGAGAAACTTTTTTTAATCATTTGAAGAAATAAGAATTTAGTATTAATTATTTCTAAACATTTGTTTCTGTTTATTATTTATGTGATACACGTAATTTAATTTTGTTTTCAAACATACTTACTTTCATTAATTTCAGAATTATTGTTTTATTATTTTGAGAAAATATTTCTGGCGTTTTTGATATTTTAACACAGAATTAATGAGCGTAACCACGACACGAAAAGAAAATTTTTATGCAAAACAAAAATGTTTGATTCATTCAACATCCACCTAATGTCGTATGTCTGGTTGCTTGAACAATTAAATCTTTGATAGCTTTGCTTAAATTCCCTTTTCGTTTTTTAATCGCTGTTGGGCGTTGGACTCAAAAAAGTTTTCTCTTTTTGTCATTTAGATAAATCTTTGTATATATTTGTGTAGAAACGGTATGCTAACCATTTAAGAGAGATTTCTTATTTACGCACTGAAAAAAATGTTCTATTTCCAATCGAAATGCAGTTGTCTCAATCTCATCGCGGAAGTAAATATGGCGAATTGAACTCCGAAACTGATTCAACAACTGTACAGCTATAGAACGATGTAGTTGAGACAACCTCACGTAATGTTTGTGTGAAAATTAAATATAGTTCAATTAATTTGAAATACTTCAATTTTGAAATGAAAAATTCATGAATGCCAAGGAAAATTTTTTTCATCGAAATAGTGATTAACTTTATTCAATTCTACTGTTATATTGGATGTAACATTTTATATTTTAAATAAACTTCATTCTGTTGTCAATAAAATGTTAACGTGTAGTTGTCCCAATCACGGTGAAATTGTTCGCAAGTATTTTTTCATTGTTTGAATAATAAACTGCCAACTTCGAGATGAGGTTGTCATTACTTTAATTTTTTTTTTCAGTCCGATTTACCTAGTCCTCATTTAGACAAATTTTCAAGCAACCAAGCAGTGTTTCACTTGAAGATTTATTTTAATCGATTATTTTTATAAGGGTTATGTACCCAGAGTGTTTTTCCAGTTTACCAGCCGGAGTTGGTCATAATTAAAAACGCACATTTTGAACAATCTTTTAATTTATGCAATGCAAAAATACACATAATTGCAATGTTAGTTCAATTAAGTGTTCTTTTGAATAATTAATGAACGCGGTTGTATTTGGTGTTTTTACCTCTCCTCATTCTCAACCCCTCAAAAAATTTCTATGTTTTCTATGTTAAACTTGCAAAAGACACACATACTAAAATTTTACAAAAACCTGCCCGGTGCAAAATTCTAAACTAAATCTTTAAGGAGTCTTGGAGAACGCAGCATTGAGAACTCAGTTTTTTCTCCATAAAGAGATCAGTGTTTGTTAATTTGATCGATAAGTCTGATCGATAGGTTTGCTTTTTAAACGATAGGTCTGACAAGCCTGCGTTCTCCAGTTCCTGTTATTGACATACGAGTTAACGTGAGACATCCTATACGGCTGAACTCTATTCAGTTAACGATAGCAGCACTCTCAGTTTTAGTTTTGGAGTACTTGTTGGTGATGTCAACTATTGATTGCTAAAAAAACTAGTATTCATATAACTCTTTGTGTGCTTATAACGGCTGTTTTAATCAAAATATTTGAATAAAATTTATAAATAATAAATATTGAATATTTGAACATATTTCTATCATTTTCTTAAAAAGTCAGGCATCTTCAGTTAGACACTCCTGAATCATATCTACTATCTAGTTAAAAAGGCTAGACCCTTAAAATCCCAATAAATTAGAGCAATATAGCCTCTGTGTAGATCAAAATATTTGAATAAAATTTATGAATATTGAAAATTTGGGCATATTCCTGTAATTTTTTTTCAAAGCCAGACATCTGTAATAAGAAGTTATTGGGTAATCTGCTCAAAAAAAAAAAAATCGGAACCATCCAAAATTTGCATCAGTTTTTCTTTTCATACAAAATTATGTATTGGAAATAAAAAATAATAGTATGTAATAACCTGGCTTTAATATTTTTGAATATAACGAGTTGTATATAAAGTTCAATTTCGCTCCCTCATTTTCTCCATAGTGAATAAAACTAACAAACCATGACAACAATAATAGTTTTCATGGAAACAGAAATCTTTAGGATACATTCAAACAAACGGTTTACTAAACGGAAAATTAAAGTCGTCGTGCAAAAAATAGTGTTAGTATATACACCTCGAGCTCGAGAGTGAGCATGTCATATCTTTGAGTGATATGTAGTTCTCAGACTTATCACTCGGGCTCCGAACACACCTCGTGAGAAATCTTCCTTGGTGTATAATCTACTATTATGCGTGCTTTTGACCAAATTAAAAAACGTTCCAGAATTGCATGGATGTAGTTTTGCTTATAATATATGTAATTAACTTTATTTTTAAAAATAGTTTGATAGTTTGTATTTAGTTTTTCATTTAAACTACAACCTAATACATCCAATTCTACTTGTAAACAAATCTATCTGGCCAAGACAACTAGCCAGAAACCATAGCAACCCCAAAAATATTTATTTATAGTCAGTAAAAATACCAATTATATTATTGTCAACGATTAATCTACATAAACAAACATGTTTATAATCGTGGGTGACTTTTGTATCTAAGAGTCATATTTAACGGAATTATTTTTAAAAACATTATGATTTCATAATTTGTGAGATTAAAGTGTTTTATAAACTTCTTAACCCGCAATATTAAAAAATGTAAGATAACCTCTGCTAAATTATTTAATATTCGATGACAATTGAAAGTTATTGTTCACAACGATAATAATATTTAAAATTTGTGTATACTGTAGCGGTACCTGATACAGATTTGATACATCCTTTAAATTGATTTTATTCACGGTTAATTTAATTTAAATTAAAATGTAAGCAACTATAAAATTACATTTCTCCTTATTTTGTAACTAAAGCCTTCCAATGAAGGCTAGATACTTTTTTCGTTTTTCTATTAAATGGATTATGCTGATCTACTATATGGAGTTAAAAGAACCGTTAAATAGTACTTTTACAACACTTTTTTGACAACAAATTCCTTTTTATTAAACGATAACTTATGATTTTATTAATAATTTAAATTATGATTATTTAAAAACAAATAACGAATTTGCTGATGTATTTTGTCTACAATTTATTTTTGTCGTACGCGAATTTTGAACTTTACTTTTATATGCTTGCTTGTGTGTTGGAGAGGGAGGAGGATTAACTTAAAAAAAAAATTTGTTGAACTTTGATTGTATTATTATTAAAAATAGAATTGAAAATTTTCACGAAAACTGAAGCTGATTAATTGTTTTTATACTAATCTTACAATAATATAACTATATTGTAACATTTTGTTATTCTTTATAAATACATGACATTATAATTATTATACATGACCGATATTATTGATTGGCAATATCATTTGTATGATTACTAATATTATTTATATTTGATACACATGGCATATTTTTTTTAAACTGAAATTTATAACAATTAAAGTTCCATAGATCTACAAATTTTCATAAATAATCATTTAGGTGTATGTTTAATATTTACTAGTCGTTGACATCTTAACTCAAAAGTATACCGTGAAAAATGTAAGAAACTAAATTATGTATTTGAAGTACATTAATTCATATCTGAATTCTTAATAAATATTTTTTTTCTCTTCCATTTAATTATATCAGCTTTATTTGTATGTTTTTTCGATAATAATAGTATGTATTATTGTATTGTTTGCTAACCTATAGCCTAATGAACTTAACCTATTGTCTAATGAAAATTTTCCTATAAAAAAATTATCATTATTCAATTGGTATGATTCCAATTGGTCAAATTGTTTTGATTTCATTAAAATTATTTTCAAATTATAATCACAATTGCTTTGATAAGTTTTGTTCAAAAACCAAATTTTAATTTAAATTCTCTTATTTCGTTTAGTAATTAGTTGAACTTGGTTGATGAGTTGAACTTGGTTGAGGGCGTTTTTTATCATCAGGGTTTTTTTTATTGAAATTTGAAATTTGATTTATCAATTAAAACAATAAAGATTTATTGTTTTAATTGAAGAAAATGTTTTTATATTTATACACAATTCTTTGTCAGAGAATAAAGTATTGTAATCGATTCGTGACTAATGAATTTTATTCTCTCGCAAATTAAAATTCTCGTTCGTGCCTCGCTCGAATTTTAAACTTTTGCTTGAGAATAAACTACTTCATTATTCACTCATTGATTAAACTACTATTGTAGGCGCTAACCTAAACCTTACTAAAGAAAACGAAAACAAATTGATCATGATAATCTGTCATGCTAATTTTATATTTAATAACACTTTAATCACTATAATCAGATTAAAATTCAATTAAAAATTGATAATCTAAAATTTGATAGATAGTGGATCAAAGTCTACGTACAATGTACATTGAACGTTTTTCATAATAATAATATTAAATTTTTACACTAAATTGCTTTATTTCAAATTTACAAAATGGGTTTTTTTGACTTCATTATTTATTAAAATACATTTAAAAAAATATTGCGACGCTGATGGATAGGCTTACTTCACCACAGCTCTGGAAACAAAATGTTCCGGATATGTATATAGTGAGTTAATGGGGCCTATTCAGTAAAATCTTCTATCGAAAATTTCTGCTGTTCTTTTATTTTTTGTATGAAATTTTATTCTCCCGTTATAAAATTTCATACAAAAAATAAAAGAATAACATAAACTTTCGATAGAAGATTTTACTGAATAGGCCCCAATATCCATCAAATACTTTAATTAATGACTAAAAAAAGTTAAAGATTTCGCGTAGTTCTAATCATGAAAACATTAAAGGAAACTGTAGTATCTCAACAAACATAAATTCTGTCGTACAAGAAAAAGCAGTGTTGTGAAACGAATCAAATTTAATTTTGTTTCAGTTTTCGTTATTCTATAAATTAAAATAACGGTTTTCGTTTCAGTTATTGTTTCGACCAATTTATTTGGTTACGTTTTTCATTACGTTTTCGTTACGTTTCGGTTACAGTTACGATTTCGTTATATATACATCACTCATGAATAAATAAAAGTAATAATTGGACAATGAATTATGGATAATTAACTTGTTACAATATTGTGACGATTATGGAAGACGATAGAACACAACAACAATAGAAAATCTTCAAGAAAATTCTCGTTAGAATTATCTTCGAGAAAATTCTTCTAAAAGAAATGTAAAAATCAATAAAACCAAATCAACGTAACCAAAGTAAATATTTAATAGGAAGTATTTGTTTTCTTGAATAAGGATTGGTTAACGAAATAAAAATTTGTAAATAAAACAAGAAACAAAACAAAAGAATAGATTTCACACCTAGGTGTCAATATTTGAAGATCGTCTCATTGTTGATAAAGGAAGGAAAAAAAGGTGTGTTCTAGAATATTGCAGTAATATCGAGGCTATTTCATGTAGTATAAATAAGAGGTGTTCTTCGAGGATAGGATTAGTATAAAATTGTTAGCGATACAAAAAGTATAAAAATTTAGCAGTGATAAAGGCGAAGTAAAATTAACAGTGTTATAAGTAGAAAGTTAAAATTGATATTGTGAACAAGTATAAAAGAATTATAAGTGGTGAAATATTGTTAGTACAAGAAGAACAAAAAGGGGAATAGTAATAGGAGAAATATTATTATTGTAAAATCTTGAACGAATAAAATTATAACGTTTAGAAAATCCATTGTGTTTTAAATTTCCTGATTTAGTGATCGAACTAAATAATTGTAACTCGGCTAAGAAACGTTACAATATATTATTCATTAAATTCAATTTATTCAAATATTATTCACAAAACTCAAAATCAATTATCAGGAACTGATGTTATTGAAAATTCATATAAACAGGTGTTCGGGAGGCCCCCACCAGTTATCCGAATATCATCCAAAAACTAATCAGTTCTTTGTCATTCAAATCTCCATCTTTTATGATAATATCATCAAAATTGATTAATGAACGAAGTCTGTATGCTTCCAACAAACTTTAAAGGCAAAGTGTGAAAAGTCAGTAGTTGTTTGGTGGACCTCTCGCCACTTTGATCAATGTGTCCTAAAAGTTGATCATTATCTCACACTAATTAAAACCTTTTTTATAAGTTTCATCATAATCACTTCATTAGTGTAGGCGATAGCCGATAGTGTACATAAAGACACTGGAAAAAAATCAAAAGATTGCAAGATTAAAGTGTTTACCGGAAGTGAAAAACCGGCAGTTAGGATGCAGCACTGTTGTGTATCAAGTTTCGGCTTATGTATTTATTTATTTCATCCAATTCGATTAACAGGTACTGGTACAGATGTTATGAAGTTTTCAAAAACACAGGTGCTCGGGGGACCTCCACCACTTTGTTCAATATCGCTCAAAAACTAATCAGCTCCTTGCTATACATATTTGCATCTTTTTTAAAGAATCATCAAAATTCATTCACGAACGAATGTTGTATCCTCCCAACAAGCATAAAAAACAGAGTGAAAAATCTTCTGTTGTATGGTATACCCCAACCCTTTGTCCATTGTACCCGAAAAAGCTAATCAAACCTTTCTCATATTGCTTGAAATCTTGTAATTGTAGACTACAGTAGGCTACATAAACACCTGAAAAAAAACTTTTTAACCGGAAGTGACAAACCAGAAGTTGGTATGCAAAAATATTGGAACGCTACTAAAACTTTATATACCAAGTTTCAATAAGATCGAAAGCCAATTTTGAAATCATCATCAACATCATCAAGTATGCATAAAAAAAACCGAAATGCATTTCTTTTTTTTCGTTTCGTAGAGCAGAAGTGAAATTTCAAAAAATAATAACAGAATCCGTATTGACAGAAGTGAAACTTCAAAAAATAATAACAGAATCCGTATGGCAAAATAATATCAGTAGCTAGATTCTGGTTGTATGGAATTATTTCGTGGAATGAGATTTCGTACTAAATGGGATTTTTACATTCAGATTCAGTGGAATGAGAAAATAAATTCCGCATTTGTGGGATGAACTGTCAAATTATCTCGTCAACGAATTTATAGACGAAATGCGATTATTTGCTTTGAAATTTTGTATAGACGCCCAAAAGGGAGAAAAAAATGTCGAAAAAGGTTACGATAAATCAAAAAGATATCTACTTAGGCGCCAAGATTTTTTTTCTATTTGATATAGAATCACAAAATTACACTTTTTTGATACGATGTTATTCAAATATGTTCCTTCTACAAAATTTACTATCCCGATTTCCTATGTGTATATAAGATAAACAGATCAAAACTGTCTCTTTTACCACATTTACTTAATTTACCCTAAAAAAAATTTTAAAAAAATCCGCTTGCGCCTAAGTTCAAGTAATCATGCCAAAAGAAATTTTAGTTTCAAGACGAAAACGGTCAATATAGCAAAGCTAATCAAATTCGAATGTTCACCACGGTCAGTCGCAACAGTGGCATAATTACCATGGCAGCCGATTGTTTTAGGGTCGTTTATTACGTCCGTCACATATTGTAGCCATGGTCTACCTCGTGGTTGTCTACTCCCTGGGGCACTAACGTACATTTTTTAATCATTTCAGACTATGAATCAGCTCGTAGAACAACCCAAACAAAGCAATCTCTTTGTAACGGATACAACCTATAATGTCAGGACCCTCAAGGAGGTCTCTAATCTCAAAGTTATAGTGAGTTCTATACTCTCTATCGTTTGTCTTAAGTGGACCATAAATGTAGAGAAGGATTTTACGCTCAAATACAGATAAATACGATTCGTCATTTTGTGTAAGGGTCCACGTTTGAGACCCATACATTACCACCGGTCTAATCAATGTCTTGTATACGATAATTTCATTAATAATTTTTGCCTTAAGCTCAATACGGAGATTCAGAGTAGTGAATTTTTAATCCGATCTCTAAAGCTCTCCAAACTGGTAATCGAAACATGCGTGAAAAAGTTGGGAACAGTAATTTGTTATTTTGAAACAAAACTTTTTTTATTTACTGATAGCAGTTGGTTGATATTATTTTTTTTTGTTTTCGCGTATTTGTGTCGGAATTGAATTAACTTTTATAAAACAAAATAATATATAACAAATGTTAGCCTAATACGAAGATTGAGAAAGTGAAATTTGCATAAAAATTAAACGTCGTGAAATCAAGGTAAAAAATTCCATTTCATACTTCACTCTTTTGATACGTAGTACGTCATGAAAAAGTTGTGAAATAATGTCGCTTGTTGTTATATTTCAGAGATGGCGCACAAAAGTCTCCGAATGATTTGTCTGAATGTTTTGAACATTACTTCACTGCAAGATTTTAGACGTTGGATTTGTTTTATATTATATTGTTTTATAAAAACTATTTCAATTTTGACAAATTCTTAATATCAAACAACTGCTGTCAGTAAATAAAAAGTTTTTGTTGTAAAATAATAAATATTTCAAATTTCTCTCCAATTAATGTTTACTAATTTTTTTGCCGGCTGTTTCGATGAACGGTTTAGAGAGCTTTGGATATCGCGTCAAAATTTTATAAATCTCCGTGCTGAGCTAAAGGTCGAAATCCCACAGTGAAATAATGTTCAAACATTATTTTGCTGTGAAAAATTTTTGTTTTTTTTCTGTGAAAAACTAAAAACAAATAACATAATTTAACATCTTTTCCTAACTCCGTACTAAAAAAGTGATACATAATGAAACGGAATTTTTTATACTTTTGAGTTCACGACGTTCAATTTGTTTGGAAATTTGACTTCACTCAATCTTTACTCAATGACTCAATCTAAGTTATGTTTTGAAAAGAAAAAAACGTCGTCAACAGTATTCAGATGAAATTAAATCCATAATTGCTTAAAATATATTGTTAGCCCCATATGTAGATCCAACGTTATCATACTGAAAGAATCAAACGAATTTTATTGTCTAGACTGTATTTGCTGGAATCAACAGTTTTGGGAACCTTTAAAACCATCAACACATCAGGGGTATGTGATTTTGAAACCGAGGACGTGAACATTATTACACAACATTTTGCTATGCAAAAAAAACTAAAATAATAAAATTTAGCTATATTTTATTATCTATAATTTTATAACATAAATTAAACAGATACCCATTTTTACGCACAGTACATTAATAATTAAACATTGACACCTTAGTAACTCATTAAAACATTTTTATTTTTTTATTTTTAGGAAAAATGGAAAATAATTGTCTTACTATTTTCTTTGTTAATTCTTATAATAACAACAAACGGTGCTCCACCGTATCATGTTAAAACAACAAATAATCAACGAAACACAAAAAAAGATATATTTATGTCACGAGGATGGGGAGCAGCTGGGATGCCACATTCTATGTTTTACTTAAATCACTATGCCCATGCACAACAGCAACAACAGTTATTAGAAGCGGCAGAGAGAACCCGAAAGAAGCCATCGACACGATTTTCAGGTGTATCAAAATCAAATAAGAATAACCGAATTGAAAATAATAATAATGCAGGTAACGATGCTGAAAGAAGTAAATCTAGTTCACCACGACGTAACTATACCGCACCACAACTATTTGTATCATATGGTTGGGGTCCAATGGGCAAATAATCAACTTCTTGGTTTAATACTTAAAATATTTAATTAATTAATGTAACTTATTTAATTTCTATTTCTATTTATAATTTAAAAGTGTATAATAAAATTACATATTTGTAAGCAAATAGATAAAGATATTTTATAATATGTGTTGAAAGGGAAACAACTGAGTTAATAAGACTGAGGTTGTGCACATTTAAAACAAACAAAATATTTGAAACTTGGAAAACTAAACAACCGAAAACCTAGAACTTTTCTATGCCATAGAAAAATGTGGTATTTCAACTTAAAAGCATCGGATGTAGAATGGATAACTAAATTCATCTTAAGAGTTCCTCTGTCAAACTAACAAAAAGGGAATACAAATAAAAACTACGCCAACACAAATGCTTACACACAAAACGAATAAAAGCCTTCGATTTGGGAACAATCAACAGTTATATTTTGGTGGAATCAAAATTGGTTAGATTATTTCGGTCGCCCCATTGGGGTTTGTAACAAATGGAAAGATTTAGTGAGTAAGTCAAACTTTGGCACAAATATAAGTCTGTGGAAGGTGATTAAGGGTTTAACACACCTGCGTCAAACGGGTAATAACTGCATGATCTCCTTCGGTGATATCCCTACCGAAAACCATAGAAAATGTGCAACAAAATTCAACACGCAGTTTACAGAAAAGCAAAGTAAGCATGAAAAAGAAACTAGGTCAGTATTAAGACATATGCGCAAACTTAATACTGAAAATTTCGAGGATATCATATTTTTCGAAGAAGATGTTGAAAACGCAATAAAGAAAACCAAACCATCGCAAGCAATTGGACCAGACGGTATCGCAGCCATCATGCTGAAACACATTGAATCCAAAGGGTTGAACTGTCTCACTACCGTACTCAACACATCTCTAAATACGCTCCAGACACCAAATATCTGGAAAACGGCCAGAATAAGTCCCATTTTAACACCAGGCAAGCCTGAAGAAAAGGGAGAATCCTATAGACCGATCTCTATCCTCTCATCGGTTGCAAAATTGATAGAAGCATTTCTGCTACCTCGGTTAACTGAATCTTGCAAATTGGCATTAAATCCACAAGGCTTTAGGAAAGAACATAGTACAACCACCGCTCTTCATAGAATCCAAAATCAAATCAGCGATGGTCTAAACCAAAAACAACCCTGTGCCAGAACAATTTTAGTTGCACCTGACTTATCAATAGCTTTCGACACAGTATCACACGCTGCACTACTGAATGATATATCCAACACTAATCTGCCAGGGTTAATAAAGCGCTGGTTGTGCAACTACCTAAGAGGTCGCCAAACATACGTTGAGTTGCGTAACTCTAGATCTAAGATGAAAATGCTCAGATAAGAAGTTCCACAAGGTGGAGTTCTCTCACCTTCATTATTCAACCATTGCCTAAGTAGTTTGCCGGCACCACCGGAGGAATAACCATCACGTCATATGCAGACGACTGCACGGTGCTTGCAACAGGAAACAACCTGGAACAACTCACTAATGTCCTAAGCACCTACCTTAACCTTGAATGAATGGTTTAAAACCAAAAAACTGAAATTTTCCACTGAAAAGCCCACTTCTACACTTTTCACTTCATGGACGAAGAAGGTTAACACAACACTTAACATCTGCATTGACAATTTGCTTATTCCCTTGGTCAAAAATCCAACTGCTGGGGGTAACATTTGATCCACTACCTAAATTCAACGCTCATGCTCAATAAGTGAACACAAAACCAAAAAACAGGAATAATGCACTGAAAGCTCTAGCGGATAGTTCGTAGGGTAAGGATAAAAACACATTAATAACAACACATAAAGCAATAGGAAGGCCTTTGATAAATTACGCTGTTCCCATATGGACACCCCTAGTCGCTGACACCCACTGGAATAGTTTACAAATAACAGAATGCAGCTGTGCGTACAGCAACCGGATGTCATTTGATGGCCCACCAAGATCACCTACACGAGGAATGTGACATATTGCCGGTCCGTGTACATAACGAAATGCTTACCAAACAATATCAATGGGCCTGTCATAAAGAGCAACATCCCTGCAATGATACCTTATTCATGACAACACCACCTAGAGACATAAAAAGGACTGCGAAATGCCCGATACAAGATGTTAAAAACGAACAAGTCATCGGTAACATCGACGATCCTACGTATAAGACGGGCTTAAAACATACACACCAAAGTTGTTGAAGACACAATAAAGAACTACGCCCGAATCGAGTTCTTAATAGCAAGCCACTACAAATCGCCAAAGAAGTAAAACTACCACGCAGCACCAGAACCATCCTAGCGCAGTTAAGATCCGGTTGGTCACGCATCTTAAATAACTAGATATAAGTAGAATTGACAAAGAAACTGTTGACAAGTGTCCCGCATGTGAGGGCACACCACATGATGCTATCCACCTTTTTAATTGTCCAGAGAAACCAACCGAACTGACGAAGGAAGATCTGTGGTACCGCCCAAGGGCAGTAGCAGCGTTCCAGATTTTGGACTTGGAGCTGGAAGAATAGCACCACATTTCGTCGCTCCAACAACAACAGCAACAAATTGGGTTTAAATCTTAGATCGTAGCGTTTCAACGACGCGTCTCTTATTCGTTACTAGGAGTTACTGACTAGTTTTAACAGGTTATGACAGCCGCAAAAAATATAGTTTTCCTGCAGTTCTCTCTCATTATTGAAAAAACATTAAGTAAGCCAAAAGATCTTTTTTGAACGATGATTAACTAAAAAATAGGGTTTAATTGATTTATTTTGCATAACTAAATATGGCATAAACCGATATTTCATCATAAAATGCAGGAAATAAAAACAATATAAGAGATAAAAAGCAAATTAAACAATAATTCAGGAACAATCTAAAATGCAATTGTCAATAATCCTACTAGTGGCATATTCCTTGATCATGTGACGCACTTTCTACCTCAACACACAAATCACACAAAACACATAAAACTCAGATACAGAGTTATGGAGGCTATTTCGTTACGCAAACTATAGCGTGTCATCACCAAGGAATATTCCGTAACTGAGATGGTAAAGTTAAAGTTAAAAATTACTCAGTTTCCATCGACTGCTGGATAAGATGTACTGATACACGTTAACATTATCTCAATCGGGAGTTTCAGCCAAAAATAGGCATTAATAAAATTTATATATTATACGATACATCAATTGTATAATAACTAACATTTAAATAGCATTACACACACATGACATGAAACGTGAAGTTATCATTAAAATGTCGGTATCAAAAATCATCCCAAACACAACAACCTAACATGTCGGTCAGTTAAGAAACCATCATTTGTTGGTTAGACACCGACCACTTTGTAGAAGATACCCCAAAAGCTAATTACTTCTTTCTGATGTTAACTGAAACGTTTTAGCAAAGATTTGTCAAAAACACTGCATAACTGTAGGCTGTTGTGATATCCTTAACAGAATAAAATAAAATCCATTTAATCGGAAGTGACAAGAAAGTTGCAAAATTACTATAAACATTACAAAACCTTATGCTCTAAGTTTACAAAATTGAATGTCAGAACTGGAACACAGGTGAAATATAAATAAAATAACAGTTTTGCGATTTACTCACTATATCTGATCCCTTTGTCAAATTTTGAAAATAATTCATATCTTCCATTCATTCAAGTAAACTCGGATGCGTTTGCAGCTCATTTTCACACCAAAGCTTCATCAAGATCTCACGCGTTTGCGTAGCGAAAACAACACGGTTTTTTCGAAATTTCACATGATGACAAACAAAATGGTATATCAATTACCTTGATAGCACTATTCATTCTCACAATATTTGCCACAGATGACTTTGTGTTTTGGAACCCACCAAAAACGACTGAACTGATTTCGATAATAAGGACTGCGATTTAAGTTACACCAAGATTCGTCTATTGTGACCATTTTCCTTGAAATCGGGCCACCTGTTGTTGAGAAATCGCTAAACCAATTTTTTACATAGGACGATACCCACATATACAGACTGCTCGCTAAAACTAGCCTAAACAGTTTCAGGCAGTATTGAATATTTAAAAAAATTAAATAATAACTAATTATTTAAATTTATAAATGTGGTTGAAGTTTCAACTAAACAATTGCCGTACCGTAAAAAGTACCGTACAATTGAAGAATACATGACAGAATAGAATGATAGTAAAGATTATTTGGTGATGTGAGACTACAGGCTTAGACCAAACAAAAAAATTAAAATAAAATGGAATAAGACTTACCATCCATTTCTTTCATAGCTTTTATAAAATCTTGAGGTTCCTTGAAACTAATAAATCCGTATCCCTTACTTTTACCAGTCCTTTTATCCCGAATAACTTTAGCACGTCGAAATGAAGGATATTTGTTAAATGTCCGAGTCAATAATTCATCATTCACATCGTTTCCCAAATCACCACAAAATATTCGAAAATCATCATCTGGCCAGTCCGCTAAAGATTGATCTTCCCATATTTGACCACCAGCCAAGCGTACGGTTTTTTTATTTTTCGTACGACGTTTATCTTCTTGACCAAACGACTGTAGAGCAGAAGATGCTTTTGCTGCTTGTATTGCAGCTTCAGCAATTGGATTCGGTCCAGGCTTTTCTGTTTTAAGTTTTTTCGTTTTCGCAGTTACATCAAATTGAATAGATGCTATATCAATCTATAAACACGAAAATAAATAAGATTTTTGATATGTTATAAAACTCAAAACTGTCTAACCGTAGGTGCTTGAGGAACTGACTGTAGTTCTAATTTTGATGAAACAGTTGGACGATTTGTGTATAATTTTGGTGCACTACTTAATACAACTGGTGTCGGCTCTGTTGAATAAGATTTTTCTGGAATTTCTTGTGATAAAATAAGAGAGGGACCGAATGTGGAAACAAATGACGGAGTTGGAGGTGGTGGTGCTGTTGTAACAGGATGTTGAAGATGTAATTTTTGTTGCATTTGACTATAAGTATTTGATCCAATAATTGTACGAGATACTTGTGTTGGTACAAACATATTTGTAGGTTTTGATATTTCTGCCTCAAATCTGTAATATTTATTACCCATATAATAATATAATAAAGTGATCAGTCATTTAATGAATCAGTATTTACCTGGACATTTCGTCTTCAATTTGCTTTCGTTTGCGATCCATTGTAAAAATAAAATCCCTGTTTTTTTTTAAATTTTTGTTAAGAGAAAACGATTTCAAACGCGTTGTTTTGACGTTTAATTTGACAAGTAAATTACCTAGATGTCAGCTGTAGTTGATAGTGGAAACTAGTGAGTGGAAACGATAGATGCTTTATTTTGGTCGTCTTCCAAAATCTTTAATTTGGTCTATTTTTAATTCAACCGGCGCTTAGTACGGTATAAAAATTTAACACTGGTTTTACCGGTGATGCTTGCGTGATATTTTATTCACAACAAACACAAAACAAACGTTAAATTTATATTCGAATTTTTACTTCAAATAATTCAATTCTAGACGATTGAAATCGAATTTCTATGTCTAACAACTTCAAAATTTTTGAAAACCAACTGCAACAGAAAAGTAAACTTCACGTCATTTTTACTTCGCAGCTATTTAGGAAGTATTTTTAATGGAAAAAAAACAAAAAGACAGTAATAGCTCACTGCCCAACTTTTAAAAATTTAGAAATAGCCGTTTCTAATAGCCAAACAATCAATAAAATGTCGGTTGAATATTATCAGAAACAAAAATTATTAATATCTCAAAAAATTTTCCAAAACATAAAGCTAAGACCTCTTAACTCAGAATCAGCCTGTTAATAAACCGCTCATACCTTGTATGTCAAAGGAATTTAATTTTTTTCAGTTTTGACCCTAAAACTTTTGGGATAAAGAATTGTCACACTTTTAGTCCGTCAAGGGCAGCGATTTTGTACCATTATCTCTCCTAGAGAAATAAAAGGAGAGATAAATTGTAATATATACAATTTGATTACATTTAAATTGTAAATATGTCACGTGTCCCTAAATGTCACGTCGTGATTGGTTCGATTTGTATTGTATTTGAATTTATCTTGAGAGGAAATTTGAGTATGGGTATGTAAACTTTTTTTTAGTAAGGAGAGATAATTCTCTACACTAGAGATATAACAGGAGAGATAATGGTACAAAACCACTAACCTTATTCTTTTAACAAAATTGGGGAATCAATTAAATTATAACTGTACTTACCTCTTCATTTTAACCATTTCTGCTAAGACATTTAATAATCAATATATTTTTAATTTAAAAAATTTCCTCCTTAAAAATTTTTTATTTCCATCTAATTCAATTTTGTTTGAACAATGTTTGAACGTATAAATATTTATATTTGTGGAAATTTGACAATGTAATATATTTTTTTATGATGATTTTGAAAAATGTCGAGTAGAGTCTTCACGCAGGCCTATCACTATCTGTATCAATAAAAAAGAGTCTTAATGTGCTGCTCTAGTTTCAATTGTATCACTATACAAAATGATAGTACAGAACGCCGAATGCTTTGTAGGAGCAGACAACAAGGGAGCAAAGTCTTTACAGCCAACTTCAAAATACTTATTGAGGCTTATATCATTGATTAAGTATATTAAGATAATATTACTAAAGTTTTCGCCGTTACGAGTGGGCTATGGCTCCACTATAGTCCCCTATAATACTTAATCAATATGCTTATATTGACTTACTAGCCGGGAACTTTTGACTTGCTAGCCGGTAAGTTAAAGCAGTGAACTTTTGATTTTAAAAATTTTATATTTTGTTATGATTAAAATGATTGTACCTCACTCTATAAGTTTAATTATTATGACCTTAACAAAATTGGGTTCAGTTAACCGACCATCAATTATTATTAATATTGAAATACGAATGATGTTTATTTGAGGTCCGTATATGTAAGCATGTCAATACTCTAACGTAATATTATACCCAATGCTACACCCTATATTACCTCCGCTATATATAGTGGTATATCTAAAGAAACTAACTTTGCTTGTGATTTAATAAATTAAAACCTTTTTAACTTTTAATTCTAAATAATAAATATTTATTTTTAATTTTATAGACTTATTGAGTAGTTTAATCTAGATTTTATTTAATGTTCGCTATTAGTTTTTTTGTAATGAAATTTAATTTTTTCTTATATTTTAATAAATTAAATAAATAAATTAATTGTATAAGGTAACAGTAATTTTATTTTTTATATATTGTTTTGTAAAAAATCTACTTATATTTATTTCATAATTTTTAATAGTTATTTGTATTTATTTATCACAAAACTATTATTTGAACTATTTCCGCCATCAAAAGTTTTTTAAGTTTTTGTTAATTTTGTTAACTTACACTAATATGTCATATACTGAAAATTAAAACTTATGTTGAGTTCTTTTAACTTTTTAAAATCAATTTGGATTTTATGGGTGATATTTTCTTCAAAGACATTTTTACTATAACAGAGGATGGAGGCCATTCTTGCTCTAAGAAGAGAAAGGAGGACACTTGCCAACCCTAGTTAAGACACTAGAACATTTTATTAACACCTTAGAATGCATGTTGTTTTGGGACCTTGGTCTTTAACGGTTTTATGTGTTGTTGTGACACATATTGTAATTCTTACTACACACATTTTATTGAAAAAAAAATAGGATATTTAGAATTTTTGTAAATATTTTTATCATTTTCTAAAAATGCTGATCTCTTCGTTGAGAGGTTCTTCAGTAATCTTTGATAAAAACTACAAGCTTACATTTTCCAACTGTAACTATTAGTTAGTATTCAGTGACCAAAACTAGAATCACTAAAAGATCACCATACTTTTCCGTTTAGTTTAACATCTTTTCATTTATTATAACTTTTGTAAAAAAACAACATTAAATCTGTAATAACCTTATATTTTTAAACTGTTCCTATTATTTGGCAGTTCTTACTATTATTAAGTGGTGGCACCCGGATTCACACAAACAATTTCTCAAAAAACATCTCGCTAATAATTACAACTTTTATGAAAAATCAAAATTTAATCTGCAACAGCATGAAATTTTAGAACAGTTCCTTTTAGTTGGGAGTAGCTACATCTGGATAGAACCATATTTCATGTTCAATTACATTTCATGTCATCCAAATAATTACTTTTGTTGTTTCAATTGTTTCGAGTTTAAAATGTTGCCCATTATATGTTTTTCAAAAAAATTGCTAACAAAATGTATGAAAACCGTTTTTCGACACGCTTATCATACAAAAATTAAGCTGCCAATCTGCCAATGATGCCTGCCAATGATTATTCATCATCAGTCATCACCTAAAATAAACGTTTTTAAGCAAACAAGTATCCAATTTTTTTTGATGCGCTTCCTAACGTTATCGGCTCTATCGTCCTTTGGCTCTAACCCTATTAATGAAACCTATTGTTATAAACAAGAAATCGGTCAAATATTTTTCTAGTTTTCGTTGGTTGTGACGGCCAGTATACAGACGGACATTTTTTGCTTTCTTAGGGCCGGTTGTACAATTGCAGTTCAGCCGAGGTTTAAGCTGAAATTATGCTATACCTGATATTCTGTTCAGTTACAAGTTGAACAATTGCGGTTTAGTCGCGAGTATGAGCTTAAGCCAGGGTTCAAGTTGAGCGCCCAATTTTGTTGGTTCCATTGCAGTTCATGAAACTAACCTAACGTGTAACCTAACCTAAGCTCCTATCGGGTTCTACTAAGCTTTAGCTAAACTGCTATTGTACAACCCGCCCTTAGAATCATTACGACCTAAAACCTCGAGAAAAGCAATTTTCGTCGGTTGTGACGGCCAGCAGACAGACGGACTTTTTTGCTTTCTTAGAATCATTACGACCTAAAACCTCGAGAAATGCCAAAAAAGTGGGGGTTAGATTTTGACATGAGACTCAAAAAACAAACGTTAAATAAACGTTTTGAAATTGCATAGGTGAAGTATAGATAATTCGGTTTGTACTTAGCTTTTTTATTTACGCTAATCTTAGATATCTAGAAGTGTGATAAATATTGATTATAACGATTTTCGCACATAAATATTATTGGATATTACTTATACTTAGGCGCCAAGATTTTTGTTTTTTATTTGGTATAGAATCACTCACTGAAGCGAATAAAACCAAAACGAGTTGTATATCAGCCGGTCCAAGATACACCCCTTTGAAAAAACAAAATCCATACAAAATTACACTTTTTTGACAAGAAGTTATTCAAATATGTTCCTTCTACAAAATTTACCATCCCTATTTCCTATGTATAAACAGATCAAAACTGTCCCTTTTACTTAATTTACGGTCCCCAAAGGTTGTAACTATTTTTGTTTTAATTTATTCATGTAGATTCTTTGAAATTGTATATCAAAAATAACATTAAACGTCATTAGAATTGCAACATTTGGTAAAAAAAGTGTATTTTTGTAAGATTTTTTATTTTTTCAAAGGTCTATATCTTGATCCCGGGGCTTGATTTTCAAAAAAAAAATCATGTAATTTGTTTATCAAAGTACCCTAAAACAAACAAAATCCGCTGGCGCCTAAGTTTAGGTAATCGTGCCGAATATGCCTCGATTTTCCAAAAAAACGGGGTCTGATTTTCAAAAAAAAATTTTGTAATTTGCTTATCAACGTACTCTAAAAAAAGAAAAAACAAAATCCGCTAGCGCCTAAGTTCAAGTTATCGTGCCGAATATGCCTCAACAGCTTCAAAAACTCCAAATATTGCGTCAAAATAATTTAGTTCTGTATTCTGTTAAAATTGTAGCCAACTCTCTGATTTATTTGTTAAGTTTTACAACTAACTCTTGATGTGTTAAAATAACCGTGTCGTATACTTTTTTAATACTCATTTAAATTGCATTTATTGCATGTCTGATTCCATTAAAAAGTTCCTTTTCGTTCGATTCAGCACGAAAATGCCAATCTCTTATTTTAAAGCCATCAAAGTTTAAAATTGGTATTATTGAAGTCGATAAAAACGGTCACTACTAACACTAAAAATTCTGAAACAAAAAAACTCCAAAACTAAAAAGAATTTACATTTTATGTTCTTCAATTTCACATAAACAATTAATTAAAGATGTTTGAAAAAATTATTGTCACATGAAAAATTGAGGTGACATCTGTCGTATAAAATGACTTGAGGCGTAAAAAACGACTCAACAAAACGAAAATTGATGCGATGTGACTTTAGTCATTTAAAGTGACATGACTTGCTTTCGGTAATTGGGGTGTTATAGTTGCCTCAATTTTTCATGTGACAGTAATTTTTTCAAACGTCTAACATTAAGAAATTGATAAACTTTTACGGTTTATTTATAATATAATTAATTCATGCATAATTATTTTGTGAAATTGAAGGACGTGAAATGTTGGTTGTAGTTTTTGATGTTTTTCGTTTTAGCAGTTTTAGTTGTAGTCGTGACCGTTTTTATCGATTTCAATAATACTGTAATACCACGTGAAATGTCTTTAGTCATGTCACTTAATGTGACACGACTTCAGTAACTGGGGTGCTCTAGTTATCTAGAGATGAATTCACAACTTGTTGGTTTTTCATCACTTTGTATCTTACATTTAAAAAAATAGGCAAAATGGGTTATGCTCATATCAATATATTCTTGAGCTTCTTCAAGTCCCAATCTCCTTTTCTTTATTTGTTAATAACATCTTTCTTGAGAAACCGTTTTTACATTCCAAGGGTAATGGTGTCTGCGTTTCGATATTATGAGAGAGCTGTACAGTCTTGATATATGTTAAACTTTTTTTAGTTAGAACATTCGTTCCGCTGCTACCAAGTTGAATCCAATATTTAGGCATCAAATTTACAATCACAGTTAGTATGAATTTTTTACCTAAAGAGATGATATTAAACAACGGGAATAAACTAACTGTGACATACTCAAATTTAAAAACAATGGTCAGAACACGATTAGTTCACTAATAGTCCTACTACTACTGAGAGAATGCAAATTGATATTTTGAAGTCGACAAAAACGGTGACGACTGAAACTAAAAACAACTTACGTTTTACGCTTTTTCATAAAATAATTATACGTATAATATATAAATCACAAAAGTTAATCACTTTTTAATGTTAATAAATAATTAACGATGCTTAAAAAAATATCTTACATGAACAATTGAAGCGACTACAATGTCATGTAATGTGACATCTATCGCATCAAAATAACTTGAGACGTAACAAACGACAGCCACATTACGAATATTGATGCGACGTGACTTTTTAAAGTAACGTGAGCCGACTTCGATAATTACGGTGAAAAGCTAATTAAACGATAATAAAATAATAAAACTATCGTGAATTTTAATTAAAGTGTTAGTTGTAGTGTATGTACCACAATCAATAATATACAAAACCAAAAATAGTTTTTACACACTTTTATTTATGCATTATTTTACTGAAAGGAAACCCCCCTGATGGAAAAAAATCTATGAAAAACTATGAAAAATTCAAAGAAATTCAATGAAAAGCTATGAAACGAAAAGTCATAGACAATAATAATTTTTCATAGAAAATAATAGGAACAAATAATTTAATAATTTAATAATTTTTTAGGAAGAAGTATGAATTTCTCTGCAAAAGTATGTCTTTGAAAAATTAAAAACTATGACTATGAACATGTTAATTTTTTTTTAAATCTGTTATTTTCTATGAAAATTAGGTAAACAATTATGAATTTATCTGAAAAATTATGTTTATGAACTATGGAAAACTAAGAAAAAATCTGATTATTGAGCACGTAAAATTTTTTCGAATCATATTTTATTTCGGTATTCAAAATAGCGATTTTGTAAATAGATAGATTAGGTTCTCTGCATGATAAATATGAAAACTAAATTTGGCGGAAACTCAAAAGGGCGAAAGTTACAAAAGTCAAACAAAATTTCTGAATATTCCGAAAAGGTAACGTTGCGTTGTAACAAAAGCATATAATAATCATTTAATGTCATAACTTGTTAATAACACGGTTATTTTATTAGATTTACTTTATTTAACATATTAAATAAACTTAAAAAACTTAAAAACTTTTAAAAATTTATAATAATTGTGAAACAAAATTATCTCCGTCAGTGAAGTAAAATATAAATTTAAAATTATAAAATAATAAATTTAGCTAATTAAAAACATGTTTCGATAGATTTACTATCATCATCAGTGGATTACTGAGTTACACCTTAATCACTCAGATTTGAAGCAGATTAGCGGAGCTTCATAATTTGAGAATTTAGTAAAAACCTAAATTTATTTTAAATCTCAAAGGGGGGCCAATGTGAAGTTGAAAGTTTGACACCATATAACTTTGGCCACCGCATTTGCGCACAATTTGTTCACAAATGCAAAATGATGCAAAGAAATTTAAAATCTTAGTAGGTAATGCTATGGTTTTTGCTGATACTCAATTCAAAGATGTTAAGTAGGGACACTCTGATATGAATGTAAAATTATTCAGTTTCTTGATCGAATGGGCATGCATAATTGATGAAAAAAGTGATCTACGCAGGTGAAAAAGTCGAGATTTGAACTTGACCATTTTTGATTTTTCTGAAACTTGACATGTAAGTAGTACGGACAAAATAAAAAATACCACTTATTTTACAATTTTTTTAAAGAGCACAGTTTCAGCTTAGGGGCACTCCAACATGCATGAAAAACGAAAATTCTGCCAATCCGATGTAACTTTGAAATTAAACTGCTCAAGAACGGCTATACCGATTTCATCAAACTTTTTTTTGCTTGATAGATGATTAGTTGGTCGTTTGAAAAAAAATTAATTAATTGTTTTTGTGATTAACTTTTAAATAAAAATATTAAAAAAACTTTTTTAAAGATAGCTCTAGGGTCGAAGATCAATTGGAATTTAACTAATTTTTTTTCTGAAAATAGTTCTATTCTTACTTCAAAATATATCAAATTAACAAGGAGGCGTTAATTTTTGTTCTTGAGATATTTAATTTTAAAGATTTTTGGTCCAATTCAAATTCGACTTTTCCATCATTTTTTCAAACTTCAGTGGTTAAAATTTTTTAATGATAAAAATTGATCGAAAAAATAATGAACAATTAGAATTTTAGACGGACTAAAAATTTTTAAAATTAAATATCTCAAGAACACGAATTAACGCCTCTTTGTAAATTTGAAATATTTTAAAGTAAGGATAGAACTATATTTAAAAAAAAAAGTTAAAATTTAATTGATTTTGAATCGATTTTTAAATTTTTTGTTAATGGAAGTTGATTGAAAAAATGATGAAAAATTAGAATTTTAGTCGTACTAAAAATCTTTAAAATTAAATATCTCAAGAACAAAAATTAACGCCTCCTTGTAAATCTGATATATTTTGAAGTAAGAATAGAACTATTTTCAGAAAAAAAATTAGTTAAATTCCAATTGATCTTCGACCCTAGCGCTATCTTTATAAAAGTATTTTTAATATTTTTATTTAAAAATTAATTACAAAAACAATTAATTAATTTTTTTTTCAAACGACCAACTAATCATCTATCAAACAAAAAAAAGTTTGATGAAATCGGTATAGCCGTTCTTGAGCAGTTTAATTTCAAAGTTACATCGGATTGGCAGAATTTTAATTTTTCATACATATTGGGGTGCCCCATATGCTCAAACTATGCACTTTAAAAAAAAATTGTAAAATAAGTTGTATTTTTTATTTTGTCCATACTTTTAATATGAAAAGTTTCAGAAAAATCAAAACTGGTCAAGTTTTCACAACTCGGTCTAGAACACATTTTTTTTGAATTTTTTATTCGTATGGAAATATCCTTCCAAAAATGACACCTTCGAATTTCGAACCGTCAACCATCATAGTTTTGCATACCTATATTTTAAATTTTCATTAATCATTGTCATAAAAATTCATAGAAATTCATAATTGTTTGTAGAAAAACTAAGAAAATTTATGAAAATGTCCAAATTAAGATATGTTGTTCATTAATTTAGATAGTTTTTCGTATTTTTTTATAATTTTTCATAGTTTATCATATTTGTTTTTCATAAATTTTCATTTTTTTTTTCATAGTTTTTCATACTTTATTTTCCGTCAGGGCCGTTAGTTTTGAATATATAAAGTTCAGAGTTACTTTCTACCCTTGTTGAGTTCACGTGTTATGTTTGCGATATGCATTTATTGCGTTTATGTGAGTGAAAGCCATATATTTTCTCGATATAAAAGTACTTTGTTTTTACAAATTGTGGTTGCCTTGCCACGGTATTTTCATATTTCACTCAAAGATAATTCTCAACATTATGTACTAATATTCTTATCTAATAATAATGATGACTGTTCATCAGAGAAAAACAGCATTTCCTACTCGAGATGAAAATATTTTTCGTTCGGTTACCGATAAATCCTATAATCATCAACAACAAAAATACTCAAATGCCAAAATTATCTAATTCTTAAATTTAAAAAAAAATATTTGGTTTTGCTATTTTTGTTATAATTAAAAATAATTTATTTCTTTTGTTCTTCAATTTTTCTGGTTTTTCACATTTTTTACTTTTTTTTAATTTTTTATTTAATTTTATATTCATTATATTAACATCCTTAATTTTATTTAATAGTTAATGCTTATACTTTTTCTTTTTTTTAAATTTAATAAGTAATAATTATGATTCAAATTATTATTTGTTTTTATTATTTTATATTAATTATATTAATTTTGTTTATTATTATCATGAAGTAATAATAATAATAATAAGTCCACGATTTTTAATAAAATAATGAATAAATAAAAATCTACACATTTAAATTATTACAATAGAATACTATTATAATAAATAAGAATTTTTTTGATTTTTTACAACATAAAATAATTTATTAATATAAATTAGAAAGGAACAAAATATTAAAAACAAAAGTAATTAGATCGGGACTTTATAGATTTATTTTTTTCATTAGGTCAACATTGTTTTATTTATTTTTTTTTATTTTTTAAAATAATAATTAATTAATTTATATTCAATTAAACCAAAAAGAATGTACTAAAGTCATTTAATGTTGATAAGTTTTCAAAATTTATTATTTTCTCTTTGTGTAAATATTTCAAATTAAAATAAAGAATTTTTAAGAACAGTTAAAACTATTTAAAAGCTGCCTATTTGTTTAAAAATTTATTTTGGGTAAAATACAATAATAAAAAAAAAGTTTAAATTATTGAATTATATATTTCCAGTTACATACTTAATTATATTAAAATAATATTTGAATTGAGCATAAAAATAGTTTAAGAATTCGAAATGATTTGAGCCAACAGTGATGTTAAAATTATTTTTATCCTGGTTTTGATTAGTTTTAAAAGAATGAAGAATAATTAGTTAATTTTAAAATTGACGATGAGAATACAAACTCAATGAAAAGACCTTTGAAAATTTGAAGGCAAAACGAAAGCTAGCTGTTTTTCAGTTTTGCTAGTTTAAAATTCGAAAAATAATTAGTATCGTATACAAACTTTATCTTCCCGGCTAAACATAACATTAAATTCTATTTACGATAAAGGTTTATACGAAAAGTCAGTCAAGTTATTTAAAATTCTTAAACCTAATTTATTAATTCTCAATAATTAAAAAATAAATGAATATTATTATTTAATCTACCCAGAAAAAAAGTGTTACAAAAACCAAGCTACAAATTAAATATTTTACATCTTTTTTCTTTACATACATTATAAAAATTTTTCTGTCAAACATACATTTTAAAATAAATAAAATTTTTATTTTTATTACTAAATAAACACTTAAAAGCTAACAATAAGAATAATAATAAAATTTATAAAGAAAAAAAATAGAAAATATCATTATGATATATATTTATATTATATTATTTTTAATGGTTTGATTGTTTCTGTATCCTTTATTTTAATTATTTATTTAAAAAAAAATATTAAAAACCAGTAAAATTATAATTTTAATATAAAAAATAATAATAATAATAATATGATAATAGTTTAATTAATAATAATAATTTCATAGAAATTAAACAAGTAATAAAATACATGTACATAATAATAATTATAAAAATACAAAAAAAACCTATTACATGAATATTTTTAGTTTATATTAATATTGTAGTTTTTTTCTAATTATGCGAAGTAAAGCGAGATTTTTATGTTTATTATTATAATTTGTTTTTGTCGTAATAAAGTTTTTATATGTTATGTTGTTTGACAGAAAAATTTTAAAGTTTAAATTATATTATTGATTACAGTTGCGAGTAAAAATACTGATTTCTTGTTTTTATTATAATAAGAGCGCATCCCAGTGAAAATGTTTGAAAAGTTTGGAAATGTTTGGTAAAGAAACAAATAAAACTATTTAATAAATTTGTTAAATTTTTTAAAAGTAATGAATGAAAAAGCACCTTATTCTTGTCTACTGAGTTTTATTATTTTTTTTTTATACTATATACGCATTTCGAAAGCTATGCTTTCATCATCCGTAGTATATAAAAACAAGTTTTATATATACTACAAATGATGAAAGCATAGCTTTCGAAATGCGTATATAGTAGTTAAAAAAAAAATAAAAAATAATAAAATGAGCTTTTTCATTCATTTTTTTTTAAATTATATTATCTTGTTTAGTTTGTGGCGAACATCAAAACTAAAATCATTTCTCAAAAAAATTTAAAATTTAGCAGGCGATGATTTCGTTAACATTTATTAAAAAAACAAAATATATTTTTTTATTATTCGGATTTTGTTTTTTCCAATTAGTTTTGATAAAATTCTTGATTTTCGTGATGTAAAAAATGTTTGTGTAATAAATTTGTTTTAAATCTTATTTTTCGCTATTCCAAATTTTAAATATTATAATAAATCCGATCCGATATCCGATCCGAAACACGTAAAAAATGTGAATTGTAGTTTTTTTCTGAGAAACTTCAAACCATACCTTTGAATTGAAAATATTCCAATTACTTCTTTACTTACTTGAGTTTAATTGATCTCAAAAATCCAAAATGAATTATAATAAATGTTTTACTGTTAACATGTTAAGTCAAAATGTAATAAAATAAATTTATGGAAATCAAATCAAAACACGTCATTAATTAATTATAATGAGAAAACAGAACCATTGATGATGTCAAATATTCACGTTCTTCAATATCTTTAACTTCAAACATTTCATCAGATCCATTTACACAATTTTCATTAGATAGATTCTGCCATTATTTAAGATGAATACTTTAGAAAAAGATAATGAATTACAACAATAAATTCTACTTATATTGGATACAACATCTCCAACAACATCTCGCATCATCATATTCATCTCCTGAAAAATTCAACGCCACTAGCAGCCAGCCTCTATATTAAAATCATCCTCCACTCAACTCTAGAACCACCAAAAGTTTTGAACAAACCAAAAATGTATTCGTTAAACTTTAGTAGAATCAGTTTCATTTGCAAGCAAATTTGTACAATTTACATTGAGACAATACACATATAATTGGAAACAAAAATTTCATTATTGTTCAAGTATGTAAATCAACTAACAATAGGCTCCGATGTGATTTTAATAAATTTAACATTGAAATAAAGTTTTTCTAAAGTTAAATATGAAGTTAATTGCTGCATGATCCATTTCGGCTAAATTTGATATTAATTAATCTCATTGTAATGTATAGCAGTCTCAAAATTAATTATTTGTTGCCCTATCTAGAACAAAAATTAATCTATATTTCTGATATTATTATTTATTAATATTGATTGATATATTGATTATTATTTGACAAAAACTTGAATTGGTGGCTTGGATTTAATTTGAGATATAAATTAAATATAATTCGTATGTTGAATATTTTAAACTTTTATTAAATAATGAATTAAATAATGGTTGGAGAAAAAGTTTATTTTTTACTTGGACTTAAAATGGATTTTCTAGCTCGTAAGGTTTTTCCTCGTCCTAAAATTCCAAATTTTATGTATAGTTTGATAAATAAAATGAAAGAGTTGTGGGCCATGTCAGATAGAATTTTATTAGTTTTATTGATTAGTTACTTTTAATATTGTAGTAGCTGATGTATTATTTTCCAGTATGTAATTAATCCAGAATTTTAGTTTGGTTGCCTGATATTTATTTCATTCCAACGTGAAAAAAGGCACTAATAGTATGAACAATTTCACTTGTAACTTGTCTTAGTTTCCACAATTATATTAACAGTAACTATACGCACTGTTACAACTAATTTATAATAAAATCAAAAAATGTTCCTTCATTTAAAGATAAACTAAACAAAAACTGATTGAATCCATGTTTTTAAAAGTTTTCGTATTTTTAATGCTCTCATACATACATATACATACATATACATATACATATTTTAACTATTACAAATTTTGTATAAAAACGATATTTGATTTGCAAGAACCTGATATTTTCAAACTGTGCCTATTAATTAGAAGTAGTGCAACCCGGATACACACAACAAAATTTCTTAAAAACATATCTCTAATAATCCTTAATAATTTCCCTCAGCTATGAAAAAAACGGCATTTATTCTGCAACAACATAATATTTTCCAGCTGTTATTAGATGGGAAAAGCTGAAGCTGGATTGAACCATATTTCATATATTCAATAACATTTCATGATACTAAATAATTAATTTTATGGGCTAAATGTTTTTAATCCAAAATGTTTCCCAAAAACAAATCGAAACAAACAAGCGCAAGACTCGATCCTATTGCAAAAAAAAAGAACCGGGGAAATTAGTCAATCGAGAGGAATCAAAGCATCAACATCTAGCAAAACCCCAAATAAAAGGATAATAACCCATCTAGCACAACCCGCATCAATAAGAAAAAGAAATTGAAAAACAATTCTCCGCAAGTCTTCGATACTCCAGGAACTAGTTGTACAAACAATTTACCAAATGACAATGAAATATCATATGAAGGCATTCAAGAAGCACATAGAAAGGACCCATCCAGATTTAAACAAGCGCAAGACTCGAACCTATTGCAAAAAAAAGGAACCTAAAGAAAAAGAAATTGAAAAACAAATCGCGTTTGCAAGTCCAACGATTTGTTTTTCAATTTCTTTTTCTTTTTGATGCGGGTTGTGCTAGATAGGTTATTTTCCTTTTCTTTTGGGTTCTACTAGATGTAGATTCTTCGATTCCCCTCGATTGAATAATTTCCCCGGTTCCTTTTTTTTGCAATAGGATCGAGTCTTGCGCTTGTTTAAATCTGGATGGGTCCTTTCTATGTGCTTCTTGAATGCCTTCATATGATATTCCATTATCATTTGGTAAATTGTTTGTACAACTAGTTCCTGGAGTATCGAAGGCTTGCGGAGAATTGTTTTTCAATTTCTTTTTGATGCGGGTTGTGCTAGATGGGTTCTTTCCTTTTCTTTTGGGTTCTGCTAGATGTAGATTCTTCGATTCCCCTCGATTGACAAATTTCCCGGTTCCTTTTTTTTTTTGCAATAGGATCGAGTCTTGCGATTCCAGCGTTGTTAAAAAACAAATTGAAAAACAAATCGAAAACCCCATCGATCTCATGTTCAAGAATTTATTGATCGTTTTCGTTACAACGCAAATCATGCGACGTTCAAAAATGCTATAAAAATTGTAAGATGTGCAGCTGATGATAGTTAAATTCTTTAATTCGAAATTATTTTTAATTTATCTTATATTTCAAAACAAATCGCAGAGTTGTTGAAAAACGCTATTAATTTGAATCTAGAGATGGAATTATACAAGTATGTACTCTGAAAGATCGTTTATCGAAACGGAATTAATTTTTCCATAATTTTCATGAACGACTAATTTTATATACACAAATATAATATTGATTGAAATTGATTTGATTTATTGATTTTGCACGATTAAGAATGTTGCAGTGCGACGCGATATAGCACTGGCGTACCGCAATCTTACGAGTTCCAACATCCATTTTTAGTTTGAGCAAAACATACAATTTTTTCCCCAACCGTTATTTGATTCTATTATTTAATAAAATATTCAAAATATTAATTATATGTTGTATTCTTCGGAAAATATTAATCGTATTTATTCTAATTTTAATTTAAGAATAAATTTATAAAATTTTAAAACGCTTTTGTTGCCAAATAATAATCAATTTCAAATTATTTACAGAGAATTGTCGGAATAGGCGTACTCAGTAATCCTATTCCGGTACATTGTGGAATACGAATTATGAAAAAAATTATAGAAATTTTTTCTAAATGATTACTTTTGGAACTGCTACCATGGCAAGCAGATTGACTTAATTGATATCTTTTTGTAACGCAGCAAAAACTGTTATTTTTGGTACGGTTGGAAAAAAAAGAAATTGTGATTTATCTGAAACAAAATCCAGTACAATTATTTTAAATTCAATAGTATATCGTTAACATATTATATTCAGTTAATTTCAAATTCGCAAATACTATCACAGAACAGAATAAATTTACAATGCTAATTTGACATTTGATATTCGTATTTATAAAATTCAGAGTAGTGACCGACATCGTTTATTTTTAAACCTTGAACCTGACCCGAATGAATAAAACGCCGCTAGTAATAGAATTTGAAATTTTAGAAAATTTATAGCTAAATCGAGATAACTTCTTTTTGTTTCCAAAACATAATATTGACATTGATAATCGTATAATTTTGTGCTTTACATACTTTTGATACTATTTCTGTTTAAATTATTTAAACCAATTTTCGAAAATAAAATTAATACTAAAACAAAAAGGCCTTTAAAATTAATTATTTTCGAAGCGACAAATCATTATGTAAAAACGATACACGTAATTATAGAATATTTTTATGAGTTTCGAGAATAAAACGTGGCCGCAATTAGACGATTGCAGAATTCTGCAATAGTTGTGCAGTAGTGTGTAAAATATTGATTGCAGAAAAGTTTGCCACTATACCATTGCACGACTATTGCAGAAATATTACAGAGTTCTGCAATAGTCTAATTGCGGCTTTAGTTGTAATGTTAAGAAGTATCCAAAGTAGCACAAGCAATACAATTACAGTCCGCATCTTCGTCACAAGAGGCGATTGCAAGTTCTTTGCGGCTATTTTGCATGAAATTGCATCTGATAAATCCGAAGATGATGTGATGAAACTTGACAAGTATGATGAGGCAAACAATTGCCAACATTTTAATTTTTAAGTGTTCCCAAGTATAACAAGATGGAACTCAAATTTGAGTTCCATTTTTTTTAATACAACTTAGTAACTTACGTTGGAACTCAATGTGTGTCAACTTCATTGTACAAATGAGTTCCAGATTTTGGCGACAAATTTAGTTTTATTTATTTTATTTGACATTAAGGGAGGAAAACGATTACATCAGAATAATGACTAGAATCATGAAAGATACGTAAACTAATGTGTGATTTGACTAGAAATATGAATTAAGATGAACGAAATACCACAAAGTAACCAACATAAAAAATGAATCATTGCCTATAGATCAATAAAAATATGATTAATATACTTATAACACTTATTACCAAACTGTAATCAACACTATATTAGTTCATAGACAAACAAGATCGGATCGAATTAGGAAGTTCTTTGTATTTTTTAATACCAAGGACAAAGAAGGAGAATTCATGATCCGATATGCATTACAAGGTACCTTAATATGATTTTTACGTTCGAGATTAAAATTTAAAAATAACTATAAAAAATTCGAAAAAGCTATGCAAAAACTACAACAGTAATTGGAAAAATGTCCAGAAGGAAAAATGAGGCGATAGGGTTTCTAGTAAACAATTAAAAATAATAAGTGACATATCGATATTACATGTTATCGATATTACATGTTGATATTACATGTCTGCATTGAAAAATTCGAAAAAGCGATGGACCACTGTTATATGGTTCTGGAGTTCTTTCTGAAAACATAATATAATTAAAAACTTATTGAACAAATTGCTGCAAATTTAGAAACTAATAACGATCACATTAAATCGATTAGGGTCAATCAATTTCGAGATGAAAATTTAAAAATAACTATAAAAAAATTCGAAAAAGCTTTGCAAAAACTACAACAGTAATTGGAAAAATGTCCAGAAGGAAAAATGTAATTAGTAAAAAGGATAATAATTAAATTTTGCAGAAGCCAATTTATTAATTTTTATAATACATAGATTAATTTTTATGTATTGTTATACATGACACAACATATTTTGACACAATATATTTTGACATTAATCAATCGTATCTGGTAGGAAAGCTACATATTTTAAACTCAAGTGATTGTAATCAAGTGATTATTAAAGTGATTATTGTTTTTAAATCAGAAGTATTCAGATTTTTTGGTAGATCAAGTTGGCAGATAGGATGGCAAAGGTAGAATACATAGAATGTCAGGTATGCAAAAAATTATTAAAAGCCCCATATGGCATTAATCGGCTTATGAAAAATCAACATAACTTTGTAAAAGTCACAAATACTTGCGAAAAATGCGGAACGAAATTTACGAAAAGAGACGAACTCGACAAACATCTCGTTGACGATCATAAGGAACCAAGGCGACATAAATGCCAGCATCCGGGGTGTACCAAAACGTTTAAGCAAAAGAACAATTTAAATCAGCACATAAGTATAAAACACAAAAACCAGAACGGCGGAGTACAAGAATTTGAGGGCGCTCCAATGGAGGCGGGTCCATTGGAAGTGGGTCCTTCGCAAGCGGGTTCATTGGACAACCAGGCCATCATCCATCATCCATCACCAATGGTCCTTTGGCCAGGAATATCATTATTCTATAACCCTATATTTTACCCCCAACTGAATATCATATTTTTTAGTTAATTAATCACTATTTTAAAATTTTTTTTTTGAGATTCAATTTTTGTAAACGAAAATTATATTTGTTTTTAGCTAAAAGTTTAGTTTTTATATATATTTAATTGTTATAAAAGATCTTTGATTTTTTTTTTATTCATTTATGCAAAATTTAATTTTTTTTTTTCAAAGACAAAAGCACCCATTTTTATTAATATATTTTTTATAAAAAAAATTTAAGCTATTATTATATTTCCAATTATTTGTTTAAATTATTTTTTTTCTCTTCAAATGGAATGTTTGTATTATTTATGTATAAATATTTTGCTATTAATTTAAAAAATCAAGAGTATTTTTCTATAATTATTTTAATATAAAATTATCCTCTTGTCATTATTATTATATGTACTTAATTACATAATTAACAAAAATTTTTCCTAATAATTTCAATTAGTTCTAATTTTGAACAAAATAAAAATAATAAATTTAAACAAAAAATCAAAGATCTTTTATAAGTTTCTTTTTGCTATATATTCTAATTTTTTTTTTTTTTGCAATTTTTTAATTTTTTCTTTTATTATTAGTAAACGTATTTGTATGTCAAATGTTATCTACACGTATAATATTACGTGTAGTCAATCAGGAATTTTGTTTACCAACAATTACCCCAGGCCGACATTGTTGTTGATGTTGAATATGTTGCTGATGAGCCGGCACAACAATATGACTTGTTATATTTGTTGTTTGTGAATTATTTGTGAGTGAAGTAGGTGCACTTCGAAAATGTAGAAATGAGTTCATTTCAACTTTTAATTTACTTTGGGTAGGTGATTGTGATTGAGGTAATAATAAAACTTTTGTTGGTGTTGATGATGATAATGTTGTAGAATTGGTCGACTTTGTCGTGGTTAATGCGAGTGGTGCATCTTGTGTTGGTTCAGTTATTTCACCAAATAAAGGATCACCTTCTAAATGACGAATTGCTTCCACAATAGTTTTTAAATTTTGTCGTGATGTACTTGTTAGGTACATTCGCGATTCAGTTGTACCCTTCACAGTTGCTGTAACAACTTCTTCATCAGCAGCTACTGTGATTGTGGTTGGAGAATTTATTCTTTCAACCTCAACTTTGGGTTCGGCTTTTATAGCTGCTTCTAATATTGGTTGTAGTTTTGCTACAGGAGTTGATGTTATTTGTGATTCATTATCATCTTTTGTTTTTTCCTCTTCAACAATTATTTCTTCTGATGGTGTTAACGGCCTATCAATATCCATATCTGATAATACAACTACTTGTGTTTGTACAACTGAAGCAGGTATAGTTTCAACAACTTGAACATCAGATAAATCAGGATGATTTTTTATGTCAGTTAAAGGTGATTTTGTATAAACTTCTTTAATGATAGAAACCGGTTCATCTCTAACATTGTCGGTATGATCAATTACTTCATGATGTTGAAATTGTACTGAAACTTCAGACATTCGATCACTTGAATACTGGCATTCAAGCTGTCTTAATTGTTCTTCCAAAACTATACGATTACGTTTTTCAATTTCTAATTGATGTTTTAATTCCATAAACTCTTTTGGTGTAAATGTTGTTTGAGTTTGTTGAGTAGCACCTGATGGATGTTTTGTTAACACTGTAAAAATTGTAATTGGTTCGGGTGACATAGATCCAAGTCCTTCATCTGATGAATCAGATATTGTTTGCATTGTCATGACATTATCAAATTTACGTTTCTTTGCTGTTTGTGGTTCACCATTTGATGAAGTATCTGATTGATCTAGCAAACGTTTTAGTTGACAGTTTTGTGATAGTAATTGAGTGCGTTCTTGTTCAAGAGCATACACATATTCTGCTGTTTGTTGTAATATAGCAGCCTGAAAAATAACAAAACAAAAATAATTAAGTTCGCTATTACGTTGCAAATATGTATGTAATATATGTATGTATCAGATATATTAAATTGCTAAATATTACATAAACTCTATATTTTGTAGTATTTATTTATTTCGTGTTTCAATCGTAAACGTTTATTCTCTGATAACAAAGACATTACTAGAAATATAAAATTGGCATTGTGGACTTGGTAGTAATAATTTAATTGACAGATAAATTATAAAAATAAATTTAACCATGCACTGTCAAACACTTCAATATATCAAAAAGCATATGGCGATAAAATCATTCTGCAAATCGTTCATCAACTAAAAATTCGGATAACAAAAAAGCCTGAATGAACACACGAACGACTGCAACTGAAAAAACCGCTTAAAATGAAAAGTAAATGGAGATGGTCAATACTACTCTCAATGGACTATTTCACTCTTTAAACAAAACAAGCCAGATGACTTACAAATCCGGTTTTCAGCTAAGATACACGCATGGAGAGGATCATTTTCTGGTAATTTGTAAATTTTATTATTATTCTGTAAATATTTAAAATAGGGTTGCACCGATAAGCAAAAGGGCCGATTACCGATTAATCGGCTTACATTATCGACCGATACCGATTAATCGGCTGCCGATTATTTGTTTATACTATGCATTTTAAAATTTTTTTTAATATTTTAATTTGCAAACTCTTTGGAAAAGCTTAATGAGCTTTTGAATTGAAAAATAAAATTGAAATTAAGTTAAAGTTTCCTCTATGCCGAATTCGAAGGTAAAAACTTTCATATTATTGAATAAATCAGACTATATCAGTTGTCTAACGGTGTTCCTTTCATTATTCATTACGATTATTATTTAAGGAGATATAAGCTCTTCTATTAGGTAAAATCGTTGGCCTAATATTTTCTGTTTTAATGTAGTATATAAACGATGGCAAATGAATCAATGAATTTGTACTTTACAAGCCCTTCATCTACTGAAAAAACAATAAACTGTTTGTTATAAGCTTAAACAGCAATTTGAACTACTTTCGTTGGCTAAATGAACATTTTATTAATATTACCAATATAATCGTGATGTTAATAAATTGTTTAATAAGCCAACTAGGCCAATAGAATAACGGAAAAAGATATGGCTTACGCGTTGTTGTAGGTAACAGGTCAGACATTTTATCTCTGGGGTAGGGTACTCACATATGTTTTCCTTGTAAGCGATATAACTCGTAACTATAACTCGATATATAACTAGATATAACTTGATATAACTCGTGTCATGAAACTTTTTTGTTCCTTAAATGTTTTTCTATAACTTAAAATTAAAAAAAAAACAAAAAAAATTTGTTTTGTTGCAAATTTTTGCGAAAGAATGTCTAAAAAACGATATTTTTCAATTTAATTTAGTTATTTGCAAATAATTGTTTATAACATAATTGACCCCTCTATCTTGTAGTTCAAACCTCAACGAAAAAAATAAGCTTCAGAACGTTTCATTCGGCTTGATAGTTTTGGCACAATTCCATTTTGCACTTAATGCCTGAAAAAAAGTTGTTAACTTTGGGCAGGCCGCAAGGTCTGAGTTTTTATCCGATCGCAATCTGCTTGACAGGCATCGAAAGGGTGTAGTGTCAGCTTTAGATAACAGTTTTGTTGCCTATACCCATATTCAATATTAACAACAATTACAGTGGTTCAAAAAACCGCGAAAATTCCTTAGTTGCAAAATTAAATTTCTCAACGAATTTTCCACTTAACGAGATGCGGTTCTTTCTTAGAAAACGGAAGATTTAAAAAGAAACCTCTCTAACATGATTTGGACCGAGTTATAGCCCATTTTGTTTTTAAAACCGCGATTGTGACATTGATTTTGTATGCCATATGAGCCGTTCACTGCACAACACGATTAACTCCATAAAACAAAATGTTAAGAAAATTGAGTTTTTTCAAAGGTCAAATAAATTTCGATATTTAGTAGTGTTAATCTTTATCATTCAGGAATGTTATTATAAACATAATTTATTTAATTTTGGTTACTAAGTATATCAATTAGCTATTATAGTAGTAATTTAATTAGTATAATAGATATTATTAGTTTTTAATGTCAGGTTTTTAATAGTCATTTTTTAATGGTCAGACAAATTTTGACTTTTAATGGTGTTTATCTTAATTATTCAGGAAAGTTGTTTTTAACATAGAAAGTTATGACTATAGCAAGTACTTTGACATTTAAATTTAAAATTTTCCAAAAAGTGGAGTTAGTCGGTCTGTGCAGTGAACGGCACATATATCGACAGGAACTGAGAATTTCCCTCCAAAATCATACTGTTGTGCTCACAAGATGCGGGGTCTGTGCTTACCCAACACGCGATTGGTTACTCTGACTTCTGCTAGTAACGTACTCTATGAAAAAATAAAACGTACTGTATAGTAACGTAACACGTACGTAGCGACACGATGTATAATTGAGTATTATTGTAATGACAAATAAATTTAATGAAAAAGTAATGAACTAATTATGTGTAATCATGTCCCAAATCATGTTAGAGAGGTATATTTTCTAAAATCTGAGGTTTTCTAAGCACTTCTAAGCAATTTTAAAAACGCATCTCGTTAAGTTGAAAACTCGTTGAGAAATTTAATTTTGCAGCTAAGGAATTTTCGCAGTTTTTTTGAACCACTGTAATTGTTGTTAATATTGACTATGGATATAGGCAACAAAAAAGCTATTTAAAGCTGACACTACACCCTTTCAATTCCCGTCATGCAGATTGCGATCGGATGAAAACTCAGACCTTGCGGCCTGCCCAAAGTTAACAACTTTTTTTCAGGCATTAAGTGCAAAATGGAATTGTTCCAAAACTATCAAGCGGAATGAAAACGTTTCAGAAGCTTATTTTTTTTGTTAAGGTTTCAACTACAAGATAGAGGGGTCAATTATGTTATAAACAATTATTTGCAAATAACTAAATTAAATTGAAAAATATCGTTTTTTAGACATTTTTTGGCAAAAATTTGCAACAAAAAAATTTTTTTTTGTTTTCTTTTTTAATTTTAAGTTATAGAAAAACATTTAAGGAACAAAAAAGTTAAATGGCACTAGTGTGCAAAAGTGCACCATTTACGAGTTATATTGCTTACAAGGAAGCAAAAAAAAATTCCAGCACACTTTGTTGAAAAACTCCAGTCCCCATGTGCCGGGCGAGTGGTCTCGGCATGTCCATTATGTGAGTACCCTACACCAGAGATTAAAAAAATGTCTGACCTGCTACCGACAATAACACGTACAATCCGTAATTGGCCTAAACAAAATTGTTAAATTATGAGTTAAAAGTTCTCAAAATGTGCCATATTTCTTGACGATGTTTACTCTCCATATAACAGTTGAGGTGTTTAGTGGCCGAGTGGTGGAAGTAGATTTATTTGAATTCGAAGGACTCGCCTTCTATTACCATTCGGATCAAAGTGTGTGTCATTAAGAGCATTCTATGGGCTGACCACCCATAGAAAAAGTAATCGATTTAATTAAGTCTTAAAGTGAAAGTCAACCAGAAAATAGATTTAATTGTTAAAATTATTACAGATGAGGGACAATTGAGGACAGCTAGACTTCTATTTGAGCATCAACAGCACAAAAAAAATATTGAAAAAAATTGTTAACTATAGCAGCGTCTGTAACACGCAGGTTTGTAATTTAAGTAAGATCGCAATTTTTTGTTTTATTTTACACCATACAATTTGGAAACATTATCAAAAACGTGCGTTTCTAACCATGTCCCCCCTTGATTCCGAACTAAATGGGCAGTAAAATTTGAAAAATCCTTTCATAAATTACGCTGCTGCCATATGGACTCCCTAAGTCGCTGACACCCACTGGAATAAGTTACAGATAACACAGAACGCAGCCTTGCGTACAGCAACCGGATGTCACTTGATGACCCACTGAGATCACCTGCACGAGGAATGTAACATATTGCCGATCCGTGAACACAACGAAATGCTTACCAAACAATATCTTTGGTCCTGTCATAGAGAGCAGCATCCCTGCAATGACATCTTATCCATGACAACACCACCTAGAGACATAAGAAAAACTGCGAAATGCTACCTACAAGATGTTAGAAGCAATGAAGACATAAATAACATCGACGAGCCTACGTATAAGAGGGGGTTGAAAAATATACATACCAAAACCGTTGAAGACACAATAAAGAACTACGCCCCGAATCGAGTTCTTAATAGCAAACCACCACAAGTCGCTGCTGAAGAGGTAAAACTGTCACGCAGCACCATAATCATCCTACCGCAGTTAAGATCCGGTTGGTCACGCATCTTAAATAACTACATGAGTAGAATTGACCATGAAATTGTTGACGAGTGTCCCATATGTGAGGGCACGCCACATGATGCTAACCACCTTTTCAATTGTCCAGAGAAACCAACCGAACTGACGAAGGAAGATCTGTGGTACCGCCCAAGGGCAGTAGCAGAGTTCCTGAATCTGGACTTGGAGCTGGAAGAATAGCACCACAACTCGTCGCTACAACAACAACAACAACAACACGTAACAATTTGAGTAACATTTAAGTTTACACTGCAGCGTTTTTGAATAACATTTTATTAAAAGCGTGCGTTTTTTATGAAGTTAAAGCGAACTCAGAATTGACTGGACCCCAGATTTAAAGATATGCAAATTGTAAAGTGATAAAGATACTGATCAGACATAATGTATTACACTTAAATATACAAATGAAATTTATATAGTACACATAACAATTTTTTCAGAAAATTCGCCGAGTTAGGAGAGTTCACCGTAACCACAAATCCTTAATTTTAAACTGTATACAACTATAATTGATTATGACGTTTTAGAATTTAGAGTTTGTTGTGTTTAAAATGTGATATCCGATAAAAAAAACAAATGTTGATAATCGTCCGATTAATCGGACAAATATGCCGATACCGATTAATCGGCGAATTGGCCGATATAGCCGATTACCGATTAATTGGTGCAACCCTAATTTTAAACAAATTTGCTTTTTATCTCATTTTATTTTTATCTCATTTTATTTTTATTTTCTTTATCATAAAATATCGGCCTAAGACCTAGGTCATATTTTATGTGTGATAAGATTTATTGTTTAGTTATCCTTTCTTTAAAAAAACAAACAAAGATGCTTAGAAAGCATGTTGTTGTGGAACCTTGGTCTTAAAAGGTTTTTATGTGTTATTGTGTCACATATTGTAGTTCCCATAATGCATTTTATAAAACAAATGGTAAAATGTAAGGTTACTTACGGCTGGGTTTAATGAAACTAGCTTTGGTTCAGCATAAGTTCAGTTAATTTCTCGTTTAATTCAACCAAGCTAGGGTAATTGAATGTGAACTTAAATTAAGTCAGAATTATATTCATTTTTTTAAGTAGTATTAGATGTGCCCGCTCTTCACAGCTGTATTGGTTGAATGTGCCCAACTTTGGTTTATAAAATAAAAAATTTGCCCAACTGCTAGTTATAGTTCCATTCAAATAGCACAAAAACACAATGACATTGGACAATAACATACATTTATTACTTCAGTGCAAACAATCTACTTTTTGCAAAACGAAAACTTCAAAAGGTTAGACAAAAAATCATATGGCGCTAAATTTCACAAGTAAATATTAAAGAATTGTAAATCTTTTAGTCTTAACTTTTTACCACATCATCAATTTTATAAATAGCATAGTTTTTTTTGCAAACTATTAAAATAATTCGTTTCGCATCGAACATTTTTTATTTATTTTTATCTTACAATAATTGTATGTTGTTATTACTTCTAAAAATAGAAATAAGTTTATAAAAAAAATTATAAGAAAAAAATTTTTTTTTCTTTAGTTAAATGAGAAGTTATATATCGTTATATGAACAATTATTTATTGTTGATCTACACCAATTTGATAAGTATTCTGATTAGAAAATTTGTGAGATTTTGAAGAAAAATTTAAAACTTTGAATTTGGCGATTTTCAACTATCAATTACTTTTCGTCATAAAACTTTTTATAGATTTACAAGCATGCAACCAACATGTGTTCTAGAGAATCAATTAACTATGCTAACTATAAATATAATCGATATAATAATTATTTAGTTTCTTGATCATAAAAATAGTTTTCTTCAAAAATAAAATATAAACTATCAAACATATATCTTTTATATTCATGTTCGTTTATGAAGGACACAAGTTCTTTCACCTGAGGCAAAGCATACCTAAGCTATATAACAACAACACTCTACAACACAAAATCGAAAAATATTATTATGAGAATTTTAGAATTTCATCAAAGGCGCACTATAAAACTATAATTTATAGTAAAAGAGAGAGAAAAAACTAAAATTTGTGATTCTAAAATTTTTAAATTCAACTCAAATCTGAAACTATTTAAGCAGGGTTTACAATAAAAGTTTAAAATTTTTATGAATGGAAAAATATTGCGTAAGCCGAACAAGATATATTTGTAAATTGTAGTTTGTAATTTTAAAGTTGAATGAGTAATTACTACGGCTTTCTATGAAAAAGAGAAAATAAGTTTAAAAAGTAATTAAAAATTTGTATTAATAAAAATTGATTATTAAAAAACACTCCAACCCTGTATAATGAAATACAAATATAAAATGTAGAATAAAATTCAATCGATTGATAATGACGCAGACGCCATGTTCATGTTGTTGGTTAGTGTTATATATATACATATATCGAAACCAAAAATAAACGCGAGCGTATCGAATCAGACCACATGTTTTTATATTATTCGAATTTAATAAAAGAAATATAATTACAAGTGAGTAATTCAATTTAGGTTCATTTAAAATCCATATAATCGCAAAAGAGCAAGAAATAAATAAAAAGGTCATCATATAGTCCACCAAATACCGATAGACTACATAAAATTTTTAAGAAATTATTGATTTTTATTTAAACTTTTATTTTACTACAGATCTATTATAGATTAACCTTATTATTGGTGTCCGTACGCCATGCGCAAACATACGAGCACACACTACAAATTCTTTTTATATAACGTAAACATTTTATGTAATGTTTAACTATTTTTACGATTTTTTGTTTTGGTTTTGAATTTAAATAAGAAAACAGCTGTGGCTCATTTGACTTTGAGCAAACGTTTTTTTTCTTTCACAAAGATAAAATGAAAAGAAAAACATAATAGTAGATTAGAATCCTTTGTAACTTAAAAAAAATGTATATATGCAATAAAGAATGAGACAACGCCCTAAATGATAAACATTTGAACTTTATTTAAATTATAAATTGTAAAACAGCTGAAAAATCACATGATTGATTTGTAAATAAAAACTGTGGTAGAACGTTTTCTTGTAATATCCTTTTATAACATTAAACCTATGAAGAACAAAAACTTATAATACATATATATTAGGGTGTTTTTTTTTCGTTTTTTTTGTCCATTGGCTAATGTTTCATTGAACCTAAGAAAAATTCTCCCAAAATTTCAGCTTCCTAGATCAAACCTTTGAACGGCGCAACCTGATTTTGTTTCCCATTTAATTAACATGGGAAAAACGACGTTTTTACTCAAACATGAATAGCTGGTAGGAAAATTTTTTATATAAATTTCTGATAGCAATATTTCATAGAGAATTAAATTTCCTACAAAAAGGGTCGGGTGCACTAAATCCGTGATTTCATTATTTTCAAAGGTATGCTCGTTTAATTATCCTGAAATCCGATTTTTAATAGAATGTTTGAAATTTTTCGAGCACATCTTTGAAAATAATGAAATCATGGATTTAGTACTTAGGATCCTTTTTGTAGGAATTTGTAGGAAAAAAAAAATTCTAAAACTGCTATTCATGTTTGAGTAAAAACGTCGTTTTTCTCTCGTTAATTACACGGCTAACAAACTCGAGTTGTACCGTTCACAGGTTTGATCTAGAAAGCTGAAATTTTGGGAGAAATTTTTTTAGGTCCAATACTAAAACATTAGAAAATGGGACCGAAAAAAACACTCTAATATATATATTTAAATTTCAATTCGACCTTACAGATTGATAGAAATTAAACATTTTAATAATATTAAATTTTTAAAAAAAACTCCTTGTTTTAGTTCGCAAAAATTATTTTATTTTATTTATTAATATTTATTTACATAAATAAATTAATAAAAATACCTCGATTAATTTTGGTTTTTTTAAGAGGAATAAAAATAAAAAACATTAAACATTTTAGTTAAACGCAAACTCGAAAACTCTTACTACGCCACAAATTTGTTATGGTAAATGGTAATATATAAAAAAACACCAATTAATAATATTCAACCTAAATTATATGCTATCAATTCTTTTCGTCAATCGATCTTTACTCTCACCACCAAAATAAACCAATAAAAAATTAACCCAAATAGAACGAAACAATATACATATGTTTACGCATATTTGCACGTTGTTCTTACAATAATGCTATTTGAAGAAATTCGTCAAATTTTGTCGGTTATCCATCTCGTTATATAATAATTGGCTTAACCAGATTTACATCTCGTGATTTTCGCAAGACAGGTATGAGAGATTTCATTTTATCAATCACTTTTCCAAATATGTATATAATTAAATTATATTTTCAATTATATACCCTCAGCAATGTTATGTGTAAAACATATGATTCATATTTATGTATTTAATGTATGAACAAAACCTCGGGCAGGTTTTTTGCTCATATTTTGTAATCAATGTTGTAAAGAATTTAAAAACTAAAATATTTGGGATAAAATGAACACATTAGATGATTTTCAAATTTAAACATGTTTTAAAAGAAAACGAAGTCCAGAAGAAAGCGGATGAACCTGTCGGATTGAAGTTTTCGAATTTGTTGCAAGAAAATCCATTATTGAACGACATTTAAGCAAGTTGCACATTTTAGCTAACGTAAGCAAAATATGGTAGGTTGTAGTGGAAATCTTTAGTTAAAGAGTGCATTGTGAACGCCATACACCCTCTCGCTAGTGACCTTTGATATCTATTTCAAACCAGGTATTGAGGAAAAATCCCGAATGGGTTGGATGTGGACCAAAAAGTTTTTCCCAACAAAACTCCAAAACTTACGACTATGCCAATTTCTCCCAAAACTTTTTACAATGTCGTTAATTCTTTTAATTTTGGTACTAAAATTTTAACGGTTCTTCAAGAAGCTCCGGCGATTGATGGGAGAAAAGCTCACTATAGACAAACAACGTGGATAACAGGAAACTGAATCCAAACTAAGCAAAAACTAGTTCAAATTCACGATTTGCTATACACTATCGACGATCATACATGACACTATACACGATTTGCTATACACCAGAAACACAGATGTTTTCAAGGTTGTATTCGGGCGGAGGCAGATTTTTCACAGAACATGCTAGGTACAAAGGATCTGAGTAAGATCGCAACAAATCTGGTGGATCAGACGTCGACCACTGCAATCCGAAGTTTATTGTTATAGTTTTGACAATGAGTAAACAATCAACTATGTCGGGATAGTATTTTTGAATAATAAGCTAAAGACGAATGAAGTTCTGGTGAGCAAGAGAGGTATACCATCATATTTTCCACAGTCACCATTTTTCAGTTTAAAAGTGGTCAGGCAATTATTTGAGAAAACTCTTGAGCTGCTAGACACCAAAAACGTGAGCGAATAAATCGTATCAGGATGATGACAAAGACCAACTTTCAACATTGGGATTGAATTAAGGACTAAGAAAACAATCTCGAAGATAGAAAACCATTTCAGCTTCCGATTTGGTAAGGTCAAAGTACATCGGCAACAAGAAATACACATTCGGCCTCACTGTCGATGAGTAAAATGACACCGGTTTTGAGAAGAGTGCTCTAAAGAATGTTGATCGAGCTACGACGAAAAGTTACAATAATAGTATGAGATATATAGTGCCCAACAAACAAATTTCTACTACTATATGGGGTAATCGCGACTAGTAATATCATCACCCTACTTTTCAGAAAATTTGACACAAATAACGGCTACTGGCTATTTAAATACGAAAACCGAAGCGTGTTCAATATTGCGAACGCATTCATATTTACCACCAGTGCAAAATATAGAAAGTGTTGGACCTGACGGTACATAATGTTGACCTAGGAAATATTGAAATATAAAATTGAAGTTGCAAACGAATATTAATTTACGGCTCTCACAGCTAAAAACTTCAAACTCGATAGTACTACGGCTTGTTTGTAAGTAGCCTAACTTTCAAAATTTATTTGAAGATAACTTTAAACAGGGTCTACAGAAAGTAACATTAAGGTGGACAGTAAGTTAAATACATCACTAGAATAAGCTCCATAAGCAATGAGCTTGAGCGAACCAAAGCGTCCGGAGTAAGAAGCCTAATAACTAAGATAGAAGAGCAAAGAGTTGTAACGGTTTAGATCAAAAGTGTTGAAACTGCCTAACATTGTTAAGTATGTAGTCCGAAAACACGAATGACTATACAATGGTGCTTACCACATATCACAATGAAATCAAAAGAAGTAGCTTTAACACCTTTTGCGATATTATACCGTTGGATAAAAGACTGTAAAAGACACCAGCAAAAAGAGTTAGAAAACTTAAGACCGAAAGAAACTTTTGCAGAAAACGACGAGCAGAGATCTACGATTTTCTAGAAACACATTTTGCGGGTAGTAGTACATATATAGAAGATGTAAGGACTAGCAAGACAATAAAAACAGGTCCTAAATACTGGAGAGCATACCATTTTATTAAGTTAATACCATAATACCATTTTATTAAGTTAAGTAGTAGGGCATTAAGTTATTGGCTTATTGATCGTGTGGTAACAGTCGATAGAGTTAAAGCTTTGTTCGTAGCATTATATTGTTGTTGCTTTAGTGACGGGTGCGGTGCTAATCCTCCGGCTCCAAGAACTTTACTACTGCGCTTGGGTAGCTTTCTATTTAGGCACAGGTCTGGAGTGTTTTTAAGCAGTTCTATATGTAACCTCGTCGATGTTACCAGTTACTTGGTTATATCTGACATCATACAGAAAGCATCTTGCTGTCCGCCTAATGCTGAGGTGATTTAATCTGTGAAACAGTGTCATTACAAGAATGCTGCTCTTTGGTTAGTATTTCATTATGTTCACCGATTGGCAATATGTTACATTCCTCGTACAAGTGATCATGGTGGGCCATCAAATGATATCCAATTGCGGTTCGCAGGGTTTCGTTTTGTTTTGTTTGTGAGTTACTTATTACAAGGAGTGTCAGCAACTTGGTGTCCATATAGGTGCTTCCTATTGGTGAAAAGCGTAGAAGTGGACCTTTTAATTTTCTTCTAGAAGTGGAAAGTTTTAATTCTCTGGTTTTTAACCAATCATTAAGAACGTTGAGCTTCTCGAGATGGATGGGTCTACGCCACAGTAGCACTCGAAATCCAATTACGACCAAGGACTATGACAACGATTTTGACAAAAGATAGCATTTTATTGCAACAGTTTGCATTGCTTTGAAAATTTCCTTTATGGACCTGATTTCTCAAGCCAATAAAGAAAACTTAACGTAAAGCATAATTATACAGGCTTGATCTATTCAGGGTTATTGAATTGCCTTTGATTTGCAAGATCTCACTACGTCCATTTGGTTTAAAGAAACAATGTATATAGATCAAACATCGTGTATTTTAATCCAATTCACGTGACGGTCAACACCTACGATTATCTTAATTTACAACTCCTCCATAATACAATAATAAATTTTGATTATAAAATAAAAATTATTATTATTATTTCTTAGATAATTTTGTTTGTTTTTTACAATCAAAGAAATAAAATATTAAGAGAATTGTTGTCCATTGTATATAAATATTAAAAATATTTTTAATTCTAAAAATAAAATTAAATTTAAGAAAAAAAAAAATAAAAACCGCAAAACAGATGAATAATAAGATTAATAAACAAAATAACATACCATAAAAAATGATGATAAGTAATAAAATTTATTTATTTATTTACTCGTAGTGGGGAGATTTGTACAGCAAGTAATCTGAAGAGGGTAACAAATTGCTTTTGATATCAAGGAGATTTAAAAATTGCAGCATGTATATTTCGCCGTTCATATAAATTAAACTTGACTGTACAAATATCTGAAATTTTTTCTTAGATTATAAATTCACAAAAAAGAGCAGAACAGTTGAGCAAAAGAAAAAATGTCGGTCAACTACGAATGCAATTCGTTCGTCGAGGGTTAACACGTTTTTCACAAAATGCACCTATAAATATATTATGTGATTTTTTCGTCAAAATGTCAATAGTTGATCAATAAAATTATAGATTATTCTGAGCTTCAAGCTTTCTAATAAATTTGTTTGGTTTATAGTTCATAAACTGTTGTTCATTTTTTTTATGTTTTCATATTTAATTTATATGTACGAGATCTAGAATTATGTAGCTTGATTTTTTTTCAGATTTGGATGTAAGGTTTTGAAGTATATAAAAAAACTGACATTTTTTATAAGATTTTAAAAACTATGACACTCCACTTGTCGGTAAAATGGGGATTTTTTTTCCTATTTTTAATTTTAGTGAAATCTTAAGCAATTAAAATACAAAAAGCTCGACATACAGTTACTTAACATCAATTTTGAAATGGCGAGATAATTAAGGGTAATTCACTGGTTTGTAGTGCCCAGTCTACTCTTTGAAGGGGTTGTCATGGATTTTCTCTGAAAAACGGTAAAATCGACACTAAATTTGCATTGCACATTTTCATTGATTCTAATTAAGCGTATTTCTGCAGGGAAACATTAACAAATAAAAGAATGAATAGATTACATTAAAAATATTTTTTGTTCGGTTAATGGCACAAAATTAAACATTTGAGGTACTATGTAAATAAAAATAAACTAAATAAATTACATTTGTTTAATAGTTACAACATACCCGGATAGGAGCTGCCAATATTAAACAACGAACCAATCTTGGGCCAGTATTGGCGAGTCAAGCCTATGCTAGTAAACTTTGGGTTCAGTCTGAGCTAGTTGTAAATGCCTAGACTGAACCAAGATTCAGTTTATTATGTTACGCGTTATTCCAGTCTAATTTATTTTAAACATGTGAAAACCTTATTATGATTTTCTCTAATTTTATATATTTTACTCTTTCTACACATTTAAAGGTCTAGAAAAAAAATTGGTTTGGTTTGGTTTGCCAGACTTGGCCCCACGACATCAGTTCAAACTTGGCCCAAGTTTTGCCGTTTGAAAATAAGTCTGGTCCAAACTCTCGAAAGCTGTGGCGCGGGCTTAGGGCCTAGGTATGGCCCCTTAGCTTTTTCTTACCCGGGTAGAAATATAATACTTGTAGGTATACTTTTTTAAGATGGTAAAATGCTGCACCGAATTCTAGCCCAAGATCAGAGCAAGAACTTTAGCTGACAAATGCCGACCTCAATTTTGATGACATCGTCATTTTGACGGCATCGTCCATAATAATATTAATGCACCAAGAGTTCAGAATGAGGCTCGGTACCAAAGCAAAAAAGTTAATAGTTTGGCACAAGAGGTAGTAGAAAAAGTCATAACTGTATCTTGTCGTAGGATATTAGCAGGAATGGAAGGAATTAAAAATGTTTATCACAATAACCGAAGGATCAACAAGAGTAACAAAATTCAAGCATCTGGTGTTAGGATGACCCTGGAATCCTGTCGACATTTATGAAATATTTTATTGGGCTGCACTTTGTAGAACACACAACGGCAGTGTTTGCATCTAATATGAAGGCGTAAAACGAAAACACGCTCTCAAATTCTTTAAAAACTGAGTTGCTCGAATCAAACAATGTATTGTGCAACAAATGCCAAAACTCTATTTCTTTTAAATACCTAAAACCTATTTGAATTTATTTTATCTCTAGATAGATACCAATATTTTTAGGGTCCTAGTTGATAATTACAATATTTTCTAATTACTTCGGTCTGAAAGACCTACTTTTTTGGAATCTCTAGACGTTTTAGGTCATAACGATTCTAAAAAAGCAAAACAAAAAATACCCGTCCGTCTATTGCTCGTCATAATCAACGAAAATAAGAAAACTATTGGAGCGACTTTAAAAATTTAAAAATAGGTTATGTTAATGATAAGATCCGAAAGGACGATGGGTTCGATAACTGCTCAGGAAGTGTGTCAAAATTGCTCAGGAAGTGTGTCAAAAAATCAGTGATAATTAGTAGTAACTTTGAATCTGGAGAAATCTTGATGATCGGCATCTGTATGTGAGACCAGGACCTTGATTATTGTGTTACAAATGTGTCAAAAAATAATCGTTAAATTTGTCAAAAGAATGATTTCCATATATTTTGTTTCCCAATTTTTTTTGAGAAACATATTATGGGAAACATTTTCGACTAGAAAAATATAAAGCATAATAATTATTTGGAATTCATGAAATATAATTGGACATTAAATTTGACATGCAGTGTGTCAAAAAATCGTAAAGTATGTCAAAACAAGAAAATTTGCATATTTTTTGCTTAAATAAAGTTCATTTTAAGTAATAACGAGTAGTAACTAAACATTGAATGTGGAGAAATGGTCAGCATTGGTATGTGAGACCAGGAATTTGATTATTGTATTATAAGTGTGTCAAAAAAAATTCATTTATTTTTTTCAAATGAATTTTTCATTTATTTTTTTAACAAAGTTTTTTGAAAAACATAAAATTAATAATTTGTATGACATGAAATGTAATTGAACATGAAATTAGACATGGAATATGGTCCTATCCAGTTTCAACTACTCCCAACATTGAAATCTCGGTGCTATTACAGAAATTGTTTAAATTGAGTTCTCATCGCTATTACAGAAATTGTTTCAATTGAGTTCTCGGCACTATTTCAATTTAAACTGAATTAGCGCAGTAGGGCAAAAATCATGTTTGAACACGAGTTTTGAGCACTCTATACTCTACAAGCACTCATACCTCAATACCAATAAGTTACCAAATTTTCGATTTTGAAAAACAAAACAAATGCAAATCGACCAAAAAATGCACTTTCAAAAAAACTTTCCCGTTAGCAGCAAATAAACAATTCAAAAAACAATAAAAAAAAATTGACAAATATTCTAAAACATGGCACTGTACAATATGTAAAAACATTTTAAGGGCAAACACTATATCCTTACAGTGTAACGGTTGTAAGGAATGGTGTCATCTCAAGAACTGCTCAGGCCTTGCCATCCATAAGCAATGGACCAAAAACTATATAGCGCCATGTTGCCAGACATCAGGTCAACAATCAAGCACGATCTCGCACCAGAACACAATGCGAATGAACACACATCCGGAAACCCCAAGCGATGTGCAAGTAATGCAAACTGCAATGGTCTCATAAACAAAATTGATGACATAATAAACTATATGTGCAATAATGATATTCTAGTCGTGGTTTTAAAGAACGTACAGCCACATTACCAGCAGTACCGGGAACTGATAATCACCTAGAACAACAACTGGGTATCATAATAAAATCCGGAAACACGGATATAACACTAGTCAATATTTATATACCACCAGTAAGCAGCTGTGATACAAGTTATGAACCGTCCATAGGACACCTATTTTATACTAAAGACTATTTAATTCTCGGAGATGTGAATGCTCACCATGATCTATGGCACTCACACCTGAACACTGATTCTCGAGGCGAAAGCATTGCTGATCAAATCGATGGCTCCAACTTTGGAGTCCTCAACGAACCACAACCAACAAGGGTAACTAATAACTCGTAATCTTCTCCAGATGTTTCAAATTTTACTGAAATAGAATTCAGTAAAGCCGCAATTAGACTATTGCAGAACTCTGCAATATTCCTGCAATGATAGTGTGTAAAATATTCATTGCAGAAAAGTTTGGCAATGAACTCATTACAAAACATTGCAATGACTCATTGCAATGTTTTGCAATGAGTTCATTGCCAAACTTTTCCGCAATGAATATTTTACACGCTACCATTGCACGACTATTGTAGAAATATTGCAGAGTTCTGCAAAGTTCTGCAAATGCTAAAACACATTGGACCCAAAGGATTGAACTTTCTCACTACCACACTCATCACATCGCTAAATACTCTTCAGATACCAAACATCTGGAAAACAGCAAGAATAAGCCCCCTCTTGAAACCTGGAAAAACTGAAGAGAAGAGAGAATCTTAAAGACCGATCTCCATCCTTTCATCGGTTGCAAAACTGATTGAAGCACTTCTGTTACCTCGGTTATCCAGATCTTGCAATTTGGCGCCTCACCAACATGGCTTTAGGACAGCACATAGTACAACCACCGCTCTTCACAAGATCCAAAATCAAATCAGTGATGGATTAAACTAAAAACAACCTTGTGCTAGAACAATATTAGTTGCGCTCGACCTATCAAAAGAATTCGACACAGTGTCACACGCTGCACTATTAAATGATATATTTAACACCAATCCGCCAGGTTTAATAAAGCGCTGTTTGTGCTACTACCTAAGAGGCCAACAAACATAAGTTGAGTTCCATAACTCCAAATCTAAGATAAGAGTGCTCAAACAAGGAGTCCCACAAGGTGGAGTCCTCTCACCTTCACTATCCAATCTCTCCCTAAGCAGCTTACCTATACCACCAGAAGGAATAACCATCACGTCATATGCAGACGACTGCACGGTGCTTACAACAGGAAACAACGTGGAACAACTCACTAATGCTCTAAACACCTACCTTAACATCCTAAACGAATGATTTAAAACCAGAAAACTGAAACTTTCCACCGAAAATTCCACACCTACACTTTTTACCACATGGACGAAGGAGGTGAACACAACACTCAACATCTGCATTGACAACGTGCTTATTCCCCCGGTAAAAATCCGAGACTGCTGGGGTCACATTCGATCCACTGCTTAAATTCAATGCTCATTCTCAACAGGTGAACGCGAGATTGAAAAACAGGAACAATGCTTTGAAAGCACTGGCTGGCAGTTCATGGTGGAAAGATAAAGAAACAATCATAACAACATACAAACCAATAGGAAGACCTATTTTGAATTACGCTTTACCCATATGGACACCGCAAGTCGCTGACACTCACTGGAAGAAATTACAAGTAACACAAAACGCAGCGTTGCGAACAACAACCGGATGTCATTTGATGGCTCACCAAGATCACCTGCACCAAGAATGTAAAATATTGCCGGTCGGTCAACACATTGAAATGCTCACCAAACAATATCTATGGGCCTGTCACAAAGAATAACATCCTTGCAATGACACGTTATTCACAACCACACCACCTAGAGACAAGGCGTACTGCGAAATATTTTTTAAGTGATGTCAGAAACAACAAAGTAACAGATTACATTGACGTACTTACGTATAAAACGGGCTTAAAAACGATTCACACGAAAGTTGTTGAGGACACAATAAAGAACTACGTTCCAAATCGAGTTCCCAAGAGGAAGCCGCCACAAGTCGCTGCGGAAGATGTTAAACTACCGCGCAGCACCAGATCCATCCAAGCGCAGTTAAGATTCGGTTGGTGACGCATCTTAAATAACTATATGACCAGAATTGACCATAAAATTGTTGACAAGTGTCCCATATGTGAGGGCACGCCGCATGATGCAGACCACCAATTTAGTTGTCCAGGAAAACCAACCAACCTGACGAAGGAAGATTTGTGGTACCGCCCAAGCAGAGTTCCTGAATCTGGACATGGAGCCGGAGCAGTAGCACCGCACCGTCGCTACAACAACAACAACATAAACATTTTAGTATTTCATCTAAAAAAACAGAATACAGAAGGGTGAGTTTACACGAATCCATTTAGAGTTATTTAGAGAAAAACCGCAAATTTTCGTTATAGATGATAATTCTGTGCAGTCTAAAATTCTCAATTAAATTTTAATAGTCTTCACATCACTTCTCAAACAAATAAAAACAGTTTTAATTATTTTGGAGTTCACTTTACTATCGGTACCACCGAATTTTGTAATTATTTCAAATTTTAGGTTGATGGGATATAGAGTTTACGAGATGAACGCATTTAAGATGCGATATTTAGGCAAAATGTAACATTTTTGGCATGTTAGTCATCGATATTAAATTTTGAGAAACTTCAAATTTTAAGATTGCTTACTTTATATTTTAAAATAATTTAATGACTTATTTATTTATATTCATTGTTGAAATTTTAAAAAGAAATATTTTAAATTTATCCATCACAATTTGAAGTTTGAACGTTCTTTTATTTTAAATTTATATTTACGGAACATTTGTTTAGTTTTTTGCAAGGTTTTTTTTAGCATAAATAAAAATTAGAGTCAAGGATATTAAACACATATAGATGATTTTTTTAACGCTATTTTTACATTGATCGTTGTTAAGAGGTTTTATTTTCTCTGATTGAACAAACATAGCATTCCACTAAAACTAATTACGTAAACAGAAAAGCAACGACTTTTAAGATGATTACATTATTTTAACATGTGGCCATCATTGTTGTTTTATCGAAGTAAAACAAGAAGCCGGTAAAGAGCCACTAAAATCAATGCTTCATGCAAATATTTTATTGCCTGTTTGCACGCTTATAAAGCTAATAATCGAATATGACCGGATTTACGTCTGCCTCGACCATATCTGAACAACACGAAACACAATTCGATTTTCGCCAAACTCGTAAGTGTATATCAGTTCATAAAAGCTAATTTAAATTGTGATGCCCAAAAGCATTTTTTTATATGCTAATCTGTTTATTTTATTAAAGAAATTTCACAGTTGTATTTTATATTAAATAAATATTGTAGGGGCTTATTGTTTTTTTTACAATGACGTCAAATCAGCTGATTTTTTTCAACGAAAAAAATAATCATTTATGTCACTGTGTTAGTTTACACAAAAGAAATATTTTCAGTGCATCATAGCAAATAAGTGACAACGTTTTTTAGGTTTTATGGTTCGTTAATTCAATTTATTTGATTAAAAATATAAAAGTATGTATAGTGTTCGTTGATCTAATTATGAGGCTATATTGTATAATAAGTTACAAAACCCTCATATGATTATATTTATTGTACATATGATTTCTGTGTTGGAATTATTTTTTAGTTGTTTTTTTAATTATGGAAATAAATTGTGTTGATGAAGTGATAAGACAATGGAAATTTAGAATATACCACTTAATTTTCCACGGCTGATAATTTTAGTTCTACGATTAAATTAGTAGTACTAATTATAATGTATTTTAAATGATAAAGTGATCGTCATCACTTGTACTTAAAATAAAATGAAAAAAACGAAGTATCGTGTATTGTTGTAACGAAGGGAAACTGAACACTGGTTAAAGAAGATGTTAGTTCAATAAAAATTTTACTTTTAAAAAATGCTATTTTGGATATTTTTTTCTAATTCCATGTTTTAAAAACCCCGCGAAAATAATTCTTTTTCCAATACATATTCGTATTCTTTTTATATCTTGCGCTAACAACGAACATCTGGTTTGTAGTTATAAAAAATTGGTTCTTACATTGTAATCTTAAATACGTAAGACATTTTTTTGTTCTTTTTTTTTAACTCAAATAAACTTAACAAACAGAAAAATAAACATCTTGTTTTATTTTCATATAAGTTTTTATTTAATTCCACGAAGCAGTTTTGTTCTTCTTATTCATCATTTTCTTTAATACTTTAAATCTCCATACATGGATGCAATGAAAATAATAATATGAAAATAGGGTAATTCAATCAAAAATAAAAACTTATTAAACTTGAATTAAATGAATTAACTTTAACACCCTTTATTTCTTTTTATAAGACAACCATTTTAATTTTTTTTGTTGGTTTTTGCATATTTTTATTGGAATTTCTAAGAAAAAAAAAACATTTTGCAACAGAAGAAGAAAAAGACAAAAATGCAAATTTTTTTTAAAAAATTTGTAATTGTAGTAAAGAGAGAATGTATATAATAATTGTCATGTTTATCTTATTAGACGTTTTGTTTACTTAGAATATATATGGAATAGAAAAAGAAGGAAGGTCGTTCGTTAGCTTTGTAGTTTAAATAAATATTACAATGCGGAGCATAGAAATACTATCGGTTTCTCTGAGTTATCGGATTCTGTAATAAAATTCTTCATAACAGATAATTGATTAATAGCGCAGTTGATTTTCAGGTTTATTGCAAATGTTTTAAGTGATAACTGTCACTCTTGTTATAAGAACGCGTACAGTTTCCAAACAATAATTCACAATTAAGAAACGATGGTTTAAGTTAAGTGTAGATGCCGGTCGGCGAGTAACTTTAAAATGATATGTAGCTGGAGCTTTGGCGATTTAAACTAAACACGTTCGACGGAACTGATTTTTTTCGTAGTAAATATACTGCTTAGTACTTGTTTTATTGATCGGATTGTAAATTTTTTAACTAACGTCTTTTTAGTGCGAATATGATTTTAAAATAAAAGAAAACAGACTTTGGTTTTAATTATGTAACACGCTAGGATAAAACACCTACATAAATATAAGTTTTAAAATTTCAAGTTCCATTCGGATGCCTTCCATTTTCCAATTTATCTTTCATTAGCCAACTTTATTTTATAAAAGAATTTCAGTGTGCATTCCATATAAGGAGCATTCCACGTAAAGCGGACAGGTAAAAATAAATTGGTGTTTCCAATTTTTTAAATATTTAATTATGTATATGTCTTCGATCCAGATACAAAATATTTTTACAGTATGCTACAGTCTGGTTACGAGCTAGAGTAATTACATTTGACTAAACGGCAGGTATGCGCTAATTCGAATCCTCTTACCTACATTTAAATAGTTTCAATAAAGCAGTCGAAACCTTATTTAATCAGATTTTTAAATAAATTTTTGATTTTAAAAATATTTGTTTTTTTTTTTAAACAAAACTATATTTAAATTTTAAAAATTGAATTTCACAAAGGTAGACCATAGCTAATAGTATTTAGACATAGCTAATAGTGTTCTAAAATAGCTGGATTTACCGTACCACCAACTGGCGGATAAATATGATATATCTAAAGCCGTGTACGATTTGACTGAAGTAACTGAAACAACTGAAAAATTGTATGCAATTGTTGTGTTTTCAGTTGTTTTAGTCAAATCAAAATCAGGCACCAGAAAAATATGCGTGCAGTTTCAAAAATATGACATTGTAAAGAATATGCCTGATACTGGTCGTCAGAAAAAAAACAACCGCTCAGGAAGACCATATCGACTGCTCCACAGCATTTACGTGTAACTACATTTTGTAAAAATTGAGAGGAAGGGAAAAACCGATTTATTGTGATTCTAAACAAGCTTGAAATTAAAATTTGTTTATCAATAAATCAAAAAAAACTATTTTTTTATTTATTGATAGCAATTTTTTGTTGATAGCAATTTTTTACAAGCAAAAGCTTGTTTAGAATCGCAATAAATCGTTTTGTGAGCTTCCTTTTCATTTTCATAAAATATAGTTACACGTAAATGCTTTGTAGCCGTCAATATGTTGATCCGGGAAACTTAAAAAAAAATCCGAAAATCACTACAACTCAGCTAAAATAAAAGTTCCAATTACCTGTTTGTACTCGAACAATCCGAAATAGATTGAAAGACGAGGGCCTTTTGAGCTGTAGCCAAAGAATAAAGTCGTACATCTGTGATGCTAAGAAAAGTTTGAGTTGTTCGGGACTAAAAAAACGTGATCGAGTTTGGTGACGACGTAATTAAGGATTTAAAGAACGATTTAAAAAACGGTTAAGCATGGATGGCGGATCCAATATGGTTTGGAGGTGTTTCTTAGCAAATGGGGTTGGTAAACTTGTCCTAGTATAGTGGAGGTATAATGAAGGGAGTAGATTACGTTAACATACTAAATAATATTTTGAACAAATCTGTCCATAAACTTCATTTGGGTCGACGTTATAACTTCCAAGAGGACAATTATCCTAAGCATACGAGTAAAGTGTCCAGAGATTTCTTTAAAAAAATAAAATGGAATTTTTTCGGCACTTAAAACGGCTTGGGAGGAAATCAGCTCGGAGAATGGAGGTCAGTTCAAAGTTAGTGGTGCTACTTTTTTTTACAACTTTTTTATGTACTGACTTAGTCGACCACTCCATTTTTTCCACATGAAATGTGAAATACTCATTATTTTAATTTAATATAAAGTTGAAGTTAGTTAAAATTAAATAATAATTTATGTGTGCTTGTTGTATAGTTAATAGTACAATGGTCGTTACATTGATGTAAAATATTTTGAATAAAAACATTTTGTTTTATTAAGAATATTTAAAGTTTCAATTTGTATTATAGCAGTTACTCCATTTTTTCCGCTGTAAGACCGAAAACAATGCTTTGTCTCACATGTGCAAGGATAGTGATATTCTTAAATTTCATTCAAGTCAGTGCAACGAGGTAAAAAGCTAACAGAATTAGATGGTGTAGTGGAAAAAGGGACGTTAAGTCGAAGCAAGGTTCATGCACGCTCAGCAGACAAAGCAGTTTCTATTAAAGACCTATTCCTCCTAAAACTCGAATAAATTATTAACACTCGTGTCACTATGTAAAGATCAAGTAGGTAATTTTAATTCTCAAATTGGAAGAAAAACAGAACTTTAATCATATGTATATCAGTACGAACATATTGCCTCGTACCAGTGGAGTAACAAGAACTACTTTCACGCTAGCCAGCTGGTTATGATGTACAATTTAATTTTCTCCAAAACTCTCATCCTCTCAAGAGAATATATTTTAAAACCCATTTATGACTACTCATCTTCTCAAGAGAATATATTTTAAAACCCATTTATGACTACTTCATTTTTACTTCATTTTTACAACAGTGAGCAATACTTTTAGTTATTATTTTCTTTATATCATATATATAATACATGTGGGAAGCAGATAAACTAAAAATGAATTTTATATTTTATATATCTGTCTCCCTTATTTTTACTCTTTTATATTACATTTTGTGGTTATGTAGTCAGTCTTATTTCAACTAATAAAGAAAACGGACTCAAAAGTTGTATTGTTTTTAATAAACTCTACAAATTCTGGGGGCTCAGCCGAAATAAAAAACGGTGTTAATTAAAAACGGTGCTAATTAAAACGGTGTTGATCAAGATTATTATTTAATTAAAACGGTGTTGATTAAATATAGTGAATAAATTCGACGTTTAATAAAAAAGTTTCTTCGAACAAATATGGCGGAATTGTTTGAAACGGAGCAAATTTTAAAGATGACGCTGATTCAATTGAAGGCTGAACTTAAAAAGGAGAACTTAAGTTGTAAAGGCAATAGGAATAGTCTATTAGCTAGATTATTAGAGTGCAAAATTTCACGAAAAATTACAATGTTTGGTGAAACAGCAAATGATGAGGAACAAAGTGTAACCGAAGATAGTGAATTAGTGAATAGTACAGTTATTCCAAGAAAAAATAATAGTGTACATGAAACAACGTGTTTAGAAAACGATGACGTCAATGTTAGTTCAAATGTCGATATAGCAGTAATAGATAGCCAATCAAATTCTAAAACCAATGACATTCGTCCAAACTACTCACCAACAGATGGCGTAAACAAAAAACAACTAGCAGAAAATGTAATGGATGAGTTAAAATTCAATCGAATTAGTATTCGCGATGTGGAAGAATCATTAGAAAAGTTTGATGGCAGTGGTGAACTGTCAGTGGAAAAATGGATTGCTGATCTAGAAGAATTAAATGAAAATATTAATTGGTCAGATTCAACTTTACTTATGTGTGCAAAGAAGTTATTAAAAGGTGACGCCAAAAAATTTATGAGTTGTGAAAAGGGAGTTAAATCGTTCGCCGATTTTAAAGAACGATTAATTAAGGAATTTTATGTTAAAGTTAGTACGTTTGACATTCATGAAAAGTTGCGTAAAAGATTTAAAAAATCTGAGGAATCCTGTCGATCATATTTGTATGCAATGCAAGATATTGCAAATCAAATTGAAAATTTTGACGAAATATCATTAATTAATTACGTTATTGATGGAATTAAAGACGAGAGTAAAGAAAAATTGTTAATTTATGGTTCGAGAAATTTAGATGAATTAAAATTTAAGCTTGAAATGTACGAAAAGGAGATTAATCGAAAAGTGGTGAATTCAAAAGTAAATAAAAAATTTGAAAAGGGTAATAATGAGAAATTTGAAAAGATTTTAAGAGAAAGAATTAAATGCTACAACTGCGGTGAAGTTGGCCACAATGCAAAAAATTGTCAACATTCTGGAAAAGGACCAAAGTGTTACAAATGCAATCAATTTGGACACCTTTCACGAAATTGTACCAATAATAGTAATCAGCTAGGTAAAAACCCGCCAACAACGTATATTACTGAATATAATCCAAATGTTAGTACAAATATTATGATCAAAAATATCAAAATGCAAGATATGTTTATGTCGGCGATGGTAGATACAGGTAGTGTTGCAAATTTAATTCGTGAAGATGCTGCAAATAAAATTCAAATAAAGAATTTAGAAGATACAGGCAAAACATTCAAAGGTATTGGTGGAATGGTCGTCTATCCAAAAGGTGTATTTAGTGAAGATATTTTAATCGATCAAGAATGTTATTCAACGAAGTTTTATATTGTTCCAAGCAATAGTATTACTTACGAAGTTATACTTGGAGGTGATATTTTAAAACAAGCAGAAGTGATTGTCCGTCCAGATGGTGTTAACTTTAAAAAAATTATCGAAGACGACAAACAAGATATAATGGAAATCAACGTTGTTGATGATAACAATGAAGTCGAAGTTGATGTTCCAATGGAGTTTAAAAAAGAAATTATAGAATTAATTGAAAATTATAAACCGATTGAAAATCGAAATCAAGAGTGTCCGATCGAAACTAAAATTATTCTAACAGATGAGTCACCAGTTTACATTAAGGCAAGAAGACTTGCGCCATTAGAAAAAGATGTTCTTCGTGGCCAAGTCAAGGAATGGTTAAAAGATGGTACTATCACTAAAAGTTATTCAGAGTTTGCTAGTCCGGTAGTAATCGTTAAAAAAAAAAATAAAGGTTTTAGAGTATGTATCGATTTTCGGGAGCTGAATAAAAAAATACTAAAAGATAGATTTCCTATGGCTCGGATTGATGATCAAATCGAAAAGTTGGCTAGTGCAAAAGTGTTTTCGGTAATAGACTTGAAAAATGGGTTCTTTCATGTACCGATGCACGAAAGTAGTAGAAAGTACACAGCTTTTCTTGCAGGCGATGATCAGTATGAATTTGTTAAGACCCCGTTTGGTCTCAGTATCAGTCCAGCTAGTTTTAATCGATTTATCAATTTTGTATTTCGTGATATGATAAGTAAGGAAATTGTTGTTCCATATGTCGATGATTTAATAATTCCATCTGAAGATGAAGTTGAAGGATTGGAAAGATTAAAATGTGTATTAAATTTGGCAGAATCGTTTGGATTACAGATTAATTTCGACAAATGTCAATTTTTGAAAAATCGTGTCGAATATCTGGGTCATGTCATTTCAAATTGTAATGTTTATCCATCACCAAATAAAATCAAGGCAGTTCAGAAGTTTCCAGAAATTCGAAATGTTAAACAATTACAAAGTTTTTTGGGATTGACAAACTTTTTTAGAAAGTTTATTGAAAATTACGCAAAAATAGTAGCACCATTGTATTATTTATTGAAAAAAGATGTCGACTTTATATTTGGAGAAGAACAAAAGATGGCGTGCGAATATTTAAAGAAAATATTGACTAAAGATCCAATTTTAAGAATTTATAAACGTGACGCAATAACAGAGTTGCATACAGACGCTTGCAAAGATGGTTTAGCAGCAGTACTGTTCCAAAGAGAACAACACGAGAAGGATTTACATGCAGTGTATTATTGGAGCAAAGCGACTACAGATGATCAAAAGAAATTACATTCTTATGAATTGGAGGCACTTGCAGTGTTTAAGGCCGTAGAGAAATTGCGTCCTTATCTACTCGGTATTAAGTTCAAGATAGTGACTGATTGTTCAGCGTATCAACGTACAGTAAAAAAAAGTATAATTCCAAATAGAGTTAGTTATATGACGTTAAGTTTGCAAGATTTTGAGTTCACAATGGAGCATCGATCGGGTGATAGAATGAAATATGTAGACGCTCTCAGCCGATATCCAGTTATGATAATAGAAGATACAATTTCTACAATGATTAAATGTAATCAAGACAAGGATGACAAATTGTTAACGATCAAGAAGATATTAGAACATGAACCATACGATGAATATTATATTGAAAACGATGTTTTAATGAAAAAGGTTGATGGAAGAGATGTTTTAGTTGTCCCATCAAACATGCAAAGAGGCATTATTCAAAAAATGCATGAAAAAGGTCATTTTGGTAAAGTTAAAATTGAAGAATTAGTAAAACGGGAATACTACATTCCAAAATTGTCAGAAAAGATCAAACCTGTTATAGACTGTTGTATTCAGTGTATTGTTATGAATAGAAAAAGAGGGAAAAAGGAAGGTCAGCTGCACCCTATTCAGAAAGAAGGCGTTCCACTTGCAACATTACATATAGACCACCTTGGTCCTATGACAGAAACAAAAAAGGGTTATCAGTACATATTAGGAGTTACTGATGCATTCTCGAAATATACTTGGATTTATCCGACGAAATCAACAGGTGTTTCAGAAGTAATTTCACGACTTAGTGATTTGGCAAAAAATTTTGGATATCCGCAACGTATTATTTCTGATAACGGCTCAGCGTTCAGGTCAAATGAATTCAAGAAATTTTGCGAAGAAAACGTTATTGAACACCCAGAAGCAACCACGGGCGTTCCACGTGGAAATAGACAAATCGAAAGGTCCAATCAAATTATAATAGCAGTGTTATCAAAATTATCAGTTGAAAGTCCGTTAAAATGGTATCAGCACGTTGATCGAGTGCAACGTTTTATGAATTCAACGTATCAGCGGTCAATTGATATGTCCCCCTTTGAAGCTTTGGTAGGAGTAAAACTACGTGATACTGATGATGCAAAATTAGTCGAAATTATACAACAAGAATCAGTGAAGAACTTTAATGAGCTTAGGGAAGAACTGCGTCAGCGAGCAAGAATAAATATTCAAAGAGTACAATCAGAGCAAAAAAGACAATATGATAAAAAATGTAAACATCCAAAAAAATTTAAACGTGGAGATATAGTTGCTATTAAGAGAACGCAATATGGGACTCATATGAAGTTGCGAAATAAATATTTTGGTCCGTATCAGGTCACAAAGGTAAAGGAAAATGATCGCTATGAGGTTCAAAAGCAAGGTGTTGGTGAAGGTCCAAAAATTACAACGACGGCCATTGATTTGATGAAACCATGGATACCTCTAGACGATTATTCATCAGGGACCGATGAACAGTAGGATGGCCGTGTGGGAAGCAGATAAACTAAAAATGAATTTTATATTTTATATATCTGTCTCCCTTATTTTTACTCTTTTATATTACATTTTGTGGTTATGTAGTCAGTCTTATTTCAACTAATAAAGAAAACGGACTCAAAAGTTGTATTGTTTTTAATAAACTCTACATACAGAAGCCACGAAAATCGTAGCCATATCATAGGAAAGGAGAAAATGCGGAAAGGAAAGATGAGAATACAAAAAAATATAAAAAAATTAAACGATTTAAAAAATAAACGAAATTTAATTTCAGTTTCAGTTTATGCTTTGCCTGAACTAGACGTTGCAAACAGGGTGTTTTTTTGATTAGTTTAATGTTATTAATTTACCAAAAAATATTTTGTGCAAAGCACAGAGGCCCTCTAGTTTATATTTTATTATATGTTTTTTTTATTTTCCAATGTATTTCGGATAAAATAAAGGAAGCATATTTTGTACAAAATACATTTGAAAATAACAAAAACAACAAAATAGGTTGGTCGCAAACGGGTTAAATCATGGTAGAACGGAAAATCAAATAGACGACGTCTTGGTATCTGAGAGACACTATACAAGTATAACTTGTGTTCAAGGATAGATGGTGTTCGGTAGGAATGGTGTTCAATTAAAGCATTCCCAAATCCTGAATAAATTTTACGTGCTAGTTACACACAACCAGGAATAACATGTTATTGACATCTCTTAACAGGGAGTTGTTTAATATACAAAATTAATGCCAAATGCTTCAGTATCGAGTCAATTATTATATCCCAAGCAGAATCCACAATCACAAAAACACCACTGCACACGTAAGTAACGAAAACTCTTGAGTTATTTTAAAATGAAGAAAAAAGATCTAAGCATTCAACTCTGAGCCCAGCACATAGAACAGCACATATTGTTTGCTTTAGAAAAAAAATTAGCCTTAAGTTTGCGAATTATAGTGGCATCGTTCTGCTGAACAATGTTGCACTCTTTAAAATACAAATAAGTTGAAATCTATGAGATGGTCTTCGGAAAAGATGTGAGATTTCTAAAATGAATAGTGAAAGACGATAAAAAACTGTCAACTTAAGCATAATATAGTCAACATAGTAATAGTCAACCAATCATAAATTTACTAAAAGACAAACACTATATTTAACAAAAAAACCGACTTAACAAAAAAAACCGGTGCGACTAATATAATCCACACTGTAAATAAATTCCCTTATTTGGTAACCATTTTGTAGTTTCAGAACAAAATTTTATACTTAAAAATCTAAATTCCATGTGTTTGTTTTAATCATAATGATGATGTTTTTATCTTTTCCACCTATGCTATACAACATACTATAGATAGAGAGACAAATTAATTATTTCAATGGTAGTAGTTTTAATAGAATTTAAAAAACCTGAACAAATTTAACTGCGCAATTTAAAAAATTAAAAATAAATAATAATATTATTAATAAAAAGAGAATATTGGTAATGGTGTTTTCTTAACAAATAAAAATAATAAATTTATGTTGGAATAAAAAGATTACTTATATGTATATACACAGGAGAAATGGAATAGGTTTCGTTATATTAAAATTCGTTTTGTTATCAATGAAAACTTAAATACACACGTCATACACATATCATTATGAGGATGGAATTCAATTGGTTGCGGTTTTTTTTCGACTACAAACATCTAGAATCTTAGTTTTATGACTCCTAAAACGTGCATCTCACCATTCAGTTGTTTTAAACAAGAAAATATAATTAAGAATGCAGAGTTTTTCTTTCTTAAATTCTTTAATTAACAAGTTGCAGTAAATTTGTTAGAAAGTTATGTCCAGAAAAGCAAGCATTTTAATCTTTTGATGACAACAATTTTGTTCTCGATTACAACAAAGTTCAACTCATACTTTCAAATATTTTATCGTTATATCATTCATTCTTCGTTTATGAATGGTATAGATTTTCAGCGAAATGGGAAGTGTAAGGCTACGAGCACAATGGAAGCTGTGAGCGGTTGAATGAGTAGCTACAAAGATACACGCGTAGAACCAAATGAAAGTGTTCATAGTGAAGCGAAGCTGTTTGCTATAATTTCAGTACCACTCGGAGTTTTCACTGTGTTCGTAGCCTAAGAATATAAATTAAAGATTCGGTCAAAGATTTGTTAATCTAAAGCCCATATTCGACTATCAAAGTTCTTGTTCAAATATTTTTAAATCAACTTTTCATAAAATCTAGTTTATATCCTATATTTTTTTATAAAATTAGAGGTATTTGAATATAAATAGCAAATAATATTAAAGATACAATTATTCAGCCAATTAATTATACTTGAGTTTTTTATTTTAAATCGCCAAGTAGACAATGACATTTGTTGACGCGTCAACAATTGAATAGTTAACACGTCATTGTCGACATCATGATCGTTAGTTAAAATTACATATTATCATAATACAACTTGAAACTAACCGAAACGCAAAGCAAACATAATGAATCTCGTCAAACTAAAAAGCAGTTAACATTTCTACACAACACTCAAACATATTTTATAAAATGTACCATCACAATTTTTTATTTGAACAAGAACTTTGATGAATTTTGAATACAGGGCTGTTAGAATCATAAACATATCTAGCTGAAGAAAAAATAAGAGAAATATCCTGTAATCAAATTTATAGTTAAATAATATTTACAAAACATTATTTAAATATTTTAAAATACAAAATGACCTTATTTTTGTAAATAAATAAATTTTGTATTTAAAAATCAGCTGATTACTATTATGATTTTATTTTTAAAACAAGTTGAAAATAAACCCAACAACAGTTAGTAATAAATAAATAAAATAAACAATTTGTTATTTTTATATTACAGTTTTTAAATAATGAGTTAGTTTTGTATAATTCAACTTTTGAGAAAGTTAACAATTTAGTGTTAATTGTTTTCTTTGAGGAAAAAAAATAAAATAAACATTACGTGTAGGTTTAGATTGTGTTAGTATTAAAAATTGTAAAAATTAATTAGTTCTGCTTTTCCAAGAATTATTTTGAGTTTTGTTTTTTAAGTATAAATGACATTAACTGCATTCCAATGATATACGATCACATTTTGTAAAAAAAATAACACAAATCCGGTGAAACAACATATTTGAAATTCCATTAGGTAAATTTGTAACTGTCTCACATTTCATTTTAGTTTATTTGATATATTAATCTCCGTATAAAGTTTTATAGAATTAAAGAATAAAATTGATAGTTTGATTTTTACTATAAAATGTATCTTAAATTTAATTAATTTACGATAATACGTAAATTCAGTTAGAATAACGACTAGGTTCAATAAAATGACATTAGTTGCGCATCTCACGGTTACACGAAGAAAGACTCTCCCTTTAAACTAATGCTAAATTTTTTTTTTGTGAGGTTTTAGGCGTTTTAGTAACAAATAGCCGCTCCCCTAATAGCAACTTCTTACACTGAAAAAAAAACAAACAAAGTAATGTCAAACTCATTCCGAAGTTAATAGTTTATTGATTATTCGAACAAAAAAATACTCGATTCGCAATATATATTCGCTCTCTTGAAAAGGTTGAAACAAGCTGATTTTTTTCAGAGTGGCGTATTTTAATTGACGGGTCAGGACAACAAGACTAGAAACAAGCTACGTAAGAAAAACATTTTAAAGATTTAAACTGGAGTTGTTAAACGAAAGTTTCATCACTGCCGATTTAGTCATTTGTGGTTTTTTGAATTACAAGGTTACTCGTTTTATATTGCGAATGTTGACATAATTCAATGCATAAAACGACAAGCAAAAGAGACAACCACGAAAAGAGACAACCACTCAAAAAAAAAAAATGGTTTTGAGAAAAAATTACTAGGAATTTTGAGACATTTTATTTTTGATAGAGGAAATTTAGGAAGATTCAGCTAGAACGAAATAAAAAAAAAAACGTACTCAAATTGAATAGGTGTATACTGTATATGCACCGCATATGCGAGCGAACGATTTTAAAACTGTTAACCTAAAACGGCAGTCAATATATATATACGACAGAAAAGCGTTTAGTGTCTTGCAACAACATTTCCTGTGAAATTGGTCCAATTAAACCTTTGATTAACTCTTAACTAAATTAAACCGAAATGGGCTGAACTAAGGGCTGAAATTAATTTCCGTCTACAGGTGAATGTGTTATAAAAGGTAATGTGGTAAATAAATGCATACATATTTCAAACGAATTTCATGGGCAAGTTGGTAGAGAAATGTTGGCATTTGAAATCGAATGATAATGGCAAAAGAATGGGTTTTTGATATTGAATTATTTATAATTGCCAGATAATTTTTTCCACATAAATGCATTTATTGTAAGTAGACATGGGTCTCAGCTAATGGAAAACTTTCAAAATTATTCTTTCATGTTAGATTCTAAAAAACGATTCTAAAAAAAACATGTGTCTGTTTGCAAGACGGCCATCACAACCTACAAAAACTAGAAAACCGCGGAGTGATTTCAAAAAGTTTTGTTTTTAAAAATAGGTTTACTTAATGGTAAGAGAAAAAAGAAGAATGGGTTCGATAACTGAACCGGAAGTGTGTCAAAACCGAAAACACGCAAATTTAGCATATTTTTGCGTAAAAAACGATCATTTTCAGAGATAATGAATAGCAACTTGGAATGTAGAGAAATCTTGATGGTGACATCTGTATATGAGACCAAGAGCATGAATAATGCGTTATAAGTGTGTAAAAAAATCGGTAACATTTGACAAAACATTTGGCTGCCCAAAACTAAAAACAATGTCCTCATGATTTTTTGTTCAGTTGGGGTTGCAATAAACTAAGCTTGCATAAATACATAACAAAACGTATTTGTTTTTTGCAGTGGTTGCAACATTCTAATTTAAATTTTAAAATGCCGCAAAATTTGAAATTGTACAACAAATCTCAAACTTTACATCAATCAATCATGATTTCATTCAACTACTAACTATTAAATTTAAACTTAAAATAAAAATAGATAAATAAAATCAACAAAAACTACTCATAGTATATAAGCAGTTCATTCATCCATTAGAAAAATATATAAATAAAAAAACAGTAGATCCACGAAAACAAAAAGGTATGTGGTTGGCCATAATTTGTATTTTGTTTAGATTTATCTTTCATTCAAACATCAGTTAGATTTTATTTAAACAATGATAAGATAAAATTTAAGTTATTTGTTAACCGGGACAAAATAAAATTAGAAAAAAATATTAGTGGAGCAAAGAAAAATAAAAAGTTAATGATCATGTGGCTGTGGTGGCCGGTAGAACAAATTCTACATCTAAAACATCGAACAATAATTAAATTATAAAATTAATTTTTTTTATTGTATTTCCTGTCTAAATTCAAATTTATATTGAAAGATAATTATTTCTTTTATTATTCTAAGATTCAAAGAAGTCATCCATCAGGTTTATGCAAACGATGTGCAATTTTTATTTTATTACTCATTGTGTGGACTATTTATAAATTCTCTTTTATAAAAATTAACTTTGCATTGTAAACATAAAACATTCCATTAAGTAAGTAACGCATACAGAAAAACCAACCGACCACCATAACTAATATTAATGGTGACTGATCTTCTGTCAAATCGTTTTTTTGTTTGTTTGTTTTCCTTTATTTCTCTGAGAGAGAAACCGGTTTGTCTTCCCAAAGACGTGCGAAAATTTTTCATTTGATTCAAAATTGTACAATTATTGCAAATTTCTTTTAAATCTATAAGAAAAAAACCTACCACAAAAAAATAATAGTTTCTCCCTCACTGCTACTATATAAAAAGAAATAAGAAAAATGACAGATTAGGATTTGATTCTAACCAAACATATAAATTTTAATCTTTTATCTATTAAAAATAAACTACGCAATAATGAAAAGTTGGTCGCCAGCTAGTTTTCATAATATACTTTCAGGATGTATACATAACTTAAATATTTGAACATTGGCATTATAAAACAATAAAATATTCACTATTATAAAATCACTGGAAATAACACAATAAATGTAAAATACTCTCGTAATTATTTTCATTCATTTTATAAAAATTAGCACAACTAAAAATAATAGATTGTACTTTTTGTTTTGTTTTAAATTATTTAATTGTTTTTAATTTATAATTTAATACAATAGTTGGTTGTTGTAAATAAACAGAAATGCAAATGGCGAAATGAGAAATTGAATATGACATTTTTGTGAACACGATTTCTTATGTCTCTCTTCATACAATTTTAAAGTTATGTTCTCTCTATATTTATATATACTCTAAGAGAAAAACTAAAGTTAAAGAAATACAAAAATGTGGGAACAAAGTCGAAATCGAGACTTTAATAAAACAGCTGTTTCTTTAAAAATACTTTTATAAGTAATAAGAAAATGAAAAAGAATAAATACTGATCACATGATTTTTATTTTTAAATTTCTGATTTCATTGTTTTTTTTTTTTAAGTTAAGCAATAAAAACAACAAAGTTATGTGACTACTGACTACACTGAAAGGGTTAAAAACTCATTGGTTAAAAATTGAATTTTCTTTTCGAGAATTATTCTTGATTTTATTTATCTTCTATTTATTAAAAAAAAAACGTTATAATATTATAAGAATACCAAATAGTCGCCGCCGCCGACACTATAAACATTATGAATACAAACGTGGGTGTTGTATATTAATGTCGTTTATATGTAACATTCGTACTGTTACAGAAAAATAAGACGAGAAAAATATAATTAAACGAAATAATTATAACAAAATGGCAAGAAATAGAAAGAAAAAAAGGTCAGTGCACTAAATTAGAAATTGCAGATTAGAAGAAAATATGTAAGGAAGTTTAGGTGGGCGATGTAATGGTTTTTTATTGTATAATTTATTGGTTTTATAATTTTTACTGTGAAAAATCTGTGGGTTGTTCGGATTTTATGATAAATTGAAATTGATTTTTACAATAATAGTTTTTAATTTTTCAAGAAATTCGTTTCAAATTACAATGATTCGGTTCGGTTCGGATCAATTACTTCACATTTATAAGTCCTATATTCGTTCCTGTATGGACTATTTATAACTGTATGGACTATTTATAGAAAACAAGAAAAGCAATTCGAAGCATATTCAAAATGAAGGCGATAATAGATCGCAGATGTTTAAAGCCAGATTTGATTAATTCAAAAAACGAACGAACTTTCATAGCAACTGAATAACTGGTGAAACGTGCAGACTAACAACGACCAAACGACTAGTACAGAAAAGAAAATCAATTCTGTAATTCGTTGTTGAACGAGGTGGTAAAACTCATGAGCTGCTATTCAGCAATGAAACAGCAATGTTTTGAAAAAGATTCCATGACGATCTTGCATTTCACACGATGAAAAACATACCCCTTGAATCAGATACATCTACCTAGAATCAGATACATCTACCATCAGATACATCTACCCAGATACATCTACATCTACCTACATACACCTAGCTAAAGTGGTAGTTTTGCAGTTCACAGCAAGGTATTTGTCTATATTGTAGAACCTATTAAAAAGAGAAACACCAGCAAATGTTTTGCCAGGGTTTAGTAACTAATTATCAGGTGTGAAAACAGACATTGAAAAAAATGAAAAAGAAGTGAACTCTGTCAGAAATAATAAACAGTTTTCAAAGCAGAAATTCGTTGAATTAAAAGTTAAAATCAGAGTTTCTTATGAACTTAACAACTGTCATCATATTATTTCATTCAGTAAAATATGAAGAGGCTGAAATCTCAAAGCTCTAAGATATCAAAACTTCAGTTTGGGTTAAGGATTTTTATATAGTTTTTGGCAAAAGGCTTTTGAGGATATTGTTTTAGTTTTGGGCAGCGAGGTATATTAAACAAAAAATTCTTTACAAAAGTAAAAGTACAAGAAAAAATTATTACAAAATTTAAAATTGAAACTTTTTTTAAAATTTTGAAAATATTACAAAAATTATAAAAAAATTAAAAATTTAAACTTTAAAAAATTCTAAAAATATTCTAAAAATATTCCAAAAATTATTACAAAATCATAAGTTGAAATTTATATTCCCACTGTTCCTGTTATTTAAAAGTCTGAAATCACACAAAAATTACTCAAGAAGCATTTCCAAATAATAAGATTTTTTGTTAAAAAACGACATTTAATCTTGATATTTTCTAACTTTTCCTATAAGTTGCGAGAAACCGGAAACAACCGTATTCCGTATCCAATTCATGTTCAATTACATTTCATGTCATACAAATACTTAAACGGACAAATCGGATTTAATTCTAATAATTTTTCAGTTATATTTTATAGATTACAGACTGTATGAGTATGACGTTAACATTAGTCGAAATAATACAAATGTAATGTTATTTATGGAGTTGTTTGTCAAATGTTTTTCTGATGTAGAATGGATTCTTGTATCGATGTTTTTATAGATATCATCATCAACGGAGACACTTCAGATCTATTCTCTTTACTTTTTTGGTTGACAGTGGAAAGAGCCAAACTGTCGAGATCGATACTGGATCTTGATGCCTAAGCTTAAAAGCATAATGCAAAGGCTTAAAAGGATAATGCAAAAAGTTATTGAATTGAATTACGCAGCAAAAAGAATTGGTGGAACAAATAAATTGAAAATTAACTAGACAAATCTAATAATTACTTCGCTTTTGAAAAAACCTAAGTATTGCATTCATGAGCCAAAAGTGAAATTCTTACCCCCACTTTTTATGGCATTTCTCGACGCTTTAGGACCTACTGATTCTAAAAAAGCAAAAAAAAAATTAATGTCTGTCTGTCGGCCGTCCGGCCGTCACAATCGACGAAATCTAGAAAACGGCTGGAGGGACTCAAAAAATTTGTTTGTTCTAAAAATAGGTATACTCAATGGTAAGAGCCGAAAGGACGATGTGTTCGATAGCTGACCCGGAAGTGTGTCAAAAAAAATCGTCAAGTGTGTCAAAACAAGGAAATTTGCATATTTTTTGCTTAAAAACGTTCATTTTAAGTGATTACGAGTGCATTGAATTGCGATGAATTGATTACGATTACATTGAATTTGGAGAAATCTTGATGGTCAGGGTTGGTATATGAGACCAAAATCTAGATTATTGCATTATAAGTTTGTCAAAAAATTGTTGTCAAGTGTGACAAACGAATGATTTTTATTTTTTTTTTATACAATATTTTGGGAAAAAATAAATTAATTATTTGTATGACATATGAAGTTTTATTATTATTATTGAGAAATATGGCATTATAAGTTTGTCAAAAAAATATTGTCAAGTGTGTCAAAAGTATGATTTTCATTTATTTTTTTAGAAAATAATAAAATTAGTTATTTGTATGAAATGAAAATGATATTATTGAGAATTTTATTGCATTATAAGTATGTATGTCAAAAAATGATTTCACTTATTTTTTTAGCCAATTTTTCGGAGAAAAAAAATTAGCTGTTCTATGACGTAAATGTGACATGGAAATTTTTTGAATTTGTTAGTTTTTGAAATTTTAAAGTTTGTACTTTTGATTTTGTTATAATTTTTGCAATATTTTTAGAATTTTGAAAAAAAAAAATAGAATTATATAAAAGAATAATAAAAGAATTATATATATATATATATTTATAATTTTGAAAATAGTTTCAATTTTTGGAATATTTTTAGAATTTTGAAAAATTTTAAATATTTGTTTTTATTCTAATTTTTGGAATTTTGAAAAAATTTTCAATTTTTGATTTTGTTATATTTGCAATATTTTTAGAATTTTGAAAAAAGTTTGATTTTATTTAATTTTTACAATATTTTTGAAATTTTGAAAGAAATATCAATTTTAATTTTGTAATATTTTCTCGAAACGCTAAATGGAGAGGTTTTTGAGTAGTTTGCTGAGTGTATCATCTTTTCTCTAAATTATATTAATTTATGATCTATTATGATTTTCCGGCAACGTATAGATGTTTGGTGTTAGTTTTGTAATAAATTTCTAAACAGACATAAAAAAATACATGTACTTTAACAAAGAGTTATGTTTGATATACATCGCAGCTCAAAAATAAAAACAATATCATCATAAAAGTTTTATGCCGAAAACTACATCAAAATCCTTAACCAAAATCAAAGTCTTGATATCTCAGAGCTTGAGATTTCAGCCCCTCCATATTTTTATGAAAATAATTAACAGTAAGCACAGTTTTCAAAAAGCTAAAACACAAGCGCACGATAGATAAATTAGAAAGAAACACAAATCAAAACTATTTCCTCAATTCTATTAACACCAAAATACCGTTTTTATTCGCCTATATATTAAAGTGTTACTTTATTACTGTGATTTGCGGCTTTAAAGTATCACTTTTCAACTATTTATTTTGTCGTCATAGCTACGTCCAAAAAAGTAAAAAGCATTTGTATTTGTTTAAATTCTATCAAAAATAAATTTTTTTATCAAAGCAACCCGCAAAATCAAAATTTCATTATCCAATTAAAATAGTTGTTATCATTTGTTGTCATAGAATTTGGAAAAAATAATAAATATTTTTTCAAAGGTTACTTGTTCCACATATTTTTATTTTAAAATTTATGAAAATTTATAATTTTAATTTAGAATAAACAACTTTTCTTAAAATATTTTGCTTGCGGCGAATAAAAAATAGTATATGATGCACGGACGTAAGCTATTTTGGACTTAATGTGGGTGCAAATCTCGGCTAGCGCCTCGATTTGCAAACTCCACATCCGTCCAAAATCTTTAGCTTTACGTCCTAGCATCATAATGTACTATTATTAAAAATAAATATTTTAATTGCATTAACATAAAAATCATAGCCAAATCAAATATATAGTTTCCCTATATAGATAAATCATTTTCTTCTTAAAAAATAAGATTATAATTTTTCAAGTCTCGACAAAAAATAAGTAAAGAAAACTTCAAAGCAAGAGAGAGACAAGGTAATCACGATACCGATCGGAATAAAATAAATGGCAATGATGTATTTTTTTTTTTAAGAAAGTTGTAAGGAATGCAATCTATAAAAATTTAGTTTATCCATGCATGTTTTTCTTTTAGGTAGATTTCATATTTGTGGTTGTTTGTTTTTGTTTGATAGTTGTTCAAACTTTCTATAGCTATTTATTTTATATTCAATTATATTTTACTTAAACACAATTTTTACTCTATTGTATTTTTATATAGGAGGTGGTTTAAGTAAGGAGGTGTGTGGGTTGCATAAGAAAAATATGTAAATAATTTACGATGCTATTTACGATCTATCTCAAACCGTTCTAAATTGGAAGCTATAAATTTTCATTGCTTTTCTATACGGAAATATTTCTTCTTTGTGCTGGATTGAGGTAGGCTAGCTTTGAAAATAATAAAAAATGATTTTGACAACAAATATTCAAAGTAAAAAATTGCAGTTTATCAAGTTGTTTTAAACTTTCTGTTAATTAATGAAGAAAACATCTTTCAATGATCGTCTTTTGTTATCTTAGACGTATTGCATAGTATTAGTAATATACTTGTTTTAATAGTAATTAAATTAAACTTTAATTAAAAATATACTGCTATTCTTTACTCAATTTTTAAATTTGAGTATTTTGATTAATTTAATACATCAATATTTTATAATTTTTTAAACGTTAAACGCAAAAACCACTCAGTTTACGTACATTCACAATAAAAAGCCTATATAATAGATATGTCAAAAGAAATTGTCACCCCCATTAATAAAAAAAAAATTGTGGTAGTAAATTTACAAGACCCTTCGGGCAATCGTAATCTTTCGGCGTTTGCCGCACTAAAAAGCGGCCGAATCGAGAAAAATGGCAGATACAAAAGTTATCGAACTCGTCAAGGACAGACGCCTCACGAAGTATAACATATGTGGTAATCATCAAATGAAACCGGCGAGGGCCTGGTGACTATTATGTACTACTCTGTGATAAAATTTGTGGTAAATTAAAGAAATGAGTTTAACGTAAAATAGGCAGAAAAATACGAAGTTTTTTTGGCGCATAAGAATTTATTGATTGTCAAAAAGTTCTCTCTCTGATTATATGAGATTTTGAACTAGGGGCCATATTAAATATAATAAAGTCTAACACAATTATGAATTATCGTTTGAAAAAATTACTAAAATATTTTTAAATTAATAGAAAGCAGAGTGTAAATATAGCCCGATTAAAAATTCTTTCTACAAACTGCCCTATGTGGCAGTGCAGAGTTGTTAGTGATGCTTTACAGTCGATATTTTTAACAAATAAAGAACCCATAATATTTCACGATTAGTTAGGATCTTATTGTAAAAACATTACTTTAGACATATAATCATCAATATTGACAGAAAATTTAATAGACTTCAAAAAATTAAACATCAACACATTTTATAGTATCACTCACCACCGATGTCAATGTTACGCATGCCATAATAAGGAAGAAATTGTTTACTTTTTATAAGAAAATATAACGAAAGCAATAATAAACAACCAAAATCGAGAGGAAGTGTATTTAATAGTAAAAGATATGCGGATAATCTCTACAATAACACTGAGACGTTATTGCACCAACATTAATATTCTTTTGAAAGCCCGCATAAAATTAATAAAATACAAATAATATTAAATTGTTTTGATTAAAAACGAAATATGCTTTTCGTTAATATTCTTAAAATTTATAATCGGTTGTAGTAAAATGTGTAAAAACTTAAACGATTATATCGTGCGACCACAATTTTACTGTCTCGTTCTTTTGAAATAAAAAAATCTATAAAATATTACTCTATTCATACAGCTACAGATGTTATACATTCTTATACACCATTATAAAATAGTACTATAGCATAGTAGAAAAAAAAATCGATTCTACTATTAAAATACTAAAAGAAATTGTACGAAAGTACGCGAATGCAATTGCATATTTTTTCAATCATGAAAGCGAAAAAAGTGTATGAATGTCATGATAAATAAAATGATAAACTGTGCAAGTGAAATGCAGTGACATCCACCCTTTTTGAATTGTTTATTGGCCTAGTCAATTATGGTGTGTAAAATTTCTAACAACGGTGCATTTTTATTTGCAATATTAATGATATAATAAATTTTTATGAATTTAAAAATTGTGCTATTCAATACTGGGTCACCAACAAACATTTCAAGCTACAGTTATCTGAATCTTATACATTTTATTAAAGTTTCGTGAACATAAAATTCACCTTCTAAAACATTTACAACGTTTACAGAAAACTTTTATTTTACAAAAATGCATATTCCAAAATTGCCAATTTTATAATTTTTTATTTTGATCATATTCCTTCGATCATCCTCCAAAACATATCAAACTACAAAAGATACATTTATATTAATTTTATGCGCTCTTAACTCGTCCAAATCTTACCACAAAACATCATTTCATCATCCGCAACCTCGTTAGAAAAAAAAATATTCCACCTTTCCATTTCCATCGCTCAATCCAACACACATTCATAGGATGAAAATCTAATAATTTTAATGTCGAAAGCCAGCTGTCTTTAAATCTGTTTCAGCGAATTCTTATGATTTTGTTTCTCTTTTTCTTTCTAATAATTTTATTGTCCTGTTGAAGAAGGGTAAATTTAGTTGTTAAAAAAATGTGAAAAGAGGAAATGAGGACGAAGAAAATTATATATTTTCAATGAAAACCTCCAGAAGAAAAATTTTCACACATATAGGAAGAAAAAATGTTTCTTATTATTAACTATGAAGACGAAGAAAAGATATAGACACATCTCATCACAGTTAATACTAATAAAAAGAGATTCATACATAAACAGTACATATCAACGTTGGAATTTTCTTAAGTTGGAGTAGACGAATAAAAAAAACTTGTGTTCCGATCGATATTCTTGTTGCCATAGCAACAACAGCTCGAAAATTTATATTGGATAGTGAAAATACTCGTAAGAAAATAAAAATGTGACACGTCACATTTTTGGTTAAATTTTAAATTTTAGTGAGAAATAATTACAAAATGTCTGATTCTAAACAAGAAAATTGTAAATTAGACGACATTATGTCTATGACTACCATTTTTACATTTTGTTCGTATGATATTAATTATTGTCATCAATTAAGGGTGTGGCTAGTTGTAATTTTTATTATTTTACTATGTTATGTATAAAAAAAACTAAACTATAAACTTCAGCATAATAAGGACGTTGCAAAATAATTGATTATTAAAATTAAAAATTAATTTTTATAAATTAGATGACGTTAATATAATAGTAAGAATATTCTGAACTCAGAATATAGTACGTGATATCATTCATGCACAATATAGCTTATTGTAGAAACATTTGGTAAATAGAAGAGTGAAATATTCCAATGCGCAGATGTTATTTTTAAAAGCAAAAACTTGATACGTACAGTATAAAAATAATTGATTGAAAAATCTTATTCGCGTAATAGCGTTTTGGGCAATTGCAAATTCAAATATTTTTTAACAAACTACAGTAATTTAGGTATTCACAATTAAAAATTAGTAACCATATCCGTTATTTCTTGCAATTGTTAGATTGACGTTCCTCATACACTGATCTAGTGCTTTTTAAAGTTATTGTTTGTTAGTCCTCTGTTGTCATGGTTTAGCTGCATGTTGTTGAGCATGGGTGCTCTTCGTACGTCTTGTCTCAGTCGTTTCTTTATACTTATGATGATCTCATTCGCTATGTCCCAGTTGTGTTTTGAGCTCAGAATAAATTGCATAAAGTCCATCTTCTGTTGGTGGAAGCTTCCCATTTTTCTCGCCGTTCTATATGACTGTCTATGATGAAGTCTTGGCGTATTCGTCGTCTACTATCATTTTGTGTTGCTATACGCAGGGTCAATACCTCCATTGCTGTAATATCGATCAGCATCCTACTCGCAATAACATTTACGACCTCCTACGAGATTACTCCAGAAGATGGCCTAACAAGCTGAAATATATATAGAGTAACAGTAAAATTATAAAAAACTTTGTTTTCTTTAATTTTTTATTAAACTTATTTAATAAGTTATTTGCTTAAAGTAACAAGAGATTGACATTATGTTATTTACGACCTCATCAGACACCGTGCGGAAAGCAACATATGCGCAACGAAGCCGGTCTATAGCCCGTTTTGATAGGTCTAACATAAGATGGCGTTTTCGCAGCTAAGGCCTGTATATATTAATATTGATGTGCTAAGCTAAAGTTACCGAGAAGCTTTCTGATCGGTTGTCTACGGCTGTCAATGTTTGGTATAATTATTGCTAGAGCAGCCCCCAGAGTTTGGTTTTGTCACCAGCGTACATCAAGTGATATTTAAAGTTGTGTCTGTGGTCTAGAACGGCCACAAGTACCACAGGTGCTGGCCAGATGTTATGATCTGTCCACCTACTTGGATATCAATACTTTCTACCACTTTTCTGCTACTTATTTGTACGACTTCCGTTTTGTGATCGGTCAACTCTAGTCCTGTATTGTTCAGCCATGCTCTAACGCTGGTTAACGTCTGGTTACAGTTGCTAGTAATGTCAGTGAGGTTCTTGGCTACAACAAATATGGCAATGTCATCTGCATAGCCGATAATCGTTGTTTGTTTTGGTACACGTACTCTGAGAATACCATCGTACATAATGTTCCATAACAATGGTCCAAGGACCGATCCTTGAGGCACTCTTCCTATTATATTGTACTTCTTAGGACCTGCTTCGGTATTATAGACCAGAGTTTTTCCCTTGAAGTAACTGAAGTACAGTATTGTTTTTCACCCTGTTGCCATATTTTACCACTTAATGCGTTATATCACATACTGCAGAGACTGCAACAATGGTAGAGCGTTTCTATCTGAAACCAAACTGCTGGTCAAAAAGGCCTCACTCGCCCTTAATATGTTGCTCAATACGAGTACCAATAATTCTCTCGAAGATCTTGCCAGTTGTGTCCAGCATGCACAGTGGCACAGTGGGCGGTAGGACGATGATTCTTCTGGTGACTTGTCATTTTTTGGTATAAGCAACAAGCGTTGGCTGCTTATGGTGCCCATGAATTCTCCTCCGTGTACATCTACTTCGGAGTTTGAGGCATTCTTTTTTCAAACGGGTAATTTTTTCGGTCCACCAGAATACGGGGTGCCGTCCATTACAGTCGCTTTTACGCGGCATAGATTAATTACAGGTGCTTTTAAGATCCCTCGCAATAGATTTTGCCCCTATCGTAGCACCACTATCCGGTACATATTGGCATACATTCAATCATGTAGTCCAGCATTTACGTGTACAACTCTTTGATTTCCTAACCATTTTGCTGCGCCTTCCGCTTGACTTTGCACCTTTCGCGGTGATGACTGGGTTTCAAATATAATAGCACTATTACCACTATGCGTTTACAAGTCAGACACCTTCATTCGCAAAAGTGATATCGATAATTGAACCTGCCTCTCCTTTATTATATGTCTCCGTGGTACAATGGTTGAGCAGTACCAGATCATGTCACCTTTAAGGGTGTTACATTTACTTTCCCACTCAACGACCAAAGCGTTAAAATCACCCGCAATTATAGCAAAGATGTAATTCTTTTTTCTTGGGACGAGAGTGGCAGTAATTAATGAATTGCGGTAAAAATGGGTTTTTTATGAACACCAAGACCAAACAGCGATAACGTAAGTCTATCATATCAAAACAATTCTATCCAAAAGACGAATATAAACATTTACCAGAGATAGATCCAATAACAGATTTCATCATCACTTTTTGCGAAATGCCTGTGTAACGAAGAATATTCGAAATTTTCACTGAACATAAAAGAATCTTAGTTAAGTACATATAACAAATTTTTCCAGTCAATTATAAGATTTAAATAATAAAAAAAATTATTGCGTGTCTCATGGAATATACTTTGTTCCGCAAATTTCACAACTTATGTACATTTTTCAAAGTTACATTGATTTTCTTTCAATTTTACACTATACGAAAATACAATGCAGTAGGAGGCAGCAGACAGAACTGATTCGTAATTTGTATAAAGTATATAAATATTAATGCAATTTATTATTGCATGTTTGTGTAGACGTTTTCAGTGACGTGAAAAAATTTACTACAAAATATTATGAATAGAAAAAAATTGTTACTACTACAATTTACAAATACAGAAAGAGAAAAATAAAATATTTGATTGTTGTATTAATATAAAAATAAATAATTAATCAGATTAACAAATGGTGAATTATTTATCTTTTAATTATAGTAAATGAGTACAAAAATGAATGAAATTTAACTATGACGTTAATATTTTATTATTTTGTATGAAATTGACGATGTAGATATCCAAATAATAAACGAAGTGTTGCAACGATTTGAAATATTTAAATTGAAACAACAACTATTTAGAGGAGACTACCTAGGTGGTAGAAAAAAGGTGACAGAATTTAAGATCGTGCACTAAGTAACAATTGCAACTACATATTTGTTGGATTTTTTATCATTTCTTACTTTCAATTTCCTAGATAGTTGTCTGCATAGTTTACCCACATGCAAACAAAAGTTAAATAAAATCAATCTTGACGCATGGTAAGTGTAGTTAATTAACTAGTTGTTTAACTGCTTAACAAACTGAAGATCAGTATTTTATCTCAGGGGTCACTGGTCTGATTAGACCATGATACGGGACTTGGCGAACCCGAGGTACCTGAGCTATAGTGGGCTCTAGCCTGCTATTGCAAACCGTAAGTCTTTTGTCATGTCTAGCGGGAACGTGGACCTTGGCTTAGCCCCTTATTAGCACCCCTAGTGGGTACACACTAGAGAGGACTCATGTAGGGTCAACCCATGAAAAGTACCAACCTCTGGGCATCTGTCGCCCCCAGTTGTATATAGACTTCTAACAGGTATAGACGAAGGCCTGTTGATGACCTTTATTGCGTCTTAACTCGTGGGAACAATATGGATAAATATGTTAGTAGCCTTTTAAACTTTTTAAAATTTTGTTTTCACCTGTTTATTATTTCTTACATCCTATCATGAAATATTGACCTATGCCATATTTTATTATATGACAGGATTTATTGTTTAGTTACCCATTTTTAAAACAAATTATATTTTGATCAAATGGCTATTACATTTGATAAAAAATTTAAAATACACATCCAAAATATTTGTGGATTGAATGCCAACCGTGACGCCGTGCAACATCGTCTCGAGCACGACCAACCGCATATTCTTTTTCTTACAGAAACACAAGTTTCTGAAAACTATCCCTATGTCGTAACACTAAATCCCAAATAGAGCAATTCCATCCCAAAGCGATAACCTGTTGTCCATCAAAATTTTATTTTGCCTTAAACTATTTTCATTCGGTAGAGTATCGAAAATGGTTTAGTAAAAATTTTTTTTGATCCAAGAAACGTTTTGTTATCCTGTGCTGGTATGGTCTAAAATCGCGAACTGTGCTTAAAAACGCGCCTACTGCCGTCAAAATCGGTTCAGCCGTTCAGAAATGGTGGCATTTTCAAGATACGCGTGTAAGCACAAATCGCGATTCTAGGCCATACCAGCACAGGCCACAGGATAACCAAGCGTTTCTCGAAACAAAAAAAATTTTTTACCAAACCATTTTCGATACTCTACCGAATGAATGAAAATAGTTTTAGGCAAAAACAAATTTTGATGGAAGGATTTAGCTAAAAGTGATCGCTTTGGGATGGAATTGTTCAATATAGGCTTGAATCAGCTTTCAAACTTCATCAAGGTGTATGTGCATACATTCATGAGAGTGTTGCATATAAACGCTTTCCAGATTATGAAGTACATGGTGATGGCTACAGCACAGTAGTATTTAAGGCAGAGATAGTAACTCCTCATTTTTTGATCATCATCTTTTGCTTTTTCTTAGTTTTGAATATTCATATTCAATGAACAAAAAAATAAAGCAAATCCATGAATATTTTTTTCTTGTTACTTTTTGAATATCTTTGTTCATAATCATTTTTAATCATATTTTCGTTTGAGAAAAGATGTTCAAAAAGTTGATCCTAATTGAAAAAGATTGAGTATTATCACTCATTTTTTGTTTCGTTTTGATTTTGAATTGAGGATCTTACATCTTTTTTTCAAATTGATGCTCATCGGATCTTTTTTCATACATTTTGTTGGAGAAAAAGAATGAGTTTCATCAAATTGAATTTTTTCTTATTCAGATATTGATGATTTTTGTTTGGTAAAATAGAAAATATTTTATAGAATAAAAATTTAGGTTTATGGTTGTTTCTGTTTGTTGTTTATTAATCTTATTATTCAGTTTATTGGAATAAATGGACCTTTGTGAGTATATACAGGACTGCAAAATCATTAATTATTTTTAATGATTTGGTTTGAGATTTTGTTAATATCCAATTATGGTTTTGGTTTTGGTTTTCCTAAATGATAAGTTTTGGTTGTGGTTTGATTTTTCGGAACAGTAAATATTTGTTATGGTTTCAATTTTAGGACAAGTTTTGAATTTAGGTTCGGTTTTGGTTTTTATAAATGATAAGTTTCGGTTTTCACTTTTAAAAACCGAAATGTTATTGTTTGGGTTTTCGCCAGACAATTTATTAAAAATTACAATATTTGTTTTAAACCATTCCAATGTTTAAGAAAAAATCAATTAATAGTAAGTAGAAATTGTTTCATTTCATCGTGTAGCGCCAAGTACATTTAAAGAACCAATGGTAAGACGGATATGAAGTTTTATACCGAGGTTTGATTACTATTTTTTCAAAATTGGTTTTGGCTTGATGATTTTTAGAATGTGATATCGGTTACAGTTTGATAATTTTTAAAATGTGGTTTTGGTTTTGACGATTTTTCTTCGGTCTGAAAGACCTAAGTATTGCATTCATGAGCTAAAAGTGAAATTCTTACCCCCACTTTTTTGGTATTCCTCGACGTTTGCCTGATTCTAAAACAGCAAAAAAAAATGGATGTCTGTCTGCCGGCCGTCATTAACGAAATCTAGAAAACCACTGGAGGGATTTCAAAATTTTTTTTTTTCTAAAATTAGGTATACTCAAGGGACAGGTCCGAAAGGACACTATTCGATACTGTACCGGAACTGTGTCAAAAAAATCATTAAGTGTGTCAAAAATTGCAAATTTTCATATTTTTAGCTTAAAAAACGTTCATTTTAAGTGATTACTGATTACGAGAAGGAACATTGAATTTGGAGAAATTTTGATGGTAGGGATTGGTATGTGAGGTCAAAAACTAGATCATTGCATTAGAAGCTTGTCAAAAAAATGTTGTCAAGTGTGTCAAAACAAAGATTTTTATTTTTTTACCATATTTTTGGAAAAAAAATTTTGCTGTTTTTATGAAGGAAATGCAATTGAACATAAAATTGGACATGGAAATTTTTGAATTTATTATAGTTTTGAAATATTTTTGGAATTTTGAAAAAGATTGTATTTTTGATTTTATAATAATTTTTTGCAATGTTTTTAGAATTTTGGAAAAAGGTAGAATTTTTTAATTTTTAAATATATTTTTAAGAATTTTGAAAGAAGTTTAAATTTTTGATTTTGTAAGAATTTTTGGAGTATTTTTAGAGTTTGGATTTAGAATTTAAATTTAAATTTAGAATTTTGAAAAATTTTAAATTTTTGATTTTATTATAATTTTGGAAAAAGTTTCAATTTTTGATATTGTTATAATTTTTGCAATATTTTTAGAATTTCGGAAAAAGTTTGAATTCTTAAGAATTTTCGGACTATTATTGGTCATTAAGAAAAAGTTTAAATATTTGATTTTATTTAATTTTTACAATATTTTTGGAATTTTGAAAGAAATGTGAGTTTGTGATTTGGTAATACTTTCTCGAAATAAAAACAAAATACATATACTTTAACAAAGAGTTATGTTTGATATACATCGCTGCCCAAAACTATAAAAACAATGTCCTCATAAAAGTTTTATGCCGAGAACTTTATCAAAATCCTTAACCAAAATCGAAGTCTTGATATCTCAGAGCTTGGGATTTCAGCCCCTCCATATTTTTGAATATGGTTTTGTTTTAATGAGGTTGGTTTTTTCGGTTTTGGTTTTGCAATAGCTGTTTGCATATCTGTTTATGTTACTATGTTGATGAGTGGTAGATTTATAAATTCTACGAATTACAAAAATCAAGATTTTAACAAATATTGATATGTCAATTTTGCGATTTCCTTGTAACTTATCCAAAAATGAGTGAATGTGTTTGTTGGGAAATAATATTAGAAGTTAATTAACATAGGCAATGTATATCCAAGTGCGTTAAGAAACCACTAAATCATATGCATATAATTAAGCTGACGGTTAAAATCGTAGTCACCACTCACCTCCATTATCTAAGAATTGAGTTACAGATGTTACATAGATGCTAAGTGGGGTAATGGATAGTCAAAATGCTTAATAATAAGTTACGTTACGTCAGCTTACCAAAACGGCCTCTATAGTCGTAAAGCTAACCAACTAATTACATACACAAATAAAATTAAATTTATGTTGATACATGTTACCGTTGAAATTATTTTTGCATTTTTTAAGTGTTACACTGTTAAGTTATTTTCGTTTTGTAAAATTATAACATTTTTCAATGAATGCAAAACATAGATCGGAAATATACCATAAAAAAGCAATTAAAAATTTAGTCTTTAAGTCTTCATCAAGCACATACAATTCATGCAAAATTTTAAAAAGAATTTTTTGACAAACACATCCTTTTGGAATCGTTAAAACAATGAACTTTTCAAATTAGTTGAACATCTTAATAAAAAATCTTTTATCTTTGATAAAAACAACTAAAACAATTGGTATTGGTACCGATAATAAATATAAAGGAATAATTTCATTAATTTAATACAGTAGTATAAATATTTAGTTATATGGCGTTTGGCATCAAAATATTTCAATTGATACTAAACTTCTATCCTATGATATATTGAGCCTTTACAGCCTTACTTACGAAACCTTTCCACCGTTTTGCGGATGCCAGCGACTTCCATGGCTCTCAGGGATCTCCTAATCTTCGATCACATGCAGCAGCTACCAATGATTGCAATGATTGAAAGTTGTTCAATAATTTTATCATTTACCATAAAGTGTTTAATGCTGGAGTGCATTCTTGTTGATTTCAATTCAACCAAAACCAAATTATGTCGTCTTTCATTGCTGGAGAACATAAAGATTGTCACACCAATATTCGATTCAAATATCCCTTTGTAGAAGAATTCCTTTTCAACATGATTATTTTAATAGGAATGTTAAGTGGAATTCTTTGACTATATCCGCTTTTCCTGATGCATTCAAATTTTATTATTAGACATTAATCATTATCAAAAAAATGTCCATCACCACTTAAAACAATTAGCTAACTATTCTAACTAAAAATGTCTTCATTCTTTTCATTTGCCCAAATTCTTTGCTGTTCTAATTGACATAGTATTTGCGGCTATTAAAATAGTTTTAGTAAAGAATATTTTACGTTTAGCATGCTAAACATGTCCAATTAATTAAAAAATATATAAAATTCACAGCGCAAAATAAACATCGAAATAATTCTTTATCAAAACCAAATTTACATATTTCAAGCTCAGTACCATAAATTAAATTTATTCAGTAATTTTATCATATATGTATAATATCATTCTTACAAATGTTTTCACTTTCCATACAAATCAAATCATCCTCAAAAATGTAATATCGATTTTTTCTCCATGCATCATTTGAGTATCAAAATTGAACTCTTTTGATTCTCAAATGAAAAGGGATCCTCAATTTGTCGAGATAAATTTGGGAAAAAAGAGTTCACTTTATCTTTTTTATTTTGTTTTTACTACAAAACGAACATCAATCTTTAAAAAAAACGAAAAAATGAGTGATCATCGTTTATCTGAAATTATGGTTGATCTTTGACGAATTGAGTGGAAGAAAGAAATGAAAAAAGAATTCAACAAACAAAAAAATTTCTTCACTCAAATAAATTGTATATTCAAAATATTTTCGATTTTGCTTTTTCATGATAAATTTAAATCTTTAGAAAAATGATAATCTTCTATCTCTGATTTAAGGTTTGTCTACCTGAAATTTCTTTTTTCACAATAGCTCTATACCGGTCCCCAAACAAACATAATCCCAATTTTTTTAATCTCTTGACTAATGTTGTCGACGAAATTAGAGCACAATTTCAAAATTGTGAGGTTATCGTTACCGGTGACTTCAACGTCCACAACAAATCGTGGTTAGAATTTTCCAAAATTACCGACGACGACAACAATGGAAGGCAGTCAGAAATATTTGCTGCACCGCACGACCTGACGCAGATTGTAAAAAGCCCAACTTTTACTCCTCGTAATGGCGGTGATAAAAGTTTTCTCTTAGACCTTTATCTCACATCTATGCCAGATATTACGAGTGTCGATGTCGATAAAGGCAGTATTGGAAGTTCTGACCATTATCTAATCGCATCAATTATCAAAACTGATTTGTTACAAACTAGAGTTCCCAAGCCCCGTAAAATATTTCACTTTTCAAAAATGGACACCAATGGTCTCCGAAGTTTTTTTCAAGGTTTCCCTTTTGATCGTCATTGTTTTTATACTGACGATGTAAATGTTTCTGCTCAAAACTTTACTGAAACCATTCAATTCGGTATTAACAAATTCGTTCCCTTTTCAATAATGAAACCCCAACAAAAATATTTGTTTTCGAAAGCAGCCAAATTGGCTCTTAGAAACAAACGTAGATTATTTAATATTTGGATTCATAAAAAGAACTCTGTTAATCGATTAATTAAAATCGGTTAATTAAAGGCTAATAAAATATCAAGCCAGATAATTGAAAACGAAAAAGCAGAGATTGACAGAGCGAAAGCGGCAAAACTTTCGAGTATGTCAATTTCTGACAAAAGTTTTTACAGTGCCATTAATTCTTTAAATTGTGGTACTAAATCTTCTATCCCTCCTATCATTAATGGTGACTCAATCATTACTGACCCTGCAAGGAAAGCTACATTGTTCACGGAACGTTTTGCTTCAAATTCAAACAATATGCTGCCACCTTATTTAAGTAAGAGTCTCCGATATGTTAAGGAATTTACCGGTTATGAATTAAGGAATGCTAATGACTTTAGACTACATAAATTCAATAAAAGTGCTACACAAAATTCGGTGATGTACAAAGGTGTTCGTCTTTTCAATCAACTGCCTGAGGAGGTTAAAAATATGCAGAATATGTCAACATTTAAAAAAGCAGTTTCGTTACATATATTACAAAACCACTAAATTTTATACTATAATTTTTTATGTGTAGCTCTATGTATTATATCATACATGTATTTATATTTACCTGAGCGGTTTACAGAATGTATTTTTTTTGTGTAAATCAAAGTTCTTTGAACTAATAAAATTAATAATAATAATAATAATAAAATTCAACAGTTTTAGAAACTCCTAAAGAAATACCCCAAATCCAGTCTTCATGAGTTAATATGAAACAATTACATTTCAAACCCAAAATTGTCGAAAAACTTTTAAGGGGGTTAAACAACAACAAAGCCTCTGGTCTGGACAACATTCCTCCTGTTATTCTAAAAACATTTTCAAAAGAACTTGCACCAACTCTCACCGAAATATTCTATAAATCCTATAAATCTGGTATTTTTCCATCCTGGTGACAAAAATTTGGTCAATTTTAATTCCACCAAAACACAGCTATTGATTGTTTCCAGATCAGACCGAGTTTCCCGACGATATTTCAATTAATGTGTGTGACGACAAAGTAGACGAATGTGAAAGCATTCGTTTATGGCGAGTCACAATATCCAATGACTTACTCTGGAACGATCATATAATGGCCATGGCAAAGAGCGCGTCAAGAAAACTCGGCCTCCTCAATAGATGTAAAAAATATTTTACTTCGCATCAATTGCTTCACATTTATAAGTCCTATATTCGTCCCTGTATGGAGTATTGTTGTCAAGTTTGGGGCGCTGCATCTGTTACTATCCTAGCTCTTTTGGACTCTGTTCAAAAGCGTGCTATACGAATCGTTGGTGATGCACCTTTCGTCGAATTGTGCAATTATCTCCGAGGTGGCCAAACATATGTTGAGTTTCGTAACTGCAAGTCCAAAATGAGAGTGCTAAGGCAAGGAGTTCCTCAAGGCGGAGTTCTCTCACCGTCATTATTCAATCTCTACCTAAGCAGTTTGCCTACTCCACCAGAAGGAATAACCATCACGTCATATGCAGACGACTGCACAGTGCTTGCAACAGGAAATAACCTGCAACAACTCACAAATATCCTGAATACCTACCTTAATATTCTGAATGATTGGTTTAAAAGCAGAAAACTAAAACTTTCCACTGAAAAGTCTACATCTACACTTTTCACCACATGGACGAAGGAGGTAAATTCAACACTAAGCATCTGCATAGACAACATACTTATTCCCACAGTAAAAAATCCGAGACTGTTGGGTGTAACATTCGACCCACTGCTTAAATTTAACGCTCATGCACAAGAAATAAACTCAAGCTTGAAAAACAGGAATAACGCATTAAAGCATTAGCGGGAAGTTCATGGGGCAAAGATAAAAACACGATCATAACAACATTCAAAGCAATAGGAAAACCTATTTTAAACTATGCTGCATCCATATGGACCCCCCAAGTTGCCAACACTCACTGGAATAAGTTACAAACAACACAAAATGCTGCCTTGCGAACCGCAACCGGATGTCACCTGATGGCTCACCGAGATCACTTGCACGAGGAAAGTAACATATTGCCGGTCCTAAACTATATTCCAAATCGTGTTTTGAATGGAAAGCCACCAAAAGTAGCTGCCGAAGAGGTCCAACTACCCCGTAGCACCAGATCCATCCTAGCTCAACTAAGATCTGGTTGGTCACGCATTCTAAACAACTACATGAGCAGAGTTGAACCTGAAATTATTGACAAGTGTCCCGCATGTGAGGACATGCCACACGATGTAGACCACCTATTTAATTTTCCTGCAAATTGGAGGAGACGGAGGATTAGCACCAAACACGTCGCTACAACAACAACAATCGTTGGTGATCGAAATTTAACACTAGATCTTGATTCCCTACAGCATCGTCGCACTGTTGCTGATCTCGTTGTTTTTTATAAATATCGTCACCAGCAGTGCTCGGATGAAATCATGTCCATAATGCCTCAGACATATGTTTTTCCCCGTTTTACACGTCAATCGGTTTGTGCAGGCGGTCGGACTGTCGAGATTACTCACTGTCATAGTAATAAAATGCAAAGGGATTTCTTTGTGCGTACATCGTACAAATGGAATGCTTTGCCCGAATCAATAGTCTCGAGTGCCTTCAATCCACAAAGATTTAAAAAAAAGCGTCCACCTATACCTCAAGACGCATGTTGTTGTGGAAACTTGGTCTTGAAAGGTATCTATGTGCTGTTGTGACACATTTTGTAATTACTACTACACAACACTTTTTATTAAAAAAAAAACAAATATGCAACCACCTGATTAAATCATTACAATAAATAGCTACAGGCTACTAATCATCGATTTTAAATCCACTGTAATGTATACAAAAGAATTGTAGTAGAATATTGGATTCAACTTTTTCATACATACAATATTTACATTGAATATAAATATTCCATGGCGACCAATTTATGAAAAAAAGTTTATTCGAAATTTCAAGACCAACATATGTTTAACTGCTTTACATTTTGAAAATGTCATTTTGTTCAAGAGGAAGATAACTCAAAAGCAAATCCTCACTCATTCAATGTGATTTATTTTGTCCATGAATTATTTTTATTTTACAATAAAAACTAATTGTTTTGTAAACCATTAACAGCTCGTCTCGGCATGTTAAGAATTTCATTGATTAAAAAAAATTTATAAAAAGTATTGAAATTTTCTTAATAACCTTTTCGTTTAACAATAATACAAAAGTAACATTTCCAACCAATATTATAATATATATTATATTTTTTAACCTTAATTAAAATATTTTCTTTTTCATTTTCTTTCTTACAAATTTATTTTAAATTATTCTTAATAAACAATGCATTTAGTCTCAAGGCGAATACAATAAATTTATATATGTAGATATCAAACCTTCAAGTACATTTAAAGTACATTTTCTTATGCAAAGTAAGATAGGTTTTTGCTTTTTTATAATGGAAATCAGATCATGATGCGCATTTTCCCCGCTTTTTTTATTATTATTACGATTATAACATTAATATTCGCGTCTCGGTCTGGTGTATATTTTTATTTGCTGTCTGATGATATACAGATCACTATCTTACGTTGTAGAGTAAAAGAAATGAACAATTGTTTTTTTTAAATTAAAATACAATATTAGTAAATATATTCTCCGTATTATGGTCGATAACGTGATTTTCAGAATTGATTTAAGGTAACCGATCAATCAATCACAAGTATTTATTTACGATTTTGGAAAATCAGGCCTTACAAATAAACTGTGTTACTGCAACTAATACAATCCCGGGAGATTCCTTTAAAATGATATAATTTTATATCGAAATTTTAAAAAATTGATTTCACTATAAAATATAAAAAAAAATGAAAGCGAAATGTAGCTGATGCCAACAAACATGTATTTGTGCAACTTTCGATTCCTTATGTGGCGAATTTTTTGCAATACAATGTCATCGTCTTTTCAATACAAAAGTAGCAGCAGCAGCTATGATTATTCAATCAGTTGTTTTTCAAACGTGTCACAAATGAATATTAAAATTATTTGCATGCATTAATGAATGAGATAACAAAAATGGTAGGAGATTATGTAACGAATGCAAATCACGAGACACTCATTTGAATAGAACACGTTGGAGAGTTTAAGATAACTGTAATTAATCTCAAATATACTCCATAACCAATCAACAAACGGATTCCATTTTAAAGAATGTTATCTAGATTCTAGTTAACCAAATAAACTGACCCAAATTTAAAATTAATTAATATCGTACAACATGAAACTAGTTTCACCAGTTGGAAGTCAAAAATGAGATTTTAAAAAACACTAAAAGTCCTTCTGTTTAATAATCTGAGGACAAATTTTAAATACTTCAAAAACAAGAATATAATGCAAAAAAAAACTTTATTCTTAAAATTTATTATTTGCGTACAAATATAACCTTCGTAGTTTTAAAATAACATCAAGTTATTTTTTGGTTTTTTTTTTTTTTTTTCAAATAAAAAACCGGCAAAACGATACTAATTACTAATACTATAGATACAACTATCAAATAAGAAATAATAAAAAAATAAAATAAAACAAAAACAGCCAACCAACCTTCAACTTAATATTTTTTTGCTTCTTAAAAAAATCATAAACAAATTAAAAGACCGCCTGACCTCATTTTTCAATGTTTACCACACATCATATATTTAAGAGAAACAATTGAATATATGTACTTCAAAATATGACAGATTGTTACAACGTATTGCTGTATGTATTTGATGCATATCCATATAGTTATGTCAAGTGAGCATTGTCTAATTAATATAAAATAGGTATTTAAGACAGGGAGATTAGAGTTTTGTTTCGTATTTATTTAGTCTACCTTATTTGTGGGTACATAGAACTACCCTATTTGTATAACTGAAGCCATGTAAATGAATTATACTTAATAACAGTTATTAATCGTTGATTATAAAAATCGGACATAAAATGTATAACCTTTGCAACAATAATAAAAACACCATTAAAATACATACATCCAGCTGTTATAGACAAAAAATTATAATCAAAACAAGTGATTCCTTCTAAAAATAACAACCAGATACAATTTTTCTTATATCTTTTACATTGACCTAATTTTGTCTATTTACATTAATAAAAACTTACATCTATAAATTGTGAGACATTGTGACTGAGACTATCTTACATTTTTGTTAAAAATAAATCAGCTTTCTTATTATCAGTACTTTTCTTTTATTAAAATAAGAAACCATTTACGATTTACATATATCTGTGTTATCGAATTAAGTTTGTTCTGACTTTCTAGTCGGTAAGTGCGGCTGTAGAAGAGCGGGAGTTTCCTTTTGGTTTTTCCCCCAAAAATTTATAGTCCATTTTTATTCCATATTGATTATTTCAAATGCCTCGGCAAGTTTTTTTCCACAAATTTAAAAAATGAGTACATTGGTTTTTGTAAATTAAAAAAACAACCGCAAATACGTAAATGGTGACCCTTTAAGATTTAATTTGATGTTAAAATTAAAAATAAAATATAATTATTAAATTACAAACATTCCCCATATGTATGTATTTCAAGGTAATCTGTCTTTTCGAAGGTGGTCTAAAAAAATAAAATATTAAATTTTATTTTAACGGGCTCCAATAAGGACACCTTACAATTCACATAGATATTTAATCTTGATGTTTATCACAGACATTGTTTTTTTTGAAAGAAAATTATCTTCAAAACAATTTATTTATCGTTTTCTTTAATTTCATAATCTAAATATAGTGATTGAGGTCAAACTAAAATTATAAAACCAATTAATAATTTAAAAAACCAAAAGAAAATTTGATTTTAATTTTAAAAAAATATATTAAACGAAAATCATAATAAAACGCGTGGCTTACATTTACCGAAACCAAAAAGAAAACCGGCCGGTTGGTTATATACCCATACATAGAACAATCACCTTGCATTAAAATTTTAAATTTCGTTAATTTGTTTTGTTATCTGTACGTAATCATCATTCATAATCAAGGTAAATACACAAATAAAAAGCCGGTGAATATCGTTTTTATTTATTTCAGTGCGGCATGCAATTTTTAAGGAAAATACAAATAAATTTTAGTGTATTAAAATTAAAATTAAAATACCATGCGGATTTGTAAGCTAATGTATTTTATACTCGTATCGAAACACATGCTAACACCCTGTCCAACAAAATCGTAGAGGTTTTTACGATCATCGTAATGAACTACAAAAAGAGTTTCAATAACTCATTCATCCCATTTGTAGGAAGTTCATTTGTTTTTTTAATGCATCATGGCGAAGTGTAAACTGTCAACGGATGTCCCTCATCTATAGTAATTTACAATTCACTCAATTTAATGGCTAAGGTTTGACTTGAAAACTTAATTTAATCGATAAGTTTTATAAAGTATTCAACCCATAGAGTGTTTTTCTAATTTACAAGTTAATTATAAATTCGGTGCGTTGATATTGGTTTTTGTTTTGGTTAAAATTAAAAAAAACTTGTATCTGAATCGGAACGATTAGAGCTTGCTAACCACACGCCTATGTATGCGTTATAGACCTATAGTATTTTCAAACCGTTCGTTCAACTAGGACTTTACATAAAATAGTTGCCTTATGTTTATTTTTGTATGACTATCTAAATAGAGGAGTAAAAGGATATTAAGTGGCCGAATTGGTAGGGCTAGTGGCCGAATTGGTAGGGCTAATGGGTTTCAACTCGAACGATCTGGGTTCGATTTAGTCAGGCCAAAAACATTTTTCACTAAAACTATAAGAACCATCAACCCAACCCAATGAATCGAAAGTTAGTTAATATGACTGATAAATTATAAAAATACTAAATGGGTTGTTCACCCATACAAAAATAGCCGATTAAAATTAAATCATTCAAGTATTTTCAAATTTCAATTAATAAAACTGTTGATATCGAATCTATAAAACTTTTCTTTAATCCCACGAACCTAGAGAGCATTTTTATTAAATGGTAACCGAAACAGAGTCGCCTTACCTTAGGATGTTGATCTAAGTCGCAGCATTTGAAGTTTTAGATGAAAATCGTAAATAATTAAAATCCCAGATTCTGAAAGAAACTTCAGACTCATAAGAAATAATAACGTAATACCTAAAACTAAAATGAAACCAAACAAAAAGTCCTCAAAAAAGGGGAAATTATACAGTAAATAAGAAAATATCGTACGATCTGAAATCAGAAGAGAGGACCATGACAAGTGGTGGTCCATAAAAATCCATTCTCGATCCAATTCTCTGGAATATGTTCTTCGATATTAGTGTGTTGAACGAAAGCCTCAACGAGTCTATAAGAGATCTCGGAAATAGATAATTCTAGTCGGCCTTTAGACATATCTGTCTGAATAAAAACCCGCTAAGCACTAGCTAGGACACTTATTAAGCGGGAAAGTCTACGGACACAATCCTCTCAGAGGTGGTCTCTGATATTGAACTCTCTAAGGACTATCACTCTTGGCGCTTTTCTTGACATAGACGGGACTTTTAACAAATCCACTTTTGAGTCACTCCACACGAAGAACAACACCACAATAGAGGTAGGTGTGATACGCGGATGTTCCCAAAGGGTCATTCTATCACCGCTGGTGTGAAACATTATGGTAAACTAGTTCCTAATTTTATTAGATGACAAAGGGCTAAACACATACAGCTATGTCGATGATGTTAGAATTCTTTTGAAAGGAGATAATATGAGGTATCTCTACAGGAAAATGCAGAACGCCAAAAATTGGTGTCGGAAAAAAAGCCTCCCGATCAAGCTTCTAAGACACAGCTCGTTACGTTTATGAACAAAAGGAAACTAAATAACTTTACTCTTCCTTCGATCTTTAATAACACATTAATGCTGTGTGCCTCACACTAGTATTTTTTGCTAAATCACTGACTTTTCTAAATTAATTGCTAGTGCACATATGCTATTCATAGATGTCACTCGTATCAAACGTACAACCTGTGCCTGACCTTATATTTAAATTAGAATCTTTTTAAATGTCAAAATTTGTAAACATTGTCATAATGGAGGATTATAATGAAATTGTATTTGAGAGCTTGTTTTTTTAAAAATACTTACATCATACCAAATATTTTCTTTTGTATAAATTTGAAATATTTTCCATTTTTTTAAATAATTGTTTTTAAATATATTGACGTTTAATTTAAATGAATTGACAACTAAATTGAAAAGCGAGCAGACTTTTCGTCCGCCGCCTGGTTGTCAATAGCGCAACTTGGGTATGAAATGAAAAGTCACTGATTTAGCTCAAAAAGTTGGTGTGAGGCACACAGCATAACAGTCCAAGATACTGTGAAATATCTTGGTGTTACTCTAGACAAGCGGCTCAATTGGGCTGTTCATATTGAGACGAAATGCGCAAACGCAACTCGAGTTGTGGCAGCGCAGGAGGGCTTTTGGAGGCAAATGGGTGTTGACTATGAAAATGGTCTACTGGATGTATAAAGTAGTTGTCAGGGGCATTGTCAGCTATAGATCCCTGGCATGGCTCCCGAGAACTTTTGTTGGGAAGACAATACAAAAACTGGAGGCGGTACAAAGGCCTGGTTGGTTATGTAACTCCTACAGCGAGTCTGCATGTTTTATTATCGCTATCTCCCTTGCACATATTTGTAAGAATAGAGGTTTTTAAGGCTACAAAAGGTCTCGAACTCCTGTGAATTACCAGGGCTGTAGGAAAAATCATCAAGCGTTATGGAGTGATCTGAAGAACACCTGAGATTTGTCCATGCCGAATGATGACACAGTACCTCTAGCTTAAGGTGACCAGACGTCCCGCTTTTGGCGGTACAGTCCCGACTTTTAAAAATTTGTCCCGCGTCCCGCAGCATTTTACAAATATCTCGATTTTTCAAAAGAAAACAGAATTTCGTTATTCAAATGCAAAAAAAATTCGTTATTTAAAATTAGATTTGGGCAATTTATATATCCTAAATAAAACATTTTCTTTAGTTTAAATATATATAAATCAATAAAAATTATATAACAACCAATATCAACATAAATTGTTGAGCTCAATTTATGTCTTTTATGAACTTGTAATTAAAATTATATGTATTCATACTTTTTAATTATGTGTATCAAAATTTGAAAAATAAAATAATCCGTTAAAGTTTAGTTATAGTAACTTGAGTTTTACGCATGGGGGGATCAGTTTTTATTTATTTATAAATGTTTTTACTTTTGACCTACGGGAGTGACAAGCCCACGTACTCCAGTCCCTGCTATTGACATACGAGTTAACGTGAGACAAAACATATCAGTGGCAATAGCAGTGACTCCCGGAATTAAATTATTTTTAGACTACCCGAATTTTCTTATTTTGCTAGGTAATGCAGGCGTTAGTGCTGATGAATGATCCTGAAGTCTAATTAATTCAGAAAAAAAATAATTTTTAAAATTGTTGGTGTGCCACAACTTTTATAGGTTTTCCGGCCAATAAATTGAACTAACTATACTAAACCTTTCCCACAAACCCATATTTTGAAACATCGGAGTGGGACGTTTTAAGCCCTCCATGTTTTATAATTTTTTTGAAGCGGTTTTTTGAATTAATGGAAAATTAATGAAATCTTCGGGTTTGCATAAAATTTATTCGGGATGGAGTATCAATATTAAAAAATATATTGATGAGGAAAAAGTTAAAGTTTAGGGATCAGTAAAAATCACAATAAAGAACAAACAAATGGTTAGAAATATTTCATCATTTTGAAACAACTCGTATTCCATACAATGATGTAATGAAAAATATAAAATACGCTGAAAAAAGTGTAGACATCAGAAAAGTCGTAATTAAAACTAGAGTTAAGACTAGAGTTTCTGATTTCTCGACTTTTGATGAATCTCGAGATTCGAGTATCTCGATTTTATCAACGATTGTGTTTCTCGAACAAATTGCGAATAATTATTTGAATTTCTCGAGAATTATATAAAATTAATTTTAACAAGATCCTTAAAAAATAATAAATCAACTACATAATTACATATGCATTTGGTTATTCAATAAATAAAAGAATTCAAGATGCATTAAATTATATATGTTTTAAATTCTTTAAGTTAATTAAATTAATCGTTTTAAAAAAATATAAATTTGTATCTCATTATATAGAATAAAAAATCTTATTTAAATTTAATTTTTGCAGTTTAATAAACTTAAAACTTATATTTAACTTTTGCTATTTAAAAAGTTTTACAACACAAGACTAGCGATTTTGCCACTCAGTCTAGTGATTTATCATTCAATCGCACTCTCCGTTTACTGCAAAAATTTCCGGATAAAGAAACACTTCTTTCATTTTCATTGCATGTAGGTTTTATCAAAATTAGAGCATTTCTTAGAAGTTTCAAATTGATAGATCAAATTGATCTTACTAGTAGGTTCAAATATATTATTTTCCTTGAATAGTGAGAGGTAGAGTATTTCAAATAACAATTTGGAGGTTTCATATTTCTGAATTGATTTTCCGAGGAGATTTGAATAGAAATTTTAGGATTCTCTCTAGATAATAATGAGGCATCCTGACGGTTGAGAGCTTTTATTTTGTGTCTATCTGAATGGCACTCAAAATATTTAAAGCAACCGCACCGCATCAACTTTATTTTTATTCCATAAATGATTTAAATTGGGATAATTTAAAGTTTTTCAATCGGTCAATCACGGTTTTAATAGAATTCTATCTGCAGTTCTGGAATAATTGCAACTCGTTTCTCTCCTCAAGCTGTTTTGCAGTATACCAGGAAGGTTCGGGATCTACAACAGTCATCTAAAAGTTCATTTTGTTGAAGAATTGAATCGGATTTATGGTGGTTTGTTAAATTTTGAGATTCTCGACAATATTTCTCGAGAAATGAGAATCTCAAAAATGTGGAAATAGTTCCTCGAGATTTGAGAGTTCAAGATAACAAATTTTTCTCCGGATTGTTCGAGCAGAAACTCTACTTGAGACTTTGAAAGACCATTTTATGTGTGAAATATAATGCGACATATAATGCAGAAAATTATCCTCACATTATGGGAGAACGTTTAGCTCTATCAGGGCTCCGAAGCGGCATGTTAGGACCAAACTATCTAAGGATAGAAGATTTCTGCAAGGCAGATTCTTCAAGGCTATTGCCTTTTTTCAAAAAAGTCTTCAACTCTTGATTATAAGGATGGCAAAGAGGGCTTAGCAATCTGCATATCAGGCTGCGAAATGGTCGCCTCGCCCAAAAAAACCGGTCTTATGATTCAGTTTACAATTCGACAAATTTAGAGAACCCTTGAAGCAACTCGAATAACGAACAATAAAAACTGGACTACATGTGATGAGCATGAAACCGCATTACATGTTTTTCTGAACTATACTAAGTACGAATATTTACATTACGTTTTGAGAGCGCCATCAGTTACTCTGCTAAATCTGTCCATTACACCCTCCCCCGGGCCCCGACATAATTAAATGTTCGTCAATGATACTGTGGAGCTAATGAAAGAACGAAACCTGGTCTAACGCTTTCTTTCGGTTTGACCATTTTAATCTTAGATAAGAGAACATAGAATTGCATATGTATGTACACCGTCAACTGCCTCATTGGCTGAGGGGGTTACTAAGCAAATTTATTTGGACAGAAATTGTTGAAATAAGTTTTATTTCTTTAAAAATATATGAGTCATATTTGCCTCGACTAATGGTCGAGCACATGGCAATCTATGTAAAAGTTTTTAATTAGAAAGAAAGTGATGAGCAAAATAAAGTAAAGCTCTTTCATCAGGGTTTCTGAAATCACAATTTAGACGTGAACATTTTCATAAGTAAATCAAGATTCTCCTTGAAAATGGTTTTCGTCCTAGTTTTAAGACAATAGCTTTTCACAAATTGTTCCACCAAGAACTGTAAGATTTAAATGAGAATACATAATTTGCTGAACTAAAACTTCCTAAGCTTGCTCATAAGTATAATTAATATTTTCTAGCATCATAAAATTCCTAATCTGACTTTGAATCAAAACATTATTTTCAATGAAATGGAATTTGAAAAATTATTGTAAATAACAGATTGAAATTTAATAACAACAATTATTACCACCGTTCTAAAAATAAAATATTTACATTTAAGTCCAAAAAGTAATTATAAAACAATAACATATTAAAACGCTTAAAATTGTACATGTACATGTACTATATTAATTGTAAACAAATCACACTCATTCTTTATTTATTTTTTATAATTTCATAAAAAAAACAATGAATGAAATATATCTATATGTACAATTATTGTTGACCACATTCATTTCATGAATGTATATGTTGACTTCATAAATATATTTGCAAAACAGAAAAACATATATAGTTTTTGAAGCATATTATGATTGCCCTATTAAAACTTACCGCACAATTTAACATGAAATGTAAAAAAATATATAAATAAAATTATGAATGACTTTTTTCTCATGTCATATTATAGTAGAACAAAAATAGTTTTTGCGTTACTTACTATTCACATGTTCTTCATATAGACTTCATATACTAAAAATTTTACTTTAAGTTATACTATTGAGCTACATTGCAAATTGTTATGGATTCTCAAACGATACGAAATTACATTCCACAAATTTATTTTAATAACACAGTTATACAGCACACACGTAGTGAACGTACGTTAATTCTTGGGGAATGGGGATGCTGTTTTGATTATTATTAAGAAAACAGCATTCATTTAATAAATCTTATTATTTATAAATGAACGATTAGCCGTTATAAATTACCAAGATTGTTTAATCTAATTGTTACATGATTGAATTTAAACTCAGCAGTTTCTAGTTTTGTTAAACAAAACGCAATAGTATTCCATATACAAAATGTTGTATACATATTATACATATACAAAGATAGATCAGATGGTCTCCAATTACCGGAAACAGTTAACTACAGAAAGATTATGAATTATGATTATCAACAACAAATTAAATAATACAATGATGGTTTTGTTGGATAAATTTAAATAAAATTAACATTTATTTAATGAAACTTGATTTACAATGGGCTCGTATTGCATGTAACTTTATGTTTGAGAGAGAATAGATTTTATGCTACAAACATTTGCAAGATTCGACATCGATAGTTATATGACTCAAATACACAATTCTAGTTAGCTCCATGTAGAACACAACTTAGATGAATAAATCGTTGTACATTTAAAGTTTATAGGAAAAAGCCCAAGTTATATAATATTAAAATGTTTAAAATAATTATATCGAAGTTTAATAACATTTTATTTATTTATTCATATTTTACCGAATTACTTTAGAATATTCGAAACTAAAGAACTTTTTTGTTGAAAAATTGAATCAGTAAAATATTTTAGCAGACATTTTATTTACAATCTAGAAATGGAAACTGATAACAGTTGTGGACTTGTGAACTCGTTTGAGTCGAAAAACATTTTTTTCACCCTTCTCCTCTCCCAACCCCTAAACACAGAAAAAGAATTATGTGACACTTCCGTATAGTTTTCGTTCAGAGTTTATCAATTAACTCCCTTCCTCTGTGAATTTTCAAAATTCCCTATCTGAATTTTTTCAAAATTCTAACAAAATCAATGTTTCTTAAATTAAGTGCTTCCTCATATGATGTCTAACATGAGTGGGTTTTAAATGGTGTTTTTACCCCTTCTCATTCTCACCCCCTTAATAAATACGATTATGAGTATTTTACACTTCGCTATATTTTTCGTTAAAAAGTTACCATTTTTTCTATATTTCAAAAGACTTTTGAAGTTTTTCTATCAAATAGTTTCGGATCTAGTCGGGGAAAGAAAACATAAAAAAAAACGCTACTATTGAAAAAACTGTACGGTGAAAATTCTAAAATAATTTTTAAGGGATGTTGAAGTCAAGCCCTTTTATATGATACCTTACTTGACTCGGTAAAAAAAACGTATTTTCTAGAGGCACATCCATGTAACACATCACAGCCATGTAAAAACAAACAAAAACAACTTAATTTTTTTTTGTATCCGTCATTTTGTTAGTTTTATATCTATGTACGACGTGTTTTACCCATTATATTCGATTATCTCGTGAACTGTAAATCCTATGGACCTGAAATTTGAAATGCGTGTAAAACTAACTAGAGACGGATGATCTCTAGTTAGATTTATACGCATTTCAAATTTCAGTTCCATAGGATTTACAGTTCACGAGATAATCGATATAATGGGTAAAACTTGTCGTACTCTTATCAATAGTTTTCCGTATAAAAAACGGGCTTTTAAAAAAATAACAAATGTGTTATTTAAACATTTGTTTATTGCACGCCCATATTTTCAAGTCGTTAACCATTAAAAAGTGGAGGTCGTAATCAATATAAAAGGATTCTAGCAAATTCAATCAAATACATTTAAAATAGTATTAATTCATTTTGCTCATATGTTACGCTGAAAATAATTTAATATACATTACACTCGCTTTCTTTTTATGGTAAATGACATAAGTTATGCAGTCTAAAGAAACTATTAAAGCTAATCTAATCTTTAAATCTAATTACAGGAAAAAAAATTTCTCTAATTTAATAAATTTTTATATTAATTATTTATTTTCATAAAACCTTATGTATAAAATTCGGAATCACTAGTTTAAAAGTGACTGAAAAATTGATAATTAGTGTTGAACCTTGAACTACCTCAAAATCATGAACGTTAAAAACTTGGCAGACCTCGAATCGTTAAGGGAAAGGATTTATAAACGAGTATTTTAGATTTCTTTTTGCAAATTTTTAAAACAAATTTGCTTTTTATCTCTTTTTATTTAGTATTCTCTCTATTGACCTATGTAATATTTTAGATGTGATATGATTGTTTAGTTATTCCTTTTTTAAAAATATAAAAAAACAAAGATTTGCGTCCATCAACATCTTAGAACGGATGTTGTGTGACCTTGGTCTTAAAAAGTTTTTATGTATTGGTGTAATACAAATTGCAATGCCGTCCACGAGATATAGGTCAATTAAGCCGTTAATCTTACATTAGCGACAGTGGTGGGATTGCGAATTATTGAATGGAACAAAGGTTCCAAAAACTAAAAGAGGAGCAAGAACAAAAAACAATTTCAACAACAAAAGAAAATTGGCGAAAAGATCTACACATTTAATGGTAGCCGATGAGATTAATATGTATAATTATATAATTATGTGTATTATTCAGATGAAACACTAAAACATTTGCCTTCTACTATTTTCGATGCCACACAGTTAGTGTCAGTTGTAAGCCTAATGAACGGCATTAAAGAATGCTTATAGAACAATCTTTAAGTTTCTTATTTAACTTATTGAATTATTAAACATGCATAATGGTTTGGTTGAAAAGGTTAAAATCGTTATGCCACATGGATTATGTCTCTAAAAATGAAACGGTTGAAACTATAGACGGCACGAAAAACTCCATCAATATGTAAAAAGGTAAAGAATTCTTCGTTTAGTTGAGTGACTACAACATTAGCGGATGTAAATATTTTTTGTTTATTACATAAAATTAATGCGGTATTAATGAGATGATAGATGTTATTTCTTCGTTTGTCATTATTCTGGTTACATTGAATGGATCGGCATAATTACAATTATTACCAAAAATTATGGTACCCCCATCAACTCCTAATTAAACGCATACAAATATAATACACAAAACTAATTGTGTGTAAACATATTAACTTCTATTTGAATAAATAAAACTAAGCTCACCACACAACCAAATTCAAAAGAAACCAAATCATTCTTAAATAACCTCAACCTCTTAAAATTAAAAGGCAAATAAAAAACTAATCAAATTCTTAAGAAAATTGAAAGTATGATTCACGAAATAATATAAAATAAAATTAATAAAAGCATGGGAAAGCCCCACTTACAAGGTACTTTAAAAATAAGATTTTTTGATATATTTATATAAATAATAACGCACAAACTTCCGGTAAAAATATTATTAATATGTATAAAAAAAAATTTAAGTTCATTGTACAGCAGTAATGATTAATTATTATTTATTATTATATTATTTTTACTTACTTTGCTCAATTTTTCTCCTTCATGATGTGGTAGCAAACTTTTTAAACTTTGAAAACCAGCATTTATACTTTGCATTCTACGCCTTTCGTTACTATTAGCGATTTCTCGTCTTATTCTTTTTTCATTTTCCATTGTTAATGATGATGTGGAGCTGTTGTAATTTAGATTATCAATTAAACAACCACCACCTTCGTCACGTGTTACACTAAAAAAAAAACAATAAAAAAATATATTACTATAAATAAAAAAATTTTTTATATAATTCTATTTAAATAAACGTACGTCATTATTTATTATAATAAAAAGTAGCTATTACTTATAAATATGTATTTATGAAACGTTTGAAAAAAAACGACTATAGTCTTTATTATTCAAGAATTTTGTAAGAAATGAAATTCACATTGAAAAAACTCAAAACAAACATAGAAATCAGCTGAGAAAAGGGTAATTTACAAATACATTATTTCGAATCACCAGAAAAAAAATTTTGTGTTTTTAAAGAGAACATGTTATGTTGTTCATTTCGGACCGCTCGTAAAATAAAATTCATTGAAATTCAAGATCAGATTTAAATATTAATTGGTTTGTTACATAAAATTTTAAGGACATCTAGATATGACTCAAAGTATTAATTGTGATATATAATTTTGAGTCAGTATATACTGCACTAACTATTTGCAAAACGTAAAGTGAAAGTAAATTCATGCTAAATTTATTTACTACTAACAAATAAAATAAGTATTTTTAGTCATCTGATGTACAGTCGTATTAATAGTAAAAGAAATATATACCGCATTTACAGCGACATAGCAAATTAGTAGATGTAATTTATATCTGTGCTGTAAACACTTTTTATTTTAAAAGCCTGCAACTAATTTGATATATAGGCTTACTACAATTACAAACGATTCAAATACTTACGATTCAAATTAAAATCTACGTTATAAACTGATATTAAATATGATAATTGATGCAAATTCTATACCATCTACTAATTTGCTATGTCGCTGTAAATGCGGTAATAGTCTAATTTTAGAATACATTCGAAGTACGATTTCTTTCTGCTCGTCTTTATTCTAGAGTACACAATTTTTGACTTGTAATTTTTTTTCACTTCGAAGGGTCTGGTGCGGTTTTGTGGTCAGTAGCTTGATTTACATAGCATCAGGTCTCACATAACATTTTTCATTTTTACACCGAAACCATTGAATTATTATATGAAATAAAAATGATACTTATCAGATGATTGATAAAATTTACAAATTGCAACATATTTACAAAACAATTCAAAAGCAATTTGAAAAATCATATTCTGGTTAAGCCTTAAGGTTCAATATTCGCAATGTTCAATGAAAAACTTTTGACCACAGAAGTTTTACTGTACACGTTTTTCACAATCCGTATTGACCTAACTCTTAATTCGAGAATTTCTCATAATCGTCGACGTTATTATTGTTTTACATGCATGTTATTGTTATTTCAACTTTTATTCTTAGAATTACTTAGAAACAGATGTTTGATGCCGATAACTTAAGATTTTAGTTTTGTTATCAAAATTTTGTTGACGTTGAGTACAATTTTGTTTTGTATTTCGTTGCAATTCTGTAGCTTTATGCAGTGTAAAGAAATGTTTTTTATTTTTTAATAAAAAGTGTTGTGTAGATCCTATAGGTTTACAATATGTGTCACAACAACACATAAATACCTTTTAAGACGTATGTCCCACAACAACTTGCGCTCTAAGGTGTTGATGAACGCTTTTTTTAAACCTCTGCGGATTGGAACCACCTGAGACTATGGATTCCGGCAAACTATTCCATTTTTTTTTTTTAATAAAATGTGTTGTGTTATAGGGTTTACAATTAGTTTTACAACAACACATAAATACCTTTTAAGACCTAGATCCCACAACAACTGGCGTTGCAATGAACGCTTTTTTTAAACCTCTGCGGGTTGAAGTCACCTGAGACTAAGGATTCCGGCAAACTATTCCATTTGTATGCAGTTCGGACAAAGAAGTCTTTCTGCAATCTGCCAGTATGACAGCGTGGGATCTCGACCGTTTGACTGGTTGCGGTAGCCGATTGTCGAGTGGAACGGTGGTAAGAATAAGTTTGGGGCATGATGCTGCTGATTTCATCTGAGCACTGTTGATGACGATATTTGTAAAAAACAACGAGGTCAGCAACAGTGCGACGATGTTGTAGGGAATCAAGTTTTGATGTCAAAGCTCGATCACCCACAATTCGTATAGCCCGCTTTTGAACAGAGTCCAAGAGGGCCAAGATGGAAACAGAAGCAGCACCCCAAACTTGACAACAGCACTCCATACAGGGACGAATATAGGACTTATAAACATGGAGCAATTGGTATGGAGTGAAAATTTTTTGCATCTATTTAGGAGACCGGGTTTTTTAGACGTGCTTTTTGCCATCGCCATTACATAATCGTTCCAGAGTAGGTCATTTGAAACTGTGACACCCAATAAACGAACGTTTTTATATTCACCTATTGGTTCATCACACATACTGAATAAAATATCTTTGGGGAACTCGGTCTTTGATCTGAAAACAATCAACAGCTGTGTTTTGGTAGAGTTGAAATTGACCAGGTTTTGGTCACCCCAATCGGCGAGTTTTTTTAGGTCTTTATTCACGTTTATGGCAGCGTCTCTCCGGGCGGGATTAATTCGTTCGTGCATTTTACCTTTTAAAGTGGCTCGAACGAATTGTGCAGAGCACTATCATCTGCAAAACTATTTATTGGGTGGGTTGCTGGTGATTTTCAGTAATTCGTTGATATAAATAAAAAATAGGGTTCTGAAGCTGTGTTTTGGTAGAGTTGAAATTGATCAGGTTTTGGTCACCCCAATAGGCGAGTTTTTTTAGGTCTTTATTCACGTTTATGGCAGCGTCTCTCCGGGCGGGATTAATTCGTTCGTGCATTTTACCTTTTAAAGTGGCTCGAACGAATTGTGCAGAGCACTATCATCTGCAAAACTATTTATTGGGTGGGTTGCTGGTGATTTTAAGCAATTCGTTGATATAAATAAGAGTCTGAGTCTTAAGGTACACCAGCGTTAATTAGTTTAGACTCAGACAAAGATCCATGTAAGGAGACCGAAATGTATCGGTTGGATAGAAAATTTTGAATCAGCTTCACAACATTGGGATGAAAACTATACGCAATGAGCTTGTTGATTAACTTGGCATGCCAGACTCGATCGATGTTGCTGGGAGCATCCTTTTTTGCTTTGTATATAGCTAGAGAACATCAGCTCGACCCGACATTCTAAGCTCAATTCTATTAATAATTATTGCTTCTCAAGACGAACGGGTCATGTCCCAGAAGTATTGGGAAGTGGGAACGCAGTTTCGACCAAGGACCATCACAAAAATTCGTCGAAAGGACTCCGTCTCTTCATTTTTTGGATAAAGAAGCATCTGTCACTGGCCTCTAGCAGAACTAAAACATGACACTGTTCAATATGTTAAATATTTAACTATGTATGTAAACACTACATCCATCTAGTGTAACAGGTGTAAGGCATGGTGTCATCTCAAGGACTGCTCAGGCCTAGTCACACACAAGCAATGGATGGAAACCAACATACGAACACGAGCTCGGACCAGAACATAATGCGAATGAATACGCATCCGGAAACCCCAAGCGATGTGAAAATGAGGCAAATAAATTTCAACGGTCGCATAAACAAGACCGATGACATAATAGACTATATGTGCAATAACGATATTCTAGTCACGGTTCTTCAAGAAACCAACATAAAATTTAAATGTTAGATAGATCTAAGATTGGTGATAGTTACTGTGATTATAAACTTTAGAGGCTGGATAAAGGCAAGCACCTTTATTATTCACAAAATCGTTATCTACCGGACAAAAACATTACCTGCAGTACCGGAAACTGAGAAACCTAGAACAACTGGATATTATAATAAAATACGCAAATACGAAGATAACTCTAGTCAATATTTATATTCCACCAGTAAGCAGCTGTGATACAGTTTATGAACCGTCCATAGGACATGGTAAGCATGTGAATGCTTACCATGATCTATGGCACTCACACCTGAACACTGATTCACGAGTCAAAAATATTGCTGATCAAATTGATGGCTCCAACTTTAGTTTTCAACGAACCACAACCAACAAGGGTGACTAATAACTAATACTCTTCTCCAGATTGCAGAATGGAACACAGAAATTGCATCGTGCCGATCACAATCACCTTAAGCCGTTTCATTAAATAAACAAGATCCGAGACGACATATATTAATTTTAACATAGCAGACTAGTATAATTTTACAACTTTTACTGAAATTGAACTCAGTAAGCAGTTTTTACCACTTGAGCCCTCTCTGGCGAAAAAAATTCAGAAATATATTTTATAAAGCTAAACCTTGTTAAATCCCGGCTGGTAAAATTCAAAACGTCAAACCCGACTTTCCACATGAAACGTGTGCCCCTGCCACACAAAGGAATGATATCCAGCAGACTCACTGAATAATAGAATTAACAAGTTGTTAAAGGAGCATAAAAGAAAAGATTGAGAAAATTAGTAACTAAATCACGCCTTCGCACAAGTACAAGTCTTTGGAAGGTCATCAAGGGTCTAACTCATTCTCGACAAACTCAAAATAATTGCATAATCTTCTTCGATGATATCCCCACCGAAAACTACAGGAATTAAGCAATTAAAAGCTACAGGACCCGACGGCAATTCAGCCATAATGCTGAAACACATTGGACCCAAAGTATTGAACTACCTCACTACGTTTTTATTGGTTTGTAAATTTTTTTTCAATTTTCGATTTACGGGTTTGACAACCCCGCGTACTCCAGTCCCTGCTATTGGCGTATGAATTAGCGGGAGATATAAAATACCACTGCACTGAACAAATTTTTTTGAAGTAATGACAGCCTCATCTCGAAGTTGGCAGTTTATTATTCAATCAAAGAAAAAATATTTGCAAACAATTTCACCGTGATGGGGACAACTACATGAAAACGTTTTCCTGACAACGGCATGACGTTTATTTAAAACATAAAGTGTTATATTATATCTAATATAACAGTAGTTGAATAAAGTTAATAACTATTTCAATGAAACAAATTTTCTTTGGTTTTGTATTATGAATTTTCATTTTAAAATTGAAGTATTTGAGATTAATTGAACTACATTTTATTTTCACATAAATATTACGTGTGATTTTCTCAACTACATCCTTCTATAATCAGTTGTTGAAACAATTTCGTAGTTCTATTCGCCATATCTGCCCGTACGGTGAGGTTGAGACAACTGCATATCGATTGTTGGAAATAGAACACGTTTTTTTTCAGTGTGGCAATATCAGTGAGATATCACTAGCCATTAGCCAAGGTGATATATTAGGGGTGATAGAGGAGCAATTGTATTCAGTCAACGCTGAAGTTAGCTGTGAAATATTCTTTGACGATGGGATATCATTGCTCGCTCAATGAAAATATCCTTCATATAACCCAATATCTAAGCTTTAATCATTGAGGAAGACAGTGCGTCACAGGGTCAGGGATTGTACCACTACTAACTGGTTTTAAATTTTTAAAACAAATTTGCTGACCTTTTGTTTTTCTATCCTATTATGAAATATATATTGACCTATGTCATATTTTATATGTGATAGGATTTATTGTTTATTTATCCATTCTTTAATAAAATTTATAAAAAAAGGGCCTCTGGCCCGAGGGATGGATGTCGCTTGATGGGCGTAATATCCAGTAACGCCAGTGGTTCATACAAGATTTTATGCTTCACTTAATAAGCTAAAAACTAAGAAAGAATTTAATTTGTTAGTCTATATTGATATGCTAAAAATACAAATGTATCCTAGTATGCCTAAATATTTTGAAGTTTAAAGCCTTGTTGACACTAAGATAGTGTACAATCTACTATCCAGCGAGTTTACTAGCAGCTTGTAAACTATGTTTACATTCTAACTAGCAGATCTACCGAAAAGTTGATTGGTTGGCTACTTTGCAATCTACTCGCCAGTTTTTAAACTCGTCAACTAGCAGCTTCTCAACAATCTGAGTGTCATCGAGGCTTAAAATAATTATTTGTTGTTTGTACTTTGCTATGTAAACAAATTGTCCTAAATTTTGTAGCGTATGACAAAAACATTGTATGAAGTTTAAAACAATTTGATAGTTTTGGAAAACCATATGAACATTTAGTAACTAAAATGTTGCTAAAAATTTTAAAACAAATGTTTTACTAGCTTAAATTGAATAAGAATTATTTACATTTTGTAGACAAAACTACAGTAAAAATTATTTTATTTAATTTTAGCGTCTTAATAGCGGGCGTTATGAATTCATAATGCCCTCTCATAACGCCCCGGATTTTATGAGTGTATTTATATATATCGTATCCTAGACATTATAGCAATTTTATATCATTGTGAAGCATAAAATATTTTTATGTGTTGTTGTGACACATGTTGTAATTCCTACTACACAACACATTTTATTTAAAAAAAAAATAAATCTTTAAAAACTCTCCAGATACCAAATATCTGGAAAAACGGTCAGAATCAGCCCCATTTTAAAACCTGGAAACCCTTAGGAAAAAGAGCATCTTGTAGACCAATCTCCATCATTTCATCTTTAACAAAAGTTAAAGATACATTCTGTTCCCTCAGGTGACAAGAATTTACAACCCTGCGCCACACCAACATAGCTTCCGGAGAGCACATAGTACAACCACCGCGCTGCACAGAATAAAATACAGATCAGCGATGATCTGAACCAAAAGAACCATGTGCTGGAACAATCATAGTTGCACTTGACTTACAACACTAATTTGCCAGGTATAATAACGTGCTGGTTGTACAACTACCATAGAAGTTGCCAAACATACGTCGAGTTCCGTAATTGAAGTCCAAGATGAGAGTGCTTAAATAAGAAGTTCCACAAAGTGGAGTTCATTATTCAATCTTTAACTAAGCAGCTTACCTGCCGCACCGGAAGGAATAACCATCACGCCATATGCAGACGACTGCACGGTGCTTGCAACAGGTAACAACCTGGAACAACTCACAAATATCCTAAATACCTTCCTTAACATTCGGAATAATTGGTTCAAAACAAGAAAGTTAAAACCTTTCCACTGAAAATTCCACTTCTACCCTTTTCACCACATGGATGAAGTAGGTAAACACAACACTAAGCATCTGCATTGACAACATACTCATTCTTACAGTAAAAACTCCGAAACTGTGGGAGGTAACATTCGACCCACTGCTTAAATAAATTCAATGCACATGTACAATAAACTCTAGACTAAAAAACAGGAATAATACATTAAAAGCACTAGTGGGTGGGTGGGTGGCTTACTAAACAATATCTATTGTCCTGTCACAAAGAGCAACATCTTTGCAATGACACCAAAAATTGAATCACCTAGATACATAAGGAGGACAGCAAGATGCTTTCTGCATGATATTACATTAAACGGGCCAGACGTCTCACGCTGCGGGGAAACGAGACAAATATTACGGCGTTGTCCCACAATAGATGAACCACAATTTATAGCATTATCATAAACATTATTTATAATAGCGTGTCTTCCTAAAGATTCGAACAGGGCACTGAGGAGGAAGGTTCGGAATCCATCAGAAACACGAATAATGAGAAGTGAAGTTTATTTCTGAGAAACTTGCAACCGTACCATTGAATTAAAAAAATTTCAATTACTTGTTTACTTATTTGAGTTTAATTGATCTCAAAAATCCCCAATTATTTATAATGTTATTAGTTTATTTTATTGTTAAGAGAGAGAGCATGTTCTTAAAAATTAACATTGAAAAAGTTAGTTGCAGTAAGTAAGTGCTCAAACACGACTAAAAACGCTAGTGGTGTGTAATTTCCTCAGCAAGCCTAGCTCGAATTTGAACCGTAATGTATTGGTTGAGCAATAATGCAATTAGAACCGCTGCTGATTTAATCTCAATCGATGTTTATCGCATTAATGGCAGCATTAGAAAGCTTATTGAAGATATATAAACAACCTCTGAAGGCATATTTCCTAGTGCGTGAAAAACACCCAATTAAAATCAAAACAAAATTTATGCATAGCTAGCATATTTCTGCACCATATCATCAAACTGATTGAGAATCATTTAACGCTATAAAAATACTTCAAACATTAAATAATTTTTTTTAAATAATTCAAACATTAAACATAAAAAAAACGCTATAAGAAAAATTCTGTTAAATTTAAAAATTCCTTTAAAAATTAAAGAAATAAAAAACATATATTTCTACGAAAATGTTAAAAGGATGGTGATTATTTATTCTCTTGCGTTACCAGGAACCCAAGCGCCGACAGAGAGAGTATTCTCCATTGTTAAATGTAGAACTTAATAAAAGAAGACATTTATGTTTTGTAATGTTTGGTAGTTCCTCATCATAAAAACGACATAATTTGCCAGTCCCACGATCTTACAACATAAATTTCTAATGAGTTAGTATTTTTAGTAATGCTTGCAATTGGTACCACATATTAGCATTTAGGCATAGTAAGTCAGTTTATGTGAGACAACGAAGTAGGTATCTGGTAAAACCGACGAGCTTACATATAGAATATAGAGGTCTAACTACCACGTAGCACCAAATCCATCCAAGCTCAACTAAGATCACTACATAAGTAGAGTTGATCCCGAAAATATTGACAAGTGTCCCGCATGTGAGGGCACGCCACACACTTATTCAAATGTCCTGAAAATTCAACCAACCTAACGACGGAAAATTTATGGCATCTCCCAAAGGCAGTAGCAGAGTTCCTTAGTATTAGCATCACACCCGTCGATTCAACAACAACCAAAAATTAAATTGTTTCCTAGTTTTTAGCTTATAAAGTGAAGTATAAAATCGTGCACTGTATACACCACTGGCGTTAATACGCCCATCAAACGACATCCATCACTCGGGTCAGATGCTCTCGGGGTAGATTATGTCGCTTTCTGGGGGTAATAACCTACATAAGAGAGAGAGAGAGAGAGAGAGAGAGAGAGAGAGAGAGAGAGAGAGGAGAGAGAGAGAGAGAAAGAGAGAGAGAGAGAGAGAGAGAGAGAGAGAGAGAGAGAGAGAGAGAGAGAGAGAGAGAGAGAGAGAGAGAGAGAGAGAGAGAGAGAGAGAGAGAGAGAGAGATCCTACTAGTTCAAAGTTTCAATACATATTCAAAATTTCAAAAATTTAAAATAAATCTATGTTTTATCTGTTTCGAGGTAATAATATTATAATATTAAAAAAAACAAGGATTATCAATACAATCGGGTTTTTAAGAGGTCATATCATATAAAGTAGGGTGTTAAGTGACTAAACGGCTAATTAGTTGGATTTGAGCTCGGCGTTTCCGAATACGATTCCCATCCAGGTCTAAGTGTTTTTCGCTAAAACAATACATCAATACGCCACTTAAAAAATTCTGAATATTTTCAATAAGTTATCGATCTTTTACGTGCCATACACCTTTTACTGGCGCGAAAGATTGGCGATAAAATTAGGGGACTAATGCTAGTAGATAGCAAAATTGGGTTGGATTGTTCACCAAAAAGATTCTTATAAACGAGAATAACGAACATTTGGTTGACAAGGCAATTTAATATTTTTTTTTCTCGATCGGAGGCGAGCCAGCCCATCTTATTAATTATTGTGCACTGTTCTAAAAAAGGCATTATCATCTGGTAAGTTCCTGCATCGACACGAAGTATAATATGAAACAAACGAAAATAAATAGTTCAGTATTTTATGCAAAACCAACAAATTTTCTTGAGCTTTACGTATACTTATGCTACACGTCAACTACTGTATATTTTTAAAGAGACAATAACAAACAAAACTAATAATAGTAACCTATTTCAACCGATATCTCTAAAAATTATTTCGTATTTACTATTATATCGAAAAATCGTATCAGTCAAAAAAATTCAATTTTATGTTGGGTGTACGTGCGCTAGAACATGATAACAAATGGCTAATTTTAGATTTAATTCATAAGCACAAAATTTAGTAATAATTATGTTTTATTTTTTTCAGACTCTTAGGTCACCAATATTTCAAGATTAAAAGTAAACAACTATGTGCAACATCAAAAACAAACCTGTTCACGTATCAAGAGATATTAAACGAAATAAAATGTGCATACATATAAATAAGTTCCCTTCCACTTTCTTGGAGTCATTGACTTATCAAAATAAATTTCTTTACGAATTTTTTTTTTAAATTTTACCACGTTTCATTCTTAAGTTGATTATCTTTAAACATCAGGTATGTTATTAAAAATTTATATAGGGCAAAGTACGGGCAAAAAAAAAATAATTTTAATTATGAAATTTAAATGTCAACATGATTATGTAACAGTTAGTTACTTTAATTTTTTTTTCTGGTATTATAAAGAGGTATCTGGTATCTTGGAATCGCATATATGTACATATGTTTATTGCTTTAAGAAATCATTTATTAAAGTTTTCAACTTTAAAAACTTATTCCTGTGAATTTCACGAAAAAAGTAGACAGATATTCTCAAAAAGTTTATATATTCGGGGTCAAATGTTAAAACTGTTTGATTGAAAACTGTTCTTAATACTTCGTAATATTTTTTACTTTACTGTACAATAACAACATATTGTACACTACAAAAAACGTAAAGGTTGTTTTCTTAGTTGTATTTTTAAATTTTATGAGTTGGTTGTGTGACTTGTGAGTTGAAGACATAAAAAACCATAGGTAAATATGTAATATAGAGAAATCAAATTGTACAGTTTCTATAACAATGTCAGTCATATCACCATCGACATCTGTGAGTTCTAGTTCGATTCGTGCCTAATTCTGACTATGAAACCGATATATTTTGTGGATGCGAATTTTCACAATTATCAGAAACAAAAATTTTAGTTCAACTCAATTCTTAAATATAATCTGATAATTGTGAAAATTCGTCGAAGGTCAAGTTGGGGTTGACAAGTGTCCAGAAAATACTCTTTAAAAATTGAAAATTTCACTCCAATTTATCTTAATTAACGTCGTATATTATTTAATTAAACTGAACAATCAAGAAAGTTTACGAAGTTTATTAAACCATAATTTTGGTGCTGCATTTTATTACCATCATCTTGAACATGTGTTAGTTCCAATTATCCAAGTAAAAGAACGAAAAATTGGTTATACAAAGATAAAATCCTAAAACTGCAATATGACCTACTTTTTCCTTCTATTCTAAATCTTAATGTTTACGAATTTTCTGAATAAGAAAAACATTGTTCTCGTCTCGTCTTTTTTTTTATTAAAAACATCTACTTTTCTCTACCATCAGTTAATAACACGAACACTGTTTACAAAAATATTTACAAAACTTTTTTGAGTGCGATTCCGTTACTTTAGAAAGATATTTGAAAATATGTAAGACCAAAAATATATATAAACAAATGAATGAACTTGAAAAAATTTAGTAATTTTTGTAGAGAAAAGAAGTAGATAGGCAGACAGACACAAAAAAAAACTTTCAATCAAATCGATGTGAATTGTTTCACGAAATCGTTTGTGATAACGAAAAAAAAAAGAAACACAAACTCAGCAATTTTTTTAAAACTGTGTTTGAGACATATTGGTGCCAATCCGGCATTTAAAGTTTGCCTCTTGCTTGTTTTGTTGTTTAAATTTTAAAGTTTTTATGCAATAATAATATAAAAAAAGAAAATTAAGTTTATTGAACTCAAAAACTTTCCCTTTAGTGGATGGAATAAGTTGGAAACAAAAAATAAAAAAAAATAAGAGAATCACGGCATTTAACTATGTATAATTAATGTTATACTGGTTAAATTACATTTTAGAAAAATGTGAATTTTCATGTGAAAATAAATCAGAAATTATGTCGTAGTCGCATCGTACGAGAAGAATCATAAAATATTTGTAGCATATTAGGCATCTTTACAAATTATAGTAAGACGGTAGAAATATGTACTTCCTCAGTAGGTTAAAACCACAAAGCGAAATGCAGGCCCTGCGTTACCATCCGATCGTGGTCGAAATGTGAGAAAACGTAAATGGAAAAAGAAAATACGTCCCGTTGACAATAATATCATAAGCCGGTGAAAAACACGCGCAAATAGCAAGTGATGAAAGTCAAACCGGAACTGAAAGAACACGTCGTTTGTGTCATTAAGATAAGAAAGACAGGCTCATTACCAAAAAAAAAAAACGTGAACAACCGTAAAGGTCAGGTTGGTTTGTCACGACACTCTAATAATGTTGCGATATAGACAAGGTGACACTGACAACATGCGAAGATATTTGATTAATGTTTCAACGATGGACTACATATGTACTATGTAGTTCAATAGATCGGTTATTGATCTTTTGTTTCGAAACCCGTATTGGCTATCAGATCAGATTTCAAATGGTTGTTTGCCAAAAAATTTTATATGTGTGTATTAATTTGTGTGACGATATTTCATAATTGCGAGGTTATCGCAAAATTTCATAATCGTGAGGGTATTGTTATATCGGTGACATAACGACCTTAACAAATTGTGGTTAGAATTTTCTAAGACGATCAACAACGATAAAAATGGAAGGATGGCAAAAATATTTGCCACATCACAGGACCTCTCTCAAATTGTAAAAACTATCTGGCTAGGATTTCAAAAACAAAACAATTAAATTCAAAAAACTTAAAATAATTAAATTGTTTGTCATGTTGTTCCTATGAGTTTGAACGAAATAAACGCCACCGTTGATACCTGTTAGAAGTCTATATACAACTGAACTAACAGATGTTTAGAGGTTTCATCGCAGTCATCGTCTCGTGACCCTTAGCATCGTCCCGTGACGCAGGCGATGAATTCAAAGTTTCTTCTCTTGCTAGACATGACTACGAGTCTATTGTGGATAATAGCGGACAAGAACTTTGACCTAGAGCTCGGGTAAGTTAGACCCATATCACGCGAAGAAACACTATGAATCTTAAGGGAAAAATATTCCCCCTGCTGCCAATGGCAACATTTTAAAGAAACGATGAGCAATAAAATCGATGTCAAAGATTTGGACACAAATACTGAGCTACATGGTTGAATGTGTGCCAATACCTGAGAGTCGTGCTAAGGTATAGGCATTTCTCGATGAATATCTTAAAAGTACTTGTGCCGTGTAAAAACATTTATGGAATGTAAAAGCAACGGTAACGGACGGTATCTTATATTTTGGTGGATTAAAAACACAGCCTATCTGAGAAAAGTGTCTTAATATTCGTAGGAAATCTTCACGGATGAGAAATCGTGCTGTTGTCTGACCAATCATATAATCGCTGAAATTGTATGACGTCTATCAAAACCACGAAGACTTCGCTCTCTCTTCGCTCTCTATCGTGAGTTGCAAATTGATATTAACTTATTTTCGAACGTCACCGTACAATATCTCCTAAAAACTCGATATTTAAAACCTGATTGTTTTTTAGCACAGAAAAAATCGTAAGTCGATAGCGCCATTTTGAAATATAATAAATTGAATGAAATATAAATAAATTCAATATAAAATTTTTTTTAAAAATTTAGCGCCATCTTGAAATATAAAACTCTATATACAAAAAATTTAATCAAAAAGACTCGTCCATTTGTTCGCATATCGCAAGGTTTATTATTTTTTGCATATATGGACGGTCAAATAATTAGGCTTTGAACATCGAAAGTTTTGGCAGTGGTCAAATTATGTCTAAACAATAGCCATATATCGTTAAAAAAAACAGCGATTTATAAGAAGCCGATTAAGTTCGAACATACAGCATGCCTGAGAGAATATACATTCAGAGCAATGGAAGCGCCAAAGCCGTGTGACTAAAGGTGAAAAACCACCATAATAATGAGCATCTTACCGTCCACTACAAAGCATGGTCGACACAACTAGAAAGAACGATAAAATTATCGGTACTCGTTCGACCAATATGCTGAAAGTGTTGAGGTTTTTCTGACCGACAGTTTGGTTTATTAAGAAAAACTGCGGTAATTACTATTGATGCAATTTTTACAGTATGTTAGATAGAGCTTAATATTGTAATTGAAACATTGAAATTTTTAAAATTGGATTGCGGCTGAACAAAAAACCAGCCTGGTATTAAATAATTGCCCTTCAGGTTGCAGTTACTTTACTGATCTCTTTGAAAAGTGCTAATAACTAAAAAATTATGATTCATACTAGCAAAAACTGAAAAGTGAAAACCTTATAAATTGCCAATTATTGTGACACATTTATCCAACCGTAAGCACTAATTAAAAAACAATAAAAATTAAATACATTCAACTTAATCAAAATATGTAGATAAAACAACATTTCTATATTAGTAAATAATCAGCTGTACTAAGAATTTTGACGCCATGTTTAATAATAAAAAAAATATTTAAAGAATTTGATAATTATTTTTTTTATTAATTGAAAGATTAAAAAGTAAATAAAACCTTGAAAATATCATTACATAAATAGAATTAAAAATAAAACTATGTTTTCTGATTGGAATAAGCATGAACAAAAAATATATTATTATTTAAAATTGCAAATTATTTACATAACCTTTTTTTTATTTAATTGTATTTTATTTAGTTGGACAGGTGCCGGATATGATGATTTTAATTTACAGTAATTTTTTTTAAATTAAAAAAAGTAAAAATCTGGCGCCTGGATTAATGCCAAAAATTTTTAAATGCGTGGAAATAATTTTATTTTCAATAATATATGTGAATGCATATGTATGTACTCTAAAGAAGTAATTTAATATCATTCGTTTTAAATTATTCAAGTGGGCGATAAGACAAAAGGCGGACTGAAAAGAGGATTTCGTTTTTGTTTACAACATGTGTTAGTGAACAGCTGATTTACAGCTGAAATGTTGCGAATAAAATATTTTGTTTTATAATGTACAACGAATTACGATTCAGTAATATTTTAAAAATCTACAAGAACTTATAGCATTAGGTATATCGAATTGTAGTTTTGTGTTATTTTTTCCTATTTTTAGACAAAAATAATGGAATTATAGTGGCCTAACTCTGTGTTACAACGTCGATTATCGAAAGTTAAAACATATTTCTAAACAATTAGTTCAGTCGGTGAAGCGAGCTTTAATAAGAACTCGTTGAAGTAAAAAACTTTTTTATTGGATCAAGTGAGGAACATATCACTATCATATCATGTATGTGTTAGCTCAGGATTCTTTACAAATTTCTTTTCAAATTTAACACTGGCCAGTTTTAAAATTTATATTTATTCATATTTGCCGCTTATTTCCAAACTTAATGCACCAAAAAGTTTACAGAAAAATTATTGTAGTTGAGCACTCAATACTTATGTTTTTGAAATACATATTTAAAATGTGAGTTTTCAATAATGTTTGGAGTACAACATCTTTCACTAGCTTTAAACTTCAAGCGATCAAATGTGTATTATCTGAGACAATCTTTGGTCCATTTTTATGTATCTTGGAATCACTGAGAAAGTCGGTTCTGTGTAAACTCACTATATCGGGATTAAATTGCAGGATAGGAATAAAAGGGATAGTCTCTGAACCATTTGAAATAATATCTGGTGATGGAGCTATGAATATGACATGAAAGCAAAAGATAAACGGTAACAATTGTCATCTCCCCTGAAAAACCAATTTGTATTAAAGCCTATAAAATTTGACGTGAGCCGTGAAATGTGGAACCAAAGATTTGTGATGTAAACATGCAAAAATATATGGGATTTTTGCATTAAATTTCTAGACAATACTTTGTGTGAATTCATAGAATGGGGAACATTTCTATTCCAATTAACATCCTAAGTCACGTTTGTATAGTCATTATTGATTGTTTCCAATCAATGTGAAATCAATGGCTGACACTCGGTCAATTTGCAGTTCTATATGTATTAACATTAGACTACATTTAGGGAATTTAAATTTCATTTTAGATTTTTGAGATCAATTAAACTCAAGTAAGTAAAAAAGTAATTGGAATTTTTTCAATTCAAAGGTATGGTTTGAAGTTTTTCAGAAAAAAACTCCAATTTAGATTTTTCGTGTTTCGGATCGGATTCGAACTGAGAATTGAAATTGTCATCGCCTCAACGGCGTAATCGATAGCGTGTCTGCCTAAGGATTCGAGCCGGGCACTGACGAGGGTAGGTTCGAATCCGATCCGAAACACGAAAAATCTAAATTGGAGTTTTTTTCTGAAAAACTTCAAACCATACCTTTGAATTGAAAAAATTCCAATTACTTCTTTACTTACTTGAGTTTAATTGATCTCAAAAATCTAAAATGCAAAAATATGTTTTAAGGTAACCGTAGATGTATGGATCCGAAAAAAAATTGCAATATTTGTTCTTGTTTTGTGTATTTGCTCCAACTGAACGGCAAACTAAAACCGGTGAGACATTTACACAATTTATTGCAATCCAGAGTGATTCGAATTTATAATTCTTCTCTAGGTTAAAAATCAATACTGAATAGGTAATTTTTCCCCACATTAACAAGCAATACTGGATGAACCAAATAAAGCGCAAATTTAACGCAATCCGTATATACAATATGGTATAGTATGGGTATGAACATTTGTTTAATTTAACATAAAATTAAGTATTTGAATGTACATTTATAGAACGCATTTTTGTTTGTCCACTATACGCATGGCTGCGTAAAGAGGACGAACAATAAATTAAATCACAAGAAAGTTATACTGATACATAAATTTTCCTAAATTAATGAATGTTATTAATGAATTAACAAAAACACTATATATTGTAAAAACTTGTCCAAGTTACTTAAATTCGTTTTGAGTAAATTAAAACAACGAATCTTCTTTCTTAATTTTTCAGGTATTCATACTAACTTTTATCACCTATTTTATTTCATCTTCTATATATCTCTCTCCACAATGTACGTTCTTCTTACCACTACGTATCGCTAATATGCTGCCCTAACTAGCCTTATCAGAAATAAGACCTTCTGTTATACTAATTAACATAATAGTAATTATTCTATATTATAGAATAAACATCTTCCAAAGCACACAAAAACACGATCTTTAAAAATGCACACCTAGGTGTGATAATATTAATTGCATAAAGCCGCAATTAGACTATTGCAGAACTCTGCAATATTTCTGCAATGGTAGTGTGTAAAATATTCATTGCAGAAAAGTTGAAATATTTTGCAATGAATTCATTGCCAAACTTTCCTGCATTTAATATTTCACACACTACCATTGCACGACTATTGCAGAAATATCGCAGAGTTCTGCAATAGTCTAATTTAGCCTACAACAAATTTTGCATACAAAATTTAAGAGCTCACACAAAATATTTAAAGTATTGTATGAGAAAATGTTTAAAAATTTGTTGATTGACTTGTTGCACTCGTATATGTTTCTCAGTCTAAACGCACCAAATACAATGCGTAATATTTATTAGATTTTACAGTTGACTTTTGTGTATTATTTTGTTTTATAACTGTTATTAGATTTTATTACTTTTAAAAGAATTATTTTCCAAAAAGAATATTTTCTATACCATTTTACTTTCAATATTTTCTATACGATATAATTATTCTCACTATTATTAGTTTTATAATGAGATCGAGACTGAATTCCAATTGAATTTTAATTGCTTTCCAAACTCTAAATCATACTAAATTGAAAAATTACATTAGAAAGATATATTATTTTAAAACAGTTGTTACAATTCTACACAAATTTAGAATGAAAATGTCGTAGTTAGTTGGCTTAACTACAAAATTTTATTCTCATATTGAAATTTAATAAATAATAATATGTATTATTATCATATTGAAACTATTCTCAGCTTGCAAGTAAAATGGTATAGATAGAAAGATGGCTTTTTACTTCTGCTTACATCGTAATCCGCAATCGTTACAATACTAAATATATTAACCTTTTTACTTATATGTATGTCAAATTGTGGTGTTTTTGTTTTGTTTTGCAAAGCTGATTGAAGCGCTTCTGCTACTTAGGATATCAAATTCCTGCAACCTAGTGCTCCCAGCACAACTATTACCCTCCACAAAATTCAAAATCAAATAAGCGATGGTCTGAACCAAAAACACCCACGTGCAAGAACAATCTTAGTCGCACTACTAAACTACATCCTAAATATCAACTTTCCAAAAATAATAAAGCGCTGGTTGTGTACTACTTAAGAGGTTGCCAAACATATGTGGATTTCAGAAACTGTAAATCAAAAACGAGAACACTAAGAAAAGGTGTACCACAATCTGGAGTTTTCTCAGCATCACTTTTCAACCTCTACCTAAGCAGTCCATCTCCTTCACCAGAGGGTATAACCATCATATCTTATACAGACGAATGCACGGTTCTTGCCCCAAAAAGAAATCTAGAACAACTCACCAGTAAATTGAACGAATACCTCAACTCCTTTAATGAATGGTTTAGTTAGAAGCATAAAGCTGATGCTATCGTTAGAAAGTCCACTACTACACGTTTCACGATGTGGACTAAGGAGGTGAATACAGAACTAAACATCCGTATTGACAATGTGCTCCCCCACCCCCATACAGTTAAAAAGCCGATTTTACTGGGAGTAACATTCAATCCACTACACAAGTTCAATGCATATGCACAACAGGTGAACTCAAAGCTGAAAAGCAAAAACAATGAACTAAAAGCGCTAACTGGAAGTTCATCGGACAAGGACAAAAACACAATTATCACAACATACATATCTATAGGTAGACCCATCCTAAACTACACAGTACCCATATGAACCCCTCATGTTTCTGACACGCACTGGAAGATGCAACCCTATGGCCCATATATACCACCTGTATGAAGAATGCAATATCCTATTGGCCCGTTAACACAATGAAATGCTGTGTAAACAATACGTATGGGCACAAAGAGCAACATCCATGCAATGACATCCTATTAATGGCTTCACCACCTAGAGCCATAAACAAAACTGCTAAGCACTTCCAAGCCGAAGTTAGAGAGGATCCAAACACCAGAATATCGATGAGTTTACATATCCTACCAATCCTACAAATCTGGTATATTTCCCTAGTGCTGGAAGTTGGCAAATGTCCAGCCCGTCCCCAAAAAGGGACCAAAATCCGATATCTCAATTATAGGCCAATAGCTTTACTATCGGTCCTATCCAAAGTCTACGAGCATTATATTAATACACACATTTCAAAATTTCTGGAAGAAAATCATTTGATATCCGACAGCCAATACGGTTTTCGAAACAAAAGATCAACTACCGATCTATTAAACTATGTAGCGCATTGTTGGAACAGCATACTTGATAAAGGTGGTGAAACGTACGTGATCGCATTAGACATCTCAAAAGCATTTGATCGAATCTGGCATGCCAACTTAATCAACAAGCTCGTTGCGTATGGCTTTCATCCCAATGTCGTGAAGCTGATTCAAAATTTTCGATCCAACCGGTACATTTCGGCCTCCTTAGACGGATTTTCTTCTGAGTCTAAACTAATGAACGGTGGTGTACCTTAAGGCTCAGTATTGTCCCCAACCCTATTTTTGATTTATATCAACGAATTGTTGAAAATCACCAGCAACCCAATAAATAGTTTTGCAGATGATAGTGCTCTGCACAAGTCGTTCGAGCCCCTTCCTTCAAAAGGTAAAATGCACGAACAAATTAATCCCGCCCGGAAGGACGCTGCCATAAACGTGCATAAAGACCTAAAAAAAGTCGCCGATTGGGGTGACAAAAAACTGGTCAATTTCAACTCTACCAAAACACAGCTGTTGATTGTTTCCAGATCAAAGACCGAGTTCACCAAAGATATTTTATTCAGTATGTGTGATGAACCAATAGGTGAATGTAAAAACATTTGTTTATTGGGTGTCACAGTTTCAAATGACCTTCTCTGGAACGATCATGTAATGGCGATGGCAAAAAGCGCGTCTAAAAAACTCGGCCTCCTTAATAGATACAAAAAAAATTTTCACTTCATACCGATTGCTCCATGTTTATAGGTCAAAAATATTCGTCCCTGTATGGGGTACTGTTGTCAAGTTTGGGGTGCTGCTTTTGTTCCATCTTGGCCCTCTTGGACTCTTCAAAAGCGGGCTATACGAATTGTGGGTGATCGAGCTTTGACATCAAAACTTGATTCCCTACAACATCGTCGCACTGTTGCTGACCTCGCTGTTTTTTTTTACAAATATCGTCTTCAACAGTGCTCAGATGAAATCAGCAGCATCATGCCTCAAACTTATTCTTACCCCCGTTCCACTCGGCTATCGGCTACCGCAACCAGTGAAACGGTCGAGATCCCACGCTGTCATACTGGCAGATCGCAGAAAGACTTCTTTGTCCGAGCTGCATACAAATGGAATAGTTTGCCGGAACCCTTAGTCTCAGGTGGCTTCAACTCGCAGAAGTTTAAAAAAAGCGTTCATCAACACCTTAGAACGCCAGTTGTTGTGGGAACTAGGTCTTAAAAGGTATTTATGTGTTGTTCTGACACTTATTCTAAACCCTATTACAATTACACAACACTTTTTATTTAAAAAAAAAATATATAAGTGATATAAAAAGGTTACACCAAGGCTGTGGAAGAAACAATAAACAACTATGGATATAATCGAGTCCGGAATGAAAACTCACCGCAAGTCGCTGCAGAAGAAAACCAACGACCTCGCAGCACTCGATGCATTCTAGTGCAACTAAGATCCGGCTAATCACGTGACAAGAATCGACCCCCAAATTATTAACATGTGCCACATGATGTTGACCACCTATCTACATGTTCAGAGAATGCAACGGACCTGACAAAGACAGAAACTAGAAACGGAATCGAACGAGTAGTACTTTATCAACGTCGCTACATCAACTTAGAAATTAATAAATTAACTGATTTTTATTTCTAATTAATAGTAATTAATAAAAGCCGCGTTTGATTTGGCTAAAGCAATTTTATTTAATATGGCCTACGCTAGGTCATTTTATCTGTCAAAATATTTTAAGGAAGATAGTCAATAAGATAAAAATAGTAATTTCTTACGGATCAACTACTGTTATTCTAGCTATGTAGTTATCAACCTATCATCGTAGACGTCAGCGATACAATCATATGATTTCGAAATGATGCAAGTTTATATTTTATAAGGAACTCAATATAAGAAACAATATGTATACAAATATACCGGTACAAATATACCAAAATATTTTCTATTTTTCCCCATTTTTTGAAACATTTAAAGAACATACAACAAAACAAATCACGACACATTTTTTCAGAACTACATATTTTGAGTTTCTTTTTATTGTTTTAAAAAAACAAACGACCATGTGTTTTTAATATATTTTTTTTTTTAATTTTTGACCGTATATCTGTTTCTTAATTCTTATACAAACTTGTTTTGCAATTTTATTTTTTGATTCTTTCATTGTTAAATATTCTTTTACGCATTAGTTGCTGATTGTTTACTTTTTGACCTTTCTTTATACTCAGAAATTAATTTTTTTTATTCAACATATATTTGTTTTGTTCTACAATTCATGGCGCCTTATCAAAATGGATCAGTGGAGATATCATGAGCGCCGGCCAGTTATTTTTAATGATAGAAATCCTCTGGTTGTACTAAAATCAATATCTGTACCACCATTTTAAATGAAAAAGTATTATCATCAACCTTTAAGAAGTTGAAAATAAATTGACATCTTAAGATTTGGTTATCGTGTCGTAAAGCCTCGTATACATGATGATAGTAAATTCGACTGTTGCAGTCATAACAGGGACTGTCATATACTTTTGATAAAGTGTGAACGAAGATACTGTCATGATAGTTCTGTCGCATTGTACTGCCGCAATATCAAAATGGACTTGATAGAGTAACAGTCCTGCCGTGACAGTGACAACAGATGTCATCGTGTGAACGGAGCTGTCTTGACGGTTCATTATCATTTTGCACAGTGTTGATTTTTGATTGATTTGATTTTTTGTTAAATACAACTGTCGAGCAAGCTAATGCCGTCAGCAGTTGAATTGTTATGACCGACTATTGCGATAGTTTACTGTCATCGTGCATACGAGACTTAATGGTAACCAACCGACCAGTGTTCATGCTTCGAACACAGTAATTGGTTGAATGTATTTTGTTGGTAATCTTGCATCAATGTTAAAAAGAAAATGATTTGTAATTATAATTAGAGGTACTAAATTTATTATAAATTACTAGGCGCCAGTGTTCCAATCAAATAACATGTATGTTGGTTATTAAGCGATAATAAAAAATAAAATTGTATTTTTGTTACAAAATAAAAGAGAATTTATTGCAATTATTTTACAAAAAATAAATCTATCGATATCACATGGTTTAAGCATGTGTTTGTCCCGTGTTTTTAACACTATATTTTTACGTTATTTTTTATCAATAGAAAAATATGGAATAATTTAAATGGAAAGAATGTACAGGTATATAAAATTCATATGCGGTTATATTGGAAATGATCAGCAAAATTGTATATTTAATAAATAATAAAACTTGAAAATTTATATATTTTGAACGAAAATCATAATTTGCAGCTTCTTCAGTTGCCAAATATCGACATAATCCAAACCAATTGTAATTATGACAACGGATAAACAATAAACATACACAACCTCTATATATAACTTGTTAAAAATAGCATCTATTAATAAAAAAGTCTGTGTAAATTGTGTAACAATACAAATTCGCAATAGTGCACGACTTTCACTGTATTTTTGAAAAACCAAACATGGTCATTTTTAGTACTTTATGTAATTGCGCGTCAAATTATTTTAAATCTTTTTTAAAACAAAATAGCTCTTCGATGATAAAAAAAAATAATTTATTATTAATTATATTATTATTAATATTCCCATAATCTCACTTTCTATTTGAAATAAACCATATATTTTATTTATATTTTTTGCAAAAGGTCAGTAATATATAAAATTTATTATAAATAAATAAATAAACATGTGCTTGGTTTTCTTCTTATTTTTTTTTATAAAATTTAAAACGCAGCAATAACTTTCTTTGGTTTGTTTTATATTGATGAATGTATAATGTTGCATCATACGATTCAAGGAATGCGTCGTTTGTAAAAAAAAATGGGTTTACAATATAAAATTACTATTTCTACTTTATATTAAAAACCATATGTTCAGTAGTAAAATTTATGTTAACACATGAAATTAATTTTAATTCACCCTTATTTATTAATATTTCAATCAAATATTATTGAAGAGATAAAGTTATTATATCAGCTGACAAAATTCAATCAAAATGAGACACTCATAATTAATTTTTTGAATTGTAATTTTGATTGATCAATATTTTAATAATTTATTTTAATTTTTTTTCATTAATATATTGAACATGTGTTTAGTTAGATATAATAAGATTATCAGAACAAATGATTTTTATAAAATTAATTTTTTTTAAATCGTTCGACCTTAAAATACAAAATGGCGGGGCAACAGCTGAGCTTAACCGGGTCTGAACACCATTTACCGAATAGATTTTATTTACAAAAATTACACGCGGGAAATGCTAATTCTATAAACATATATTTATTAAATTATATATAATTATTATAATTATTTTAACTTTTAATTGAAAAAAAAAGAAGAAATTAAATACAAAAAGAAATGAAACTCACATATTTTCTTCAATTTCAAAATCACAATCCAACGTCGTTGTTATTTCTTCACTTTTAATCACAATTGACATATTTTATTAAATCACAATAATTATTTATATAATTACTAATAATCTTTTGATTCAATTTTTGTTGGGTTCTTAATATTATTATTTATTTTTTTTTAAATCACTGATCGCAATAATCGCACAACACACCTTGTAGACTTTCAGCAGATTTCTGTGGCGGGAAACAGCTGAGGCCGTAGATGACGCTATAAAAAATATTTCTACGCGCTTGGGCGGAAACACATTTCACCGTATTTGAATATATATGATAATTTAAATAACCAAATTACACTAAAATATTATAATTCAATTGGAATTTTATAATATGACAATAAAGAATTTAAAATATATTGTAGTTTACTAAATATTTTATTTATTGGTACTATTTTAGTCTCGTGAAATAGAAAATGGTGTACGGTGTCAGGTCGCGTCTGCCAGCTGGCTTTTAAACCACGCCCCCAAGCCATTTTATTGATGTGCAAGAATCATTCAAATGTGTTGAATAAAAATTTAATTAAAATACGAATGTGTGTTGTACTATTTATATTGTATTTATACTGTAAAAAATTGTTTTTTTTATTTTTCATATGTTGAGATGAGATAAAAGATAATAAAAAACATATGCGGACTTACTTTATTTATGCTGTCTCGTTTTGTGTTTTTTTAGAAAGAAACAAATTTTTAAGGGAGACTTTAAAGTTTACTATCAAGGAAAATGGATATAAAATTGGTTTTTGTCTAAATTCGTGCCAAGGACCCATGAAACTCAAGATGTTATAGTTTTAATTCATTCAATTGAAGTGATCCGGTTTGAGGCATTTCGTGTAAACTTATGTGGAATACTGATATGTGATAGCGTAGTATTGTACTAATTGATCTTCAACGGAAATAAAAAATATCACACACTGCCGAAAACCATGAACGATCAACATACAGTTAGTACATTAGTTTAGTAAAATTGTCTATATAATAAAACTTAATATTCTCCCCCAATACTAAGCATTTTTTTTTTAAAGAAAAGAATAAAAATACAAATAAACAAGGAAAAGAATATACCCTCTCTATTTTCTAAATGAATAAAACAATGTTCTCGCTCTATGGGTCATGTTTTTCTTTTCTAACAAAAAATAGTGGAAATTGAAGCCTAAAAAAAAGAACAGAAAACGTATTTCTGATATTAATACTAAAATCTATGGATTTCAATTTCTTATTTGAAATTTTCTTATACGAATCATTTTTGATGTTTTTGTTTATTTATTGATTTTTAATGAAAGGAATGATATTAATCAATATACATAATTAGTAATTATATTAGAAATTATTTAACATAATAATGAAGTTGATGTCCAAATAATTTAGCTTAATATACCTTTAATTTCAATTTATTTATCTGTGGTGTTTTTTTGTGGTGTTCATGCTCCATTTAGGAGCGTTGCCAAGCTAATCAGCTTCGAATATTCAACACGGTCATTCGCAACAGAGGTGTAATTACCATATGGCAGCCGATTTTTTTAAGGTCGTTCATTACGTTCTTCTCCCATTGTAGTCGTGGTCTACCTCGAGGTCATGCATTAGCGTCATCGATTCGTTCATTATTGGAACATTTAGAAAATTATGTAAAATCGGTACTCATTCTTAACGTAAAAATGATGTGATTTATTTGAAGTTATCTATGTAGTACGGTCTGCCTGTTTTAAATCAACTGTAGTGTGTACATTACAACGATTATTTCATTCGATCAACTTGTATTGAAATAAATGTTTTAAAATTTTCTTCTTATTGTTTGTTGGCGCCATCGTTTGGGAAACATTTTATTTAAAATACCCGTGTTCTTTTAGGTAAACTGACTAGCCGAACCATATATTTGAAATGAAACGAGAAAAATATGAAGTGTCTTAGATATTTTTCTACTACATCCTCTTTCTAATCGAGAGAATAGATTGCTGCCAAAGAATTAAGAGAATAGTAGAGGAAATAAAACTAATGTATATATCCCAGAAAACACATTTTCAGACACTATAGTTGACGTGGTATCTTCGGATATTCAAAGAGTCTAAATAATGAATATTTCATATTTAGTGTGCTAAACATGTCCAACTAATTAATAAAAAAAAAAACACATCAGAAAACACATTGACATCAAAATTACATCACGCTAAGTCACATCTTATGTAAGATCTAGGTCATATATCAGTCAAAGTAGCTCTCAGATCACTTTTTTTTGCATCGTATTCTTTTTGTACAAAAAGATTGCTCTCTTTTGATCTGAAAATATTTTTCTGGATCTAGATTTTTTGGTAGATCAAGTTGTAAATATGTACAATAAAGTTACACAGATGCATTTACACATCTGTCAAATTAGTAAACTACTTATTATTATTTTTTTTAAAGTGAAAAAGTTATTGTTTAAATAAATGTTTTGTTTAAATCGTGTTTTAAATTAAAAATTTGAAAGAAAATTATTTAATTAAATACTATTAATTACAAAAACATTAAATGACGGTTCACAACTAAAAAACGAGATGAAATTTTTTCATATTCTTTTTATGAAAAAAAAAATCACTTTTTCTGCTCTGGCGAAAAGAAAACGACATAAGTCATATTAAAGTCATATTTAAGTCCAAACTATGACATCATATCAAAGTCAAATATAAGAGATCAGTATGAAGTCATGAAAGCATCATATAAATGATACCATGTTATGGTCATGACGGGTGTCAGATTTATGTCAAATTTACGTAACAACTACCTCACATACATATGACGTTCGTGTGATGTCATATTTATGTCTTGTGTTCACTGGGACGTATATAAAATCGTGCAAATGAAGTTATTTTTAAATTAGTTTTTGTAAATAAATTTTTAAGTGTTATTCTATAGAGCGATTTTTCTGTTCTGGTGTTTACCGCAATGCCGCTGCTTTATATGGGATTTCATACAAAACACAAGTTGAATAATTTTAAAAATTATCAGTTGTAATTTCCCAAGGGCGGTGATAATTCGAAATAATTTTTCGCCAAAAATTTCGAAAGCAAGTATATTGATAAAAGCACGAGGCCATAGGCCGAGGGCTATTATCAATACCACTTGCTTGAGGAGAATCCGTTTAGAAAATTTTTCGCCATTTTTCATTTCTTGATATATTTTTTATGAATTATACGTTGGCCTACTGTGATATCAGTTAATTATTTCAAAATTAAATTGATAATTTTTAATATCCCAGTAAGCCAGACGTATAAATATTTGTTATTAGTATAATTCAAATTTAATTGGTGAAATTGAATGATGTAATTACATTTTAGAGAATTTCATTGGTTTAAATTAAAATAAAACAAAGGCAAAAAAATTTTAGTAGTAATTTCCCAAGGGCGATGATGATCCGAAATAATTTTTTGGCAAAAATTTCGAAAGCAAGTATATTGATAAAAACACGAGGGCTATTATCAGTACCACTTGCTTAAGGAATTTTCCAAAAAGTTATGAGAATTTATCAACGAACGAGGGGAATTCGTTTAGAAAATTTTTTGCCATTTTTCATTTCGTTAAATATATTTTTTATGAATTATGCCTAGTGCGGTATCAGTTTATTATTTCAAAAAATATTTGATTATTTTTAACATCCCAGTAGGCCAGACGTATAACTATTTGTTATTAGTATAATTCAAATGTTACTGCTGAAATTGAATGTTGTCATTACATTTTAGAGAATTTCATTGTGTTAAATTAAAATTAAGGCAAAAAATTTTCTATGAAATTTCTCATTTTACCACAATTGAACAATTTTAATTTTCTTATCGAGTATTATTGACTATATATAAAGCGTAATTATATAAAATATTTTATTTTCTTCTGTCCGTAAAACAAATACGAAAATGGGTTAAATTTTTAATACAACTTTGTAAGGGAAATGTTGGCAAATTTTGTTTCTTTTTTGGGTGTCCTAATAAAATATCACACGAAAAAATCACACACGAAAGGATATCACGTCGAAAATATCACAGCGAAAAAATCACACTATACGAAAATATCACATCACTAAAATATCACATCACGAAAATATCACATCCAAAAATCACACGTTTGAAAATATCACACCTTAAAATCACACGCGAAAAAATATCACATACAAAAATCACACGCCAAAAAATATCACATCTAAAAATCACACCCGAAAAAATATCATGTAAAAAATATTTTATTGTAAAAAAACATAGGGCCATATCGACAAACCCAACTAAAATCGCAACTACAACTAAAGTGTCAGTTTTGGTATTTTTAAACCACATTAAATCGTCAGTTTTAAATGTAGATTAAAGTTGTAGTTGCAGTTTTAGTTGTGGATATCGGTGATTAAATTTACACTTACAATTGACGGTTAAAATTCGATGATAGATTTTTTTAAATCAATACGTTGTCAAATAATATTTTATAATAAAATGTTTTGAGACATTAATATATATGTGTAATTCAATTGTGTTTTTTATAAAAATTTAACTAATTGAAAACTCTAAATAATTGTTATTTCATGCAATTCAATATTGTTTTGTGTTGCATTTAACTTGTTTTTACTATAGTTACATTATTATTATTATTACAATAAATTTTAATACATAATTACTGATTTCTAATTATTGCTGTGTGTTCGAAAAATTATAGTTTTAAATTACGTTTAAAAATACCATCAAAATCTCAACTAAATTCGTAGTTTTAATGTGGTTTAAAAATACCAGTTTTAAACATCAATTTCGAAAAAACTGTGACTACAACTAAAAGTTGTAGTTGCGTCTGTCGATATGGCCCATAATCTCCCTATATAAAATATAAATTTTTTAAAGAATTCTGAGATAGCAATCTTTCATATGATACCGTATTTGACTTAGTAAAAACGTTTTCAACAACTTTACGTCATTACCCTATCAAACAAATTAATCTTATTTTATTGATTTTGGATCCCAAATTATTTAATCAATATTCATATCAAATTTTAGATCGAAAAGATTTATAGTTTACACGATAGGACGGTAACAGACAGATACGCGGCAACCGGTGTATAAAAATAATACTAAAAATAAATTAACTGCGTGTTTTAACAATTATGTATACATGAGCAATTTTTCTTAACATTTTAATTCTCAGGAACAGGATGGTAATTTGTAAAAATATTTCATATCCTTTCTGTCCATATTATGTACTTTATTTCACTGGATTTCTTTGTCTGAACACACTGCTTCATATAATAACCATGTTGTAGCGACATCTTCAAAACCTGAGAATTCAAAAATTTTCATATCAATGGTACACATTGCTGCAATCTCTAAATCTGTAATAATTATTCTAGGATTTGCATTGGATATTAATTCTAAAAGTGCCATCAACATTTTACAGTAAGTATCATGTGTTATTTGGTAACAATGCTAATGAGCAATTTCACGAAGATTCAACAACGTTTTGACTTGACCCCTTTTAATTTTGATTATTTTTTGTTTATAGATAGTCTTTCATAAATAAACAATACAAGTTCTCTTAGAAATTTTTTTTCGACCAGGGTCTTCACAGGGTGCCCCTCAATTTTTTGTTATTTTGTGATGTGAGTGCATTTTGACGAGCGATTGTAGAAAAACTACTCAATTGATTTTCATAAATGATATGTCGTGGAATAGGTATTAGAACAAAGTTTTTAAAAATGTACACTGTTAATTTTTTTAAATAATTTTTAACGGTGTAACATAAGAAAAAAACGGTGTAATTGAAGAAAAGATTTCGTTACACCTTTTTTTTTAAACTAAATTGAAGCTTATTTTATATCTAACTACTTGTGAAAGTTTAGGAGATGAGTTATTTTTTGTTTTAAAGATAAAATTCGTTGTGCATATGACTGTCGGGAACCAGTTTTTTTTGTTCTGCAGGAAAATTATAAAAATGGCGTTATAAACTAAGAGATTTTTTTTATGTTAAATATCAAATATTTTATTATTAGATGAATTTTTTAAAATATTATAAAAAATTATATATGTAGTACAATAAATAAAATAAATACAATTGTTAAAAATAATTTACTTATTTTACAAACAGAAGTTTCTTTTGAATAGGAAAACACTTCTGCAATTATTTTCTTTGTATTAGATGGCATACAAAAATGAAATGTTTATTTATCACTTTTAGTAATCACTTGTCACTCTTATAAAAAATAATTTGACAGTCTCGACTGCAAACAAAAAAGCCGTATAAATAACTAAATCTATTTAGGCACTTTTACTGGAGAAGTATTATGTTCGTATTATGTTATTATGGAATCATAAAGTAAAAGATTGTATTTTAACATTAAATTACAAATATTTTATTATTGAATAAACTTTTTAAAGTATCATACAAATTATATATGTAGGTTAAAGAAAATAAATATAGTTATTAAAAATTATTTACTTATTTTACATTCAAAAGTTCCTTCTGAGTTGGAAAACATTTTTGCAATTATTGTCTTAGTATTAAATGGTACAAAAGAATGAAATTTTTGAGTTCCACTTATACTAATCGCATTTTTATATCGATTTTGTAATTTTTCTTTTGTTAGTAATATTCATTTTTATCGGCGTATCCAAAGTTCATGGTAGATTCCCATTTTAAAGCCCATTCGAAAAGTTTTTTTGGCGTAACAATAATATCTCTGCTCCCCATACTATAACGGTGTGCAGCACGCTTCAGTGTACCACCAATCCCATCGCAAGGTCCCTTTCCTTGGCTGGTAGCATGAAAATGGCATTCAGCATCAACCTTAAAGTCTTTTTTATGGTGGTTTATTTTTGTATTGAGAAGGCACCGACGGTGTTATAAATTATTTTCCTAATATTAGAATTTATATGCGTTCTGATGAATTCAATAAGTTTTGTAATGAAAAGATGGAATGTAGTACTGTTGTGATATCCGAAATGAGTATAAAACTTTGGTGCTGTATATATTCACTTGCGGCACTTTTAAAATAAATGACAAATGGATGAATAGTAGCTTGTGAATTATTATAATGATAAACTTGAAACGAATCCTGAATTGTGAAGGCGTAGTTTTCAGAAAAATTCCCTTGAACGAAGCACTCTCCTGGTTCTAATTTTTTTTCTTTCCTCAATGAATGTAGATTGCTGTTTTGCTATAAAGTTGTGTGGTATCAAAATTTGTAAACGGTAAACAAATTTTGTCATAAATTCTTCTACAGTTTCTATTAAAGTATCCAAATTGCATCGATCAGTGGTATTCCATTGTTGATATTTGACTTGAAGGATTCCTTTAACGTCAAAATCATTTAGTAATCTTTCTTCCAGTTGTTGAAGTTTTTTTGAACATTCATTGCACTTCAAAGTATGACAATCTTCTCTTAATTCACCACATGAAACAAAGTCAATTAATGTTTTATAATTCTGGAAAGCAGCATCAGTAATCCAAGACATCTTAAAGTGTTGAATCATTAGTTTCATATTTTGATGTATGGTAAACACGCACACATTATGAACTCCTTGGGATAATTTTATCAGAGAAAAAAAAAAGGTGTAGCGCCATCTTCTCTTCAATTACACCGTTTTTTTCTTATGTTACACCATTAAAAATTATTTCAAAAAATTAACAGTGTACATTTTTAAAAACGTGTTCAATTGTTCTAATACCTATTCAACGACATATCATTTATGAAAATCGATTCAGTAGTTTTTCTACAATCGCTCGTCAAAATGCACTCACATCATAAAATAACAAAAAATTGAGGGGCACCCTGTGAACACCCCTGGTCGAAAAAAAAATTCTAAGAGAACTTGTATTTTTTATTTATGAAAGACTATCTATAAACAAACAAAAAATCAAAATTAAAAGGGGTCAAGTCAAAATTTCCCAAAAATTTGCTGAACTTGCGTGAAATTGCTCTAATATACATGGCAATGTAACGCACCATATTATTAAAAAAAATAAAAATATTTCTGGAACCACTTTAAATGTTCCATCTGCAAGCCAACAATCATTAGTTACGAGCAAAACTGTCAAAATCGTATGAGCAAAAATAATTGTTCTAGTATGGTATGATTATCAATTCCTCAATCATATAATACCATATTATATTTTTCAAATATTAAAATATGAATTTCTCTCGGATTGGCTAGAGAATTCCCATTTGTTTTACTTTTGGCGTACTGTAAGCGTGAAGTTAGTGAATTTTGTTTGGGTAGAGCCATCTGCACACCTTCCGAAGCTTGCACTATTCCAGTTGCAATTGTGAGATGAGTTGAAGCTCCAGGATTGGCTACTGCTTGCTTCATTATCTAGCTTATGAGCTTCGCCCTCATAGTTTTTGGCGCTATGATTGTGATCAAGCGACTCCCGTACAATCTGATTTTCATTGGTATGTAGAATTGACTTTAAACGAAGACTGCGATATTTATTGCATCGTCAATGACTTACACCAACAGATGTATTCCTGTGGTGAACATATTCGTGAGTTTTTACTTAATGTTGAGTTGCCCTATAGCGTGAAGTTGTTGAAAACGTTTATCACTTACTCAAATACGACATCAAATGACAGATTGGTAGCTTAGTTAGAGCACTTCAAAAAATTTTATTTTATATACGGACATTGTGTTTTTTTACAATAAAATTTTTTACGTGACATTTTTTGGGTGTGAATTTAGGATGTGATATTTTTTCGTTTGTGGTTTTTTGGATGTGATATTTTTTCGCGTGTGATTTTAGGATGTGATACTTTTTCGCGTGTGATTTTAGGATGTGATATTTTCGAAAGTTGATATTTTTGTGGAGTATGACTTTTTCGCTGTGATATTTTCGACGTGATATTCTTTCGTGTGTGATTTTTTCGTGTGATATTTTATCATAGAACCCTTTTTTGAGTGACTTAAGAATAATATTTTATATACACCTATCTCCCGTTTTACACGGTAGATACGTTTTGTTTGTTCAACGTTTACGAACCCTCAACCCTCGGCCTACGGCCTCGTGTGAGTCGTGCTTTTATCAATATACTTGCTTTCGAAATTTTTGACAGAAAATTATTTCGAATTTTATCACCGCCCTTGGGAAATTACAACTGATAACTTTTAAAATTATTCAAGTTGTGTTTTGTATGGAATTCCATATAAAATTTTTGTGCTTTTTTCTCTTGTCCCCTTTTTGCAGTGCCATTGCGGTAAATACCGGAACAGAAAAATCGCTC